>JAAIXJ010000427.1:161909-282896 GCA_013403705.1 Heliconius hermathena | reverse complement strand
TTGTAATTTGAACTGTAGTATCATTTTATAATTGAATCCTGCTCTAAGATAGTAATCGAATACAGGAATCGGATTTTTTATGATAATTCCGACGAATCATCTTTACAATTTTTTTTTTGGAAATCTTATTTTTTAAGTGTAAATAAGTTTAAATTGTTTTTTTAAGTATAAATAATTTTATTAAACTCAAAATAATAGAAAATATTTGAATGTAAATAACACTCTGTAGGTCAGATTTTTTAAGGCAAATTTTGAATTTTTTTTATTTGCACTTTGAAATAAAAATATAGATAGCAAGTCACTTTTGTTGCCATACGAAAAATTGAACGCGCGAATCTTACACCGGAAATTAAATTCGAATATAAAATAATGCAACCAAAAAAGGCAGACCCTTCGGCTGCCACATGTTTATTAGAAAAATAACTTTACAATACAATAAAATTTTATTAAATTATTATCGTGCCTTTATGCCGGGATTCATTATCATTTTGAGTTCAAGAACTTGTTTTTCTAACAAGTAAGATATGCTGTGACTTGTGACACTTAAATTATACACATTTTTCTTCCAATATAGGGTTAAAATGTTGTATCCCGCACACAGCAGAGTAGCCAGAGGGAACCTAGTGTTAAGGCGCCCTGTTCCCCACTTTTCGCCGAGTTCTGGAGGCATTGCGTGTTGAGTGGCGGAACTCAACGCCGCGCTTTGCCTCGACACCAGAGCGAAGAAATTAAAATATAAATGTAAATAAATATTTATTGCCTCGACTGGGTATCGAACTCACAACCAGTCGATTTTACAGTCACACTTTGTGCCCCTGCGCTACGACTGGCCAATATAGTGTAGTTGACATACATAAATTAAATACAGTAATGAGCTGAAAAAAATATTAGTATAGCTACAATTTGGAACGCTTTTTTTATATATTTGAATAAGTTTTTTACTTAAAATAAATTTAAAAGATTTGAGTAAGGTTAGATCGACGACCGTTTTATTTCTTTATAAATGGTATCGCTTGATTATAATATTATAGGCAATAAACGTTAGTTGACCATTAATACCAATTATTAAATTAAATGCTTAGAGTAGATAATATATGTAGCTTTGTTTAATGAAATAAATACAGAATGCCACAGTGTCACGTACTTAAAATCAGCTTCACGCTGTATCCCGCACACAGCAGGGTAGGCAGATGGAACCTAGTGTTAAGACACTCAGTTCCCCACTTTCTGCCGAATTCTGGAGGCATTGCGTGTTGAGTGGCAGAACTCAACGCCGCGCTTAACCTCGACACCAGAGCGAAGAAATCGACATATAAATATAAGTATTATAAATATTTCATCTCCTCGAGTGGGGATCGAACCCACAACCAGTCCGTTTTACAGTCACACTTTTGAGCAAATATAATTCATTGCCGCTTGGGAATAGAACCTAGAAACGTTGCGTTTAAAGTCAAACGCTGTGCCACTGAACCACAACGAGTTTAATATGTTATACTTTTGAGCATTAATCAGGATGTCCTGCCATTTTATAGGTATATTTATTATAAGTGAACACGATAAGAAAGAGAGTGCCAGCTGTCAATACAAACCGTATTGGGTGTTTCAGGGTTAATAATAAAAACAATCAAAGACGGACGTACAGATTGTTGATTTATTGTCTTATTTGTTGTTCTGATAAACAATATATCTATATTGGAGGCAACGCGTTGGTATGGAAGAAAACATGCACAATTTATAATCGAATACGTCAAGAATTAATTATGCATTTGATAAGAATTATTACAACATTAGTGATATCTTAACTGTAACTGATTACTTAGTGGATATTGTAAACATTGATCGGAAGCTTAATACAGCTCTAACTTATGTACATAAGATACTACTCATCACATAGGCTTTTTAGGAACAATGCTTTGTCATATTGGATTTTAAAATTCATATTATACCGTCGTGGCGCAGGGGCACAAGCGTGTGACTGAAACAAATGTCCATTTATGAGTTCGATGCCCACTCGGAGGAATGATTTATTATTAATTAATATTTTATTTCTTCGCTCTAGTACTAAGACGAAAGCGAAGCTGAGTTTCTCCACTCCACACACAATGCTTCGAGAAAATTCAGCGGAAAATGGAGAACGGCGTGTCTTAACACTAGCTTTCCTCTGTCTTTTTTTTCGTGAGGAAATCCTTTTACGGATACCAGCCCGAGTGGGGACTCGAGCTTCCCTCTGCCTAGCTTAACCCTTTTAATTAAAATTCAAATAATAAGTTATATTATTATTCAAAATAAGAAGTTATATGCCTCATTTTTTGAACTTCAAATAATTTACCACCAGTTCACTAAAGTTAATACTTCAGACCTGCGAAGAACCGGCGCAAGAAACTCAGCAGGACTTATTTTTTTTAAATCAATTTTAAACAAATATATATTTAATTATCTGTGACAATGATACCTTTGAAACAGACTGGAGCGAGCATTTCATTCCCAAGGCGTGTTATCATTTACAAAATGATTAATTTGGTTTACACACAAACATCTTTTCACAATTTTTTTAAATCGTGATATAGAAAATTCTCTGACGTTTTCTGGGATCCTATTGTAAAAGCGTAGACATTGTCCCATAAAAGAATTACGGATTCGATGCAACCGAGTTACAGGTGCACCATTATGCCTATTTCTAGTGTTAATATTATGAAAATCACCAATTTTGGTTTGGTTAACATACATAACATTTTCAAAAATATATTGAGATCCAACTGTCAATATATTAATTTCTTTAAATTTTTGCCTTAAAGAGTCTTTAGGACCTAAGTTATAGATTGCACGAATAGCTCGCTTCTGCAGGACAAATATTGGTTGAATACCGGCTGCATTACCCCAAAGTAAAATCCCATAGGACATCTATATGCCTATCCCGCATATATAAGTGTTTCTATATACCAGATACAGAGTGACGCTAAAAATAAACCATATTAATGCAGTTAAAAGTCATATGTGAGCACTGATTAGCCAAAATGAAGTTTGTGACAGCGATAATTATATAGATAATTCGACACAGTGTCCAATTGCCCTTATCAGAAAGGGTGACTGCCCCAGCATAATCAGCATAGCAACCGGAACTATTAAGTAATATTACACTATCATTGTAATTTTAGCAATTCTATGCCATTTATTATTTAAAAACTGTTGCCATATTGCGGACGTTCAACTGTCACTGTTTGAATAACAGATAACAATGTTAAGGAATTGTTTTCATAAAATACATAATAGATTTTATAATTTTTGTACTGTAGGTACATATTATGTTTATATGACCCCCTAGTAACAATTGGAATTCTTAGAGTAATTATGTATCTATTAGTATCCGCCCTATACATCAAAACTTCAGATAAAATATACTATAATATTATTTTATCAATAATAGTTACCAAGAAATTATTTATCATAAAACAGAGTCCGTCAATATCCTTACTTGGAGCTATATCCTTAGTTGGAGCCATTGAATTTTTTTTTAAAACAAACAAGAACCGACTTCAAACAATAAATTAAAAAGTAAAAAATAAATTTAGTTAACATAAATTAAACGTACTTTAATTTTATTAAACAAAAATAATTAAAGAAAAATTTTATAATTTTAGTCGATGCCAAGTAAATTAAACAGGCTTAGTAATTTGATATAGTAGTATCTAAGGTTGTTTTAGCAGTGATATTGAGTTATTCGTCTATCTGTCGCACACATACCTAAAGCAAATTTAAGACTTTTTGTGATTTTCTCACAAATACGATTATCAGAAATGGACTAAATTAAAATGAGACCACACGAGAAGCAGCTTTCAAATAAAAAAAGAATCATCAAAAATCAGTTCACCCAGTCAAATATTCTGAGGTAACAAAAATTAGGCGATTTTTTACAACGTTATGTTTTGTTTTCTAATAAAAATTAAATATACTAAAGAATAGAATAATTTATTTATTTATTATATAAATCTAACAGAATCTATAATTATCTAGCTAAAATAAAGATATATTTATTATCTATATTAACTTAAAACGTCTAAATCATTCTATAGCCAGGTTTAGTAGGCGCGGTCAAGCTTCCCGGGTCCGTATTATTCCACGGCATTCATCAATACACTATTTATGTCACAATAATAACTTTATCTCGGGTCGCGCGCAAACAACGGCCCGAGGACCGAGGACTCGATAAGCATAATTTATACCCTTTCTTCTAACTACCGCCCCCCCAAGGGCTGCCTAGGTGATTCATTTGATATGGACGTCGACGTCAAGATGTATCTTGTCATAATATATTTTATATTCTAAGGAATATTCCTATATGGACAGAAAGTTTTCCACAGATTATTAACTAATTTTAAAATTATTTGCAATTAATTGTTGCAGTATTATTTATGGAAAATATTTATTTACTTAAAGACTTTTTACTTAATATATTATCTGTTATCATATACTGACATATATTTTTCTTTTTGCAGGTATAGTCTTGGGCTCTTAATAGATATGTGAAAAAAAAAACTAGCATTTATTGAAGTGGATCCATTTTAAAGACTGATAGTATTTTACGTTATGTGATATGTTTAGCTTTTAAGATTTTAAATTATAACCATTGTTTCAATTATGTAGCCATTTTTTTTGTATTTTTTAAGGCAGGTTCCAAAAATGTTATTTTTATTGATATTATTAGGTTTATCATTTTTATGCATAGATTTTTTTTATATTAACATTATTATTTTTGTAGTTTATTCTGAAATCATAACAATGTTTATAATGATCTCATGGAGAAGTAGCCATTATCTTGCCACGTTAAATTGACATGTTTAGTAATAAATAAATAATAAAAAATGTCATACTTAATAAAAAATATTTTAATCGTTGATCTTTATACGTATTAAGTTTAGATTTTAAATATATATTTTCGAGTATATTCAATCAAATAATAAAGTATTTATTAATTTATAATAAAAAAAAACTCATGTTATTTGTTAGTAACGTTTTATTATCTATTGTAACTTAGGCTTAAGAATACAGATAATGCAATAAATGTTCTTCCCTCTATAATAAATAGTTTAATTTCACTCTGGTCATTCCGCTGGAGAAATGTTTTGTGCGGCCGCAACGAGAGTATCGTGGATATCTTTGGCGTATGAAATTTGAAGACGGACAGTATTCAAGTATTGTGGATAACTGAGGGTTGTTTCCTGAAAGAAATAATTAAATTTATAACATATGATTTTCATTAAAAATGAATTACCAAAACTATTCAATTGAAAGTAGTCTGCTTTTATTTATATGTAGAATATATAGTAATTCATAACTAGACATTGGATAATATGCATTATCAAAATGCCAAAATATGCATGCAAATATGCACTAAAAGAATATATAAGAATTTACGTTTATTTTCACAGTAGGTATATTTAATCATTAAAATTAGAATAACATAAAATAATCGATAAATTATAAGAATCATTCTTATTTATTATATAATTGGATGGTGGTCGTGGCGCAAGGCCACAAAGTGTGACTGTAAACGCGACTGGTTATAGGTACGAACCCCATACGAGGAAATGAAATATTTAATATTTGAGGCCAGTCGTGGCGCAGCGGCACGAAGTGTGACTGTAAAACGGACTGATTGTGGGTTCGATCCCCACTCGAGGAGATGAAATATTTACTTAAATTTATATTTCCATTTCTTCGCTCTGGTGTCGAGGCTAAGCGCGGCGTTGAGTTCTGCCACTCAACACGCAATGCCTCCAGAATTCGGCAGAAAGTGGGGAACGGAGTGTCTTAACACTAGGTTCCCTCTGCCTACCCTGCTGTGTGCGGGATATAGCGTGAAGCTAATTAATTTCATTTATTCGCTCTGGTGTAAAGGCAAAATGGGGAACGAAGTGCCTTAACACTAGGTTTCCTCGGCCTACCCTGCTGCACAGTTCGCATGATTCCATATAAAATATCATTGACTTCATTTAATTAATAACCACAATAAGTATGACATTATTGTTTTCTAATAAACAATCATTTTCTCGTGTTACATAAACTTAAAACTACAGTAAACAATCGATATTTCAGCTTCACGCTGTATATGTGCAGGACATAGCAGAGTAGGCAGAAGGAACCTAGTGTTAAGACACTCCGTTTCAGTTTCTACCAAATTTTGCAAGGCATTGCGTTTTGAATGGCGGAACACAGCGTTGGATTTTGCCTTGGTGCCAGAGCGAAGAAATAAAAATAAATCAATCCCCCCAGGCGGGGATCGCCCCTACAGCTTTATAGTCACTCTTGTGCCACCGCGCCACGACGGCCTTAATAATTGGTATTTCTTCGAATAATTATGATATAAATTGTCCGGACTATTTACTTTATGAAAAAGTTACGGAAAGTATGTACATATTCAAGAATATGTATGAAGGAGTTTAAAAAGTCAGCATCGTTCATATTGCAATAGGGCATGGATCAAGATTTCCGACAAGCGTCATTTTATATCGATCATATGATCGGTCAATTATCTAAGGTTAAAAATTATTATTTAAATAATTGTAGTGGCCTACGCTCTGGTAAATATTCTGAATCTCTAAATGTGACTATAATGGTGAAGAAGCTTTTTATTCAAAGATAGATCCATCAATCGACTAGCATGACAGTAAATATCTTAAAGAAATAAATTACTCGAGAATAGTTTTACATTACTATTTTATTATACAACTCAGAGCTGGAGACCGACGCAAAACTTTATTTAAAAAAAAATATATTATATCTCAGCTTCGCGCTGTATCCCACACAAAGCATGGTAGACAGTTAAGTTCCTTTAGTGTTAAGACACTCCGTTCCCCACTTTCCGCAGAATTTTTCGATGCATTGCGCATTGAGTGGTGGAAGTCAATGCCGATCTTTTGCTTTGGTACCAGAGCGAAGCGAAGAGCGAATGAAAATATTACTAAATAATAATGCATTCCCTCGAGTGGGGTAGGAACCCACAACCGTCGCGTTACAGTCACATCCTGGGGCCCCTGCGCCACGACGGCATTATACATATCTCAATATAGGAGTATATAAAGGACGGAGTTTGTTACCAAGGGCCTCTCTAATGCGATAACAAGACATAAAATACAATCATACAACACTGCAACTAAATGATTACTGCATCGTATCATTTTACGTAAACAGAATTAAATGCCTTGGATGTAGCGATAACATTTATTATACTGTTTTATAAATATGCCATGGACATTGAGGTTAGGTGTTTTAAAGAAATACTAGTTATTCTCTCGGCTTCTGTTTGGTTGCATGTATGAAAAGATCTTTTTTTTTTTTGGGCTTCCACATATCATAAAATTTAGCAAGAAGTAAGAAATTGCGAGACAAATAATGGAAAAAATCCGAAAAATAGAAATCGAGATTTATATTTAAATTAAAATTATTACAAATAAGCACATTTTTTCTTAAAGTTTAAGCTTAGTTTAGTATCTTAAAAATATTAATACTATTGTAGATATATATGTTTGCCGTTATCGCTTATAATTGCTGCGGAACTTTCATGCACATGACATTAATTGTAAGATTTTCTTTTTTTGTTTAAATTGTTAGTGTGCGCTGTGTTGGTGTTTAAAATAAATAAATCAATAAATAACATACCTGACTATTTGTCCCAGAATCCAGTCTGGATGGTATAACAGTGAGAGGCAGGTAGTGTGACGCGGACTGTGCTTGCTGAATACACGTTATTGCTGTCCGCTACAAAATTAGACGTGATTGAATAAATAAGAGAACAAAGTAAAAAAAATTATATTGAATATGTTTTTTTTTTTTCAGCTTCGAACTTAATTCCCCATATGGAAGAGTAGGCAAAGGAACCTAGTCTTACGACACACCGTCCGTGTTGAGACTATTCCACAGAGTTGCGTGGCGCGTACACATAGTAGTGGAGTACTACGTATCCAGATAGTGTGGATGATATTTGAGCTTTTGACGTACAGTTGAAAAATTCGGGGCGAAGGATTCGGGGCAGGTCAAACAGTTGTCCAGAACACTCCTCACAATAAATGGGGCAGAGAACGCACAGCAAGGAGACGTCTCTACGCTAAGCAAAAGTGTCAAGCTTTTATAGATTATAGAGTCCCCAACTATAACGAACGAAGCTGAAGGTGCACCACCCCAGACATGAGAACAATACTCCATATGAGGTCAAATGGACCCTATATGTATTATAGTTAGATACTTCCCAACCGCTACACGATGGCGTCAAATGGTAATAACACAAAATATATATTGCAATTAATCAAATAAATAAAGTAATCATAATATAATTTGGTATAAGGAATTTCCTGCTTTGATAATAGTTCCTTTTGTCTCTAAATTACGATTACTTTAATTAGTTTTATATACGCACGAGTAATATAAATAAATGCTTATCTGTTTGCATAGTAAATAAATTAGAAAAAATATACAATTATGATTCACAATAATGTTTTTTTTAATTTATTTTAAGCTTCATCAGCAGAACTAGCACCTATTATCCTATCTAAATAAAAGAACAAAGTAAAAATTCAAGTCCGGTCCATCTGTTTTCGAAGCTTAGAATTCCCTTCGAAAAAATATATTGATATTGACTCTTAAAAACATGATAATTATTGGATCCTACATCCCACATAGGAGAGTAGGCAGAGAGAACCTATCGTTTTACTCTGGTGGTCTATGGGTGAAGTATACGCATCGAGCCTACAACGCACTACGCGTACAATACAATAATGCCTTCAGAATGTTGTTGAGTCTGCCTGTTTGTGGACCACGTGTTGACGGATTCCAAGCCATAGTGCGTAAAAAAGCATTGTCTTTGCTGCGGCGCATGAGAGGCATTCACAACCGCATTCTGTAGACAATAATGGCTCGTCTAGATTGTTTTTTTTCTTTATCAACTTCACGCTGTATCCCGCACACAGCAGGGTAGGCAAAGGGAACCTAGTGTTAAGACACTCCGTTCCCCACTTTCTTCCGAATTTTGGAGGCGTTGAGTGGCAGAACTCAACGCCGCGCTTNTCAGAATGTTGTTGAGTCTGCCTGTTTGTGGACCACGTGTTGACGGATTCCAAGTCACACTTCGTGCCGTTGCGCCACGACTGGCCCCTAGATTGTTCTATCCAAAACTATTGTATAGAAACGATAACGGACAAATAAAATAATGTAACTAACTATAACTAAGATAATTCATATAATAAAAATTGTTATAACACATTAACACTATATGGATGAAATTTTAAATAAATTATTTTTATTTATTTTATTCATAACATATTAATGCATATCATAATAAATGAGGCCGTCGTGGCCGCAGTGGTATGACTGTAAAAGCGATGATCGTGGGTATCATTCTCTAGTCAAGGAAAGGATCAAATTCTAATTTATTTTTATAATCTCGTTCTAGTAAAATGAGTGCAGTGTTAAATTCCTCGTCGTCTCGAAAACTATGCTGTAGGTGCGGACGGGAACGAAACGTAATATTAGGTTGCCTCTGCTGTCCCTTAAATTTGGGAAGAAACCTGAAGCTAAATTAAATATTATAGAATTGAAAATATGAAATAATTTGAAATATGGTATATAACTATCTAATCCTGTTTGGTTGCACGGTCAATAAGTTAATTGCCTGTCTAATATATTTACATATATTTTATATGTTTACTTTCAATGTTACAAAGTTGCCAATATATAGTTTAATATTTTGTTAGTGAGAATTTTCCTAATAATAACTAAATATGTTATGTCTACACTATCTCACAGTCACCTGATTTTATATCTATGGGTCACTTTAATGGCACTTTTGATTATACAACAGTAAAATTAGACCTTGGACTTAAACATAAATAAGTTAAGTAAATATTCTGAGTTACATTTCATAAACACTTTTTGATAATGATTCTGTGTATTATATATTTGCTGGGGAAAGAAATTCGTGAAATTAAAATTTGATAAAATAATAGCATGCAATCAAGGTTTCCCTTCAGGAAATTAAATATTTTCTTTTCATGCCTTTAATAAAAAAGTTGAGTTCTACTACTCCTTAAATTCTCATTTACTCCAATTTCTTTATGTTTGTCTTTTTTTAACATTGGCTTCTCTCTCACTTACATTAAGTTGCGGAAAAGGAAACAATATACAGTTCTAGCTTTTCATATTCATATTCTTAGAATAGTTGAAAAAGGGTACAAACCATATGTCTGTAGTGATTACTTAAAATATATATTAAAAAGGAACAGTGCAATCTTTATGCCTACCCTGTTATGTGCAGTACAAACAGTAGGCTAACTAAAATAATTTACTAATATTATGAGTATATACCAGATGTAGTTCCATTTGATCACAAAGTGAGAAAAATTCTTCTAAATTCTTATCAAATCGAGGTACAGGATTGTCCATTCCTTTTCTGTAAATAAATAACAAATATAATGATATTAATGGCTTTATTTAAATAATTTTTATTTTCTCAATCTGGTAACAAAACAATCTGCAGCTTGAATTCTGCTCAACTTACAACATTGAATTGAAATTGAATGAAAATAAGTTTGTAAGTGCACAATGCAGTATTTTCATACTTGGTTCACTCTGCCTTTCCTGCTGTGTGCAGTAAAATAAAAAGCAAAATAAAGCTAAATAAATAAATAAATATAGGCATAACCCTAAAGAAAAGTTATGATTGCAATAACTTATAAAATCAAAAACTAAAAAATATTACTTACTGTGTATTTGAATCAACATTATAGTTTTGATGTAAAATTTGTGCTGCAGATTTTAAAGTCATCTGAAAATGTGAGCAATTTATTATGTTTATTGTGTTAGTATTTTTAAATAATTTAAATAAAATCACTCGAACTAATGGGTATTGAAACTACTACCATGGGTTTACTTGTGTATGTAACATAATGGTTAAATAGTATTTGGAAATATTATTATGAAAACTGCAAACAACAAGCAACGAACAACAAGTAGCTTTTGGTTTTTGTGATTTATATATAAAATATTCATATATTTTAAAAAAACCTTAAAATGTACATACAGGTAAGGATTCGCGTAAAGAACCCATTAATGTCTTCACTTTAGATATATTATCCATTTTATCTTGTTGTGGCTGTTGGGGCATTGCTGGTTGCATTTGTTGAGGTGAAGGAACTGGCATAACGTTAACTGGTACAGACATTTGCATAGGTACATTTGGATTTGCACCCACGGGGTTCATAGGAACATGCATATTCATTTGATTCATTATTATTTTTTATATAATATGAAATATTATATCAGTGTTTATGTTCTGAGTTTCGAATACGAGCACAGATGACACTTCTAATGAATAATGACATTATATGTCAAATTATTAATTATTAAGGATGACTTCTGTCACTTGAAAATGTAATTTTGATTTAATTGTTAGTTGCCAGCCTTCAACGTAAATTATACGTATGTTTTTTTAATATTATTATTGCTAAGAGTACTGGGAGTTAATTTGATTTTATTTTTTTATACTTATAAGTAAGTAACTACGGTTACTGTTTCTTATAAATTAAAACAAAATTAAAGGTACTTAAAATTTATATTCCTTACACAAATTATTTCTTTAAAATAATAAGGTAACATAGGCTAGCCGCACATATACAATCTTATTGTCAATACAATATTGTCAATACTATTTATCAATATATGGCCCCGCATACTTCGCAATATTATTGACAATATTTCGGTGCTTTCGGTGTAGTAGCTTTATTTGTATACGTACGTGTTAATTGTAAAGAAAAAAGCTGTCGCTTTAGTTACTGCATTTACCTTACTTACAAAAAAAGATAATAAAAAAATATTGATCAAAGACTGGGAGAGAAAAAAACTGAGTTTAATAATTTCAATGTTATTAATGAACTACAACTAATAATAGAGGCCATTCGTGGCTCTTTTGCACAAAGTGCGACTGTAAAAGCGACAGGTTGTGGGTTCAATTCTCGCTCGAGGAAATGAAATATTTAATATTTTCTTTTATTTGCTCTGTTGTCGAGGCAGCGTTGAGTTTCACAACTCAACACCCAATACCTCCATAATTTGGTGAAAAATGGGGAACGGAGTGTCTTAATACTAAGTTTCCTCTGTCAACCCTGCTGTGTGCGGCATACAGCGTGAAGCTAATTTTACTAACAAAGGATAGTTTAAAAAAATATATGAGATGAGAGATAACCGTTTTCAATAAATATTATCTCTATTTGGTTATAATTTTTTTTGTAAATATCGAGCAGCTTTTTAGCGCATTATTTTTCTTAACTTTATCGCGATATGCTTCAATAGACATATTCCGTAGCTCTGGATAAGTTTCCCATGTTTTAATAAACTCTATTAAATATTGTTTTTCCGTGGAAGTAGTAATATCAAAATTATTTTCGCTATTTATACTGTTCTATCTTAAATAAAAAGCATCTTTTAAAGTCTTTTTTTGAAATAAAATATTGCCGCGCGTGCGCACACGATAATATTATTGATAATAACCCTGCCTCCCCACGATATTACCGTAGCAAAATCAAAATTTCTAGAAATCTACGATAATATTGAACAATATCGAAAAACTGGCCGCATACACACATTATTATTGACAATACGTACTTTATTGACAATATTAATTTGTAAGTGTTTGCCCAGGCATTAGGCTAGCCGCACACACACAATATTATTGGCAACAATATTGTTTGATATATGGCCCCGCATACTAAACAATATTATTGAGGATATTTCGTCATAAAATCTGACATAGTCGCTCAGTAGCTTTATGTGTATGCGTACGAGTTAAATCTAAAATGGATTGAAAGAAAAAAGCCGTCGCTTTAGTTATTGCATTTAATTTATTTACAAAGAAAATACAATCAAAAAAGAAACGATGGATCAAAGACTGGATGAGAAAAAAAGCGGAGTTAAATCATTTAAATATTATTAATGAACTGTGAGTAACAGAGGATGATTTTAAAAACTACATAAGGATGAAATTGGCAGATTTCGAAAATTATTATCTCTAGTATCACCTTGCTTGAAGAAAATAGATACACTCATGCGAAAATCGCTAACACGAGAAGAGAAATTAGCAGTTACTTTACGCTTTTTAGCAACTGTCAGAACTTTTGAAGACTTAAAGTATTCTACTTTAATATTTCCATTTTTAAATAAATATTGAACCCACAACTCTTTGTGCTTCTACATATTTAATAATACATATTATTCTTCTAATGCATGTAAATATGTGTATTTTGCTGTTTTTTTTCGTAAGTCTGTGTTGATTTTATTTGAAATAAAATAAATAAAATTTATAATCATATACATAGTTTTTATTAATATAAGGATACAGGATTTTTCACTGATATGTAATGTTTTTCCTGTTCAGTGGAAAAATGCCTATGTCGTTCCTTTACCTAAAACTTCCAATCCCACCTGCATTACTGAATATCGTCCCATATCTATCCTTCCAAGGTCCTTAATTCCATCGTAAATGATCAACTTTACTCTTTCCTTTCCTCCAATAACTTACTATGCCCTTATCAATCCGGCTTTCGTCCTTACCACAGCACAGTTACTGCGTTGTTGAATATCACGGAGGAAATACGGTGTGCTATGGATCGTTATCCAAGCTCATTATAGTGATACTACTGGATTTCAGCAGCGCGTTCAACTCTGTTGATTTTGATATACTTCTAGGTACTTTTCGGGCAGTTAACCTTTCAACCTCAGTAAATGAATGGTTCCACTCTTATCTTTTCGGTCATCAACAGTGTGTAAAAACTAACGATGTTGTATCGACGTGGTTAGAACTCACTGCTGGCGTCCCTCAAGGTGGCGTTCTTTCTCCACTTCTTTTTTCTATTTTCATTAATAATATCTCTAAAATAATTTCTTCTCCTTACCATTTGTATGCAGATGATTTGCAGTTATATTGTTATTGCAACATAAACGAATTGTCGGAGGCTATTGCTTCCTTAAATAAAGATCTCAGTCCTATTCCATCTTGGGCTGAATCTTTTGGATTGCTAGTTAACCCTAAAAAGTCAAACACGCAATTCTAAATTGGGATTCAACGCCACAATTTTTTTATTCGAGAGTTGAAATTAAATATTGTAATAAAATTAAGAATTTAGGTCTAACTTTTGACAGTAATATGTCCTGGGAGTCGCATATCAATGACATTAAACGCATATATTTCTCTTTCCATACTCTAAAGCGTCTCCAATATTTCCACCCTCATAAGACCAAAATTATGCTAGCGCAATCTCTTCTCTTGCCAATTCTAGACTATGCCGACGTCTGCTATTTGGATGTGACGGAGGAGCTACTTAACAAGCTAGAGCGAGTTCAAAATCTCGCCATACGCTTTGCCTTTGATCTATTTAAATATGATCACGTTTCCCAATTTCGAGCTCAGCTTAATTGGCCCTTAATTCGACTTCGCCGAGATATACACATCCTTTCACTCCTGTTTAAGATCCTTAATTATCAACATTTCCCTTCTTATCTATGCTCCCGCTTTACATTACTTCCCACTCCCACACGCACTAGGAGGTCTTATGTCATATCAACGCTTGACATTCCGAAGAGTAACACCAAATTCCTGCAAAAATCCTTTTCAGTCTATGCCGCATCCTTATGGAACCAACTCCAAAAATCCATCCAGAAAAGCCCATCCATCTACTTTAAATCCAAAAAATATTTAGTCGCTTCTTTAAGCCCATAGATTTTGAACAGTGGTTAAAATCAACTTAATTACCGCATTTTCTTCTTAAATATTTTTATTTTTATATGTGTATGTATATATTATAATAGTATATATTATAATAGTATACACTTATATATATTTTAGCTGTATTTAATTACTAGTATATAAAATACTAGTATTTAAATTTCTTAAATTGTACTTTGTTTTTACTCGCACCTTTTCAGTCATCCACTTCCACTGGTTGACTGGAAGAGATCTCTTATAGAGGTAAGTCCACCTTTGTGCACGATTTTATTTTAATGTTTTTGTCTATTATGTATTTTAGTACAATAAAGAATATTATACAGTTTTAGTCATTTTTCATAAAACCACTTACTTAAAAGACTAAAAAAAGTTTGATTTTTTTTCTTTTGGAATTGTAATAACATTAGCATTTATATTATTGTTACGGTGGTTGTTGATTGGTTCTTGAGACATTGTATCTCGTGGGACAGATTCATACCGTACTTTTATCAGTGGACGTCTTTAAATTATTTGGGATGGCACACCAGTGCTTATTATTGGTTGTTGGTGACTTGGTGACCTTGGCAAAGCCTGTGGAAGTTTAACATTAATAGTATTATCCACACTATGTTCATTGATATTATACTAGTACATGGACTGTGGCGAAGGAGTCGTACTAAATCTCAGAGATTCTTGAGTAGTTGGTGATGGACTAGGTGATGAAGTATAATACGGTATATGCGTATAAACTTTTATAGAATTTTTATTTAGTTTACCAAACTGTGCTTCAAATAAAATATCATTAATTGCCTTTTCCGCGAAAAGAGTTTGCGTTGACTCTAGTTTGTCCAATTTCGCGGCCCAAACTTAGGCTTGATGATATTCCTCTTGATCGTCAGGACCATTTTTCTCTAAAAATGAGATATTGAAGGAGGATCCATAAAAGTAATCGAATACCTATCTTCATTTTCTTTGTCTTTCTGTAATATAAAACGAATCATAAAGTACAAGTACATAAAATGCTAATTACAAATTATGATAATGTTTATTTCTTTTATTATTTCAGACTCCTTCAACACAGCAAGAGTGGACAGAAGTTGCAGAAGAGTTTAGACGAATTCATGAATTCCCTACATGCCTAGGATCTTTGGATAGCAAACATATTGCAATAATTATGCCTTTTTGGCATAATTATTACGATATGCTTGTCAATCAGGGTCACGTTATTTTAATTATAAGGGATTTCATAATATTATTTTATTGACTTTAGTAAATGCTCATAAAGAATTTATGATGGTTGATGTTGGTATCAATGGCCGAATATCTGATGGTCTACATAATTTACCTAACCCAATCAGTCTTACAAACACAACAGAGTTATTTCCTTATGTGTTTGTGGCTGATGAAGCATTTGCTTTGGGGCCAAATTTGATGAAACCATACCCACAAACGGCTGCAACTCAAATAAACTAATATTCAAGATCAACAGTTGAGTGTGCTTTTGGTATCTTGACTAAACGATTTGGTATATTTCATAAAGCTATAAATTTAGAACCCGACAAAGTATCGATGCTGACTTTAGCCTGTTGTTATTTACACAACTTTTTAATAAAAGAAAACGGTTTCCATTATTTAAACCAAGATAAGGAATCACCATCAGTCAGTGTAATTAATTAAATTTGCAGTCGACTCAGAATAGAAATTCAGCTATAAACGCTAAAATAATAAGAGACAATTATTGCAGCTACTTTGGTAATTTACATTTTTTTTTTAATTATGTCTAGGGTATTATTTCTTTTTACTTTGTCTCGATAGACTTCAGTAGACGTGTTCCATAACTCTGGATACGTTTCCCAAGTCTTAATAAAGTTTAGTAAATACTGTTTCTCAGTGGTAGTAGCTGTATCAACACTGTCTTTCTTTGCTATATACACTTTTATCGTCTTCCATTTTCCAATAAAAAGCTTAAAAAAAAATTATTTGAAATCTTTTTTCAACTAAAATATTGCCACGCGCTCGCACACACATCGCACATATTGCGGTGGCAAAATCAAAATTTTTAGAAGTCTACAATAATGTTGATCAATATCGAAAAATCAGCCACACACACACAATATTATTGATAATACGTACTTTATTGACAATAATATTGTATGTTTGACTACCATTACAAAATTTTAACGTTTCTTTATTTTCAACTAGCAACACTATTGCTAATGTCATATTACAAAATTAATTTCGTCTTGCCTTTCTGTAGGAGAAATACTTCAAATTTTGAATTTGCGAGGCGAATTTAACTTTGTATGAAAACTGTATATAATTATTAAAACCCCATTCTTAAGATAGTTGGTTTCTCTTTATTCCTGGCACGGAATGATACCCTAAATATTAAATAAACACAAGTAATTATAACATGAAAGAAAATGTATTCAGAATTTAAAATCTTAAATTCAGCAGAACTATGGCAGGTGTATAACATATTTATTTTTATTTAATAATAGTTCGTTGTATACGGCATAAATAATTCTAATGTTATTAAATTTTAGATAGAAACCAACTTACCTTCAATACCAACTTTCAGTCAAAATCTTGATAAAGTTTTAGAGAATAATGGAATACAGTTAGGATCTTTAACAGAGATACTTGGTCTACCTGGTTCAGGAAAAACTCAATTATGGTCTGTTTATTATAATCGACATTTTATCAAAATAAAATTTCTTTTTCACTTTAGACTAAAACTATGATAACAGGATTTGTAATATTTCTATTTTTGAGAGTCCAGTGGGACAAGAAGTATGATTACATATACAATGATTGTGGGGTTCAATCCTTACTTTACAAATTAAATTATTTTCATTTTTCTGCTCTGGTAAATAAAGTGCCAAGCAAATCAACAATCAAGTAAAAAAAAATTGCTTCACACTGTATCCAGCAGAGAGAACCTAGTATTAAGACACTCTGTTCCCCACTTTCCCCCCAAATTCAGGAGGCATTGCGGCAATTAAATAATTGGTGATTAAAGAATTTATATATGATGTAATAATTAAAAACTTTGAATTTTCTCATTTAACATTATGTTTTCCTACCAATATATGTATTAGTTTGCAGCTATGTGCATCTGTTCAAATACCAAAATCATTAGGAGGGCTTAGTGCAGAAGCACTCTATATTGATACTAATACTAATTTTACATTACAAAGGTTTAAAGGTCAGTAATATTGTCAGAATATATAAAATGATTTGTTATTTACTGTAGTAATTTCTTAGTTAGATAATAATACATTATAAGGCTTTCATCAGATATAATAATCAGTAGCTTAACATATTTTTTGAAAACATGAAAATTTTAACATACTACTCTTTAAAACCATTTAAGCAAGCTCCTACGCCATGCTCTTACATTCTCATCAAGCTATGTTGAAAGTCTTATATGTTATATAGTTTCTAGTATTCTAAAATGGTGGGACAGAGTTGCCAGCATCTGTAGGGCATATCACCTAATCCTAGGCTCACCCTATGTGTGTCCCCTGGGTGGTGCCAAACAGTAGTGAAGCCGAGCAATATAAAAAATAAATGGTAGTATAATAAACTGTCTTAACCGGCAAACCAAGAGGAATGCCAAGAGGAACTAAATACCCTCTCAAAGAGTGGCAATAGCATAAAATGTTATTATAAAAGTTTCCATAAATTTTTATGGTTGGTATGATATGGTCCTTTAATTTCCATTATGAGTGTGCCAGATTTATATTGTTAAAGACACATAACGAGAGTGATACATCATGCGCTCTAGCTGACCTCTGGCGGCCTCTGGTATCTGGGCTGGAGGGTTACAAATTTACTATCAAAGACTACATAGAAGTGGGCAACCTGACCTTTATGGCAGTGGATGATATAATGTAGTGATTCAAGACCCAAAAATGTAGAAAACACTAATACAATGCCAAAAATGCCAACAATATGGGCATTCGAAATAGTACTATATGAGGCTTTACATGTGTGTAAAATGTGCCCAACCACACAAAACAGCAGACTTCTCTAGACCGCAGTACTCCGAGTACTTGTTCATTGTGTTAGGCGCTTATCCGGCCAACTACAAGGGGTGCGATGTATACAGGAAAACATTATTTAAACAATTCCCTAATCGATGAACCTTGGAATTGCATAGCTCAAGAACTGAGATTATACTTCAACTTCTACTATAGAAGAAAGAAACCGCTTTTGCACACAAAAAACTTATGCCAATGCGATTAGAAACTCCTCTCTGACCAAAAGCGTCGTAAAATCGGATAAAATTATAACTCGCAACGAACTGGTACTTCTATTCGACAAACAATCATAGTACAACAGCACCTGTGAGCACCTTATTGGGTCTCATTACAAACTTTTTGAATAAATTAAGAAAATTATGTCTTTTAAAATTGTTACGTGAAATATGAATGGGTTAGAGGCAAATAAACATGAACTAGAAGTATTTATTAATCTCCACAAAATAGATATTCTACTAATATCAAAAACTCGTTTCACAAATCAAAGCCTAAAAAGACATACCTAATTACAATATCTATGCTCCAAATCATCCAAAGGCACGCCCCATGGAGACACAGCAGTAATTGTTAGAAAATCAATCCAGTCACCATCAATTACAAGCTAATACTATACTGCATACATAAGAAGGATGGAAACCTGAATGTGTCAGCAGTGTACTGCCCCCAAAGCACAAGATAATAGAAAAATTAGTCTCGCTCTACTTCGATACGTAAGGCACTCGATTCCTGGCAGGACCAGATTGGAATTCTATGCACACGCACCGGAGGTCGACTGGTAACAACACACGGGATACAACAAACAGAAAGATCATAATACCTAAACACCAATTTGGGTTTTGGTCAGATAATGCACTAAAGAACAAAAATAAGATAATAAACAGAGTTTACAATGTCGTCTGGAGTGCGGGCGTAGAGGTTACTGCTTCTCAGCTTTCTTAGACGTACATCAGGTTTTCTATAAAGTCTGGCATACAGGGCTACTGTTTAAAATCGAAACACTCCTACCGCATATTTTCTATGGTTTCATAGAGTCTTATTTATCCGAAAGAATTTTTCAGGTAATTCCCCAAGAAGGTTTTGCTACTTCAACCTTTTACGATGTACTCCTTGGAGTACCCCAGGGGTCAGTCTTAGGACCTATAAACAAACCAAAACCAAATTGTTTAAACACCCAAATCCACTGGTTACCCGATTAATCGACCAGAAAATGACAAGCCGGCTAAAAATTCGCTGTATTTTGCAAACTTTGCATTTAGTAATCTAAACGCATCTTATATTATAGCCAAATTTTACAAAATCTTTACATAAATCCTAGCTTGTATGTTATTCTGACGTATAAGCTATATCATTGTAAAATTTCACCTAAAAGCGTTCAGTAGTTTTTGTGTGAATATTAGTAGGAGGGATGTTCATAATGCTTTCTTTTTAGAAATCCTACATGCAAGCTTAGAAAAATGTCAAAGGATTCTTGGTACTCCCATTTCTATGTATGACGAGGAAACACTGAAGAAACTACATTATGTAAAGGCAATAGGGCTAGAGAAATTTTGTTCTTTCATGTACCAATTGGAAAATGTAATTTTCGAGAAACCCAATGTAATTAAGCAAATTTAATATTTTTTTAAGTTATAAGTACTATGTTTATAAGTGGAGTGTTTTAACACTATCCTCTGCCTACCCTGCTGTGTTTAGAATACAGCGTGAAGCTTTTATATATTTATAATATAAGTAATTATGCTTTATAATTTTATTTTTTTTAACTTCATGCAATTTTTCGTTCCAAACGGTTTTGGATAGGCAGAAGGTCATTTTATTAAGATACTTGGTCATGGTCCAGTTTCCGTCGAATTTCGAGGCATTGCGCCTTTTGGTGGGGGTACTAAACAGCGTTTTTTTTACCACAGCGAGGTAATGAAAATATTTCATTTCCCGAAGTGGGAATTGAACCCGCTACCTTCATGTTTCCAGTCATACATCTAGGCGCTATAAATCTTTTATAAATTTTAATACATTTAAAATACATTTTATTTTAATTTTAGATTAAACTAATAGTCATTGATTCTATAGCTTTCCCATTTAAAGCTGCAATAGAATTAAAACAAAGAACTGGTTTATTGTTCAGAATGATGGCAGATTTGCAAAAGCTAGCAGTAAATAAACAAATTGCTGTAAGTTTTTTTAACTATTTCAATTAAATACGAACACTCGAGGAAATGAAATATATAACACTTTCATAAAATATTTCATTTCCTTGGTGGAAAATGGGGAACGGAAGTCCCTTAACGGGAATGTCTTAACAGTAGGTTCCCTCTGCCTGCTATGTGCAAAATACATTAAAGTATAAAAGAAAGAATCTTTCTTTTTTTTAATTTCGATGTAAATAACTTCAATTAAGCAATAAATCGCGTCAAAGTTGATATTTTTTTTTTCAGGTTGTACTAACAAATGAAATGACAACCAGAATCGGTTTATCTTCCGGGTCCATAGTAGGTTCACTCGGTGACGCGTGGGCTCATCGTAGTAATAAACGGTTGTTGTTAACCGCACCTAAACCTTTGGAGAACATTCGGTTAGCTTTGATGTTGAAGAGTAATAATGGTCCCGAATCTGTTTGCAAGTTTCAGGTGAATGAGATTTATGTATATATTAAATCAGCTTCACGCTGTATCCCGCACTCAGCAGGTTAGGCAGAGGTAAGCCGAATTCTGAAGGCATTGCGTGCTAAGTGGCGGAACTCAATGCCGCGCTTTGCCTCGACACAAGAACGAAGAAATGGAAATATAAATTTTAAAAAATATTTCACTTCCTTGAGTGGGGATCGAACCCACAACCAATCGTTTACAGTAACACTTTATGCCCCTATAGTGATTGGCCTGGCTATTTATTAACTGTTTAATTATTAAAGATAAACTTTTCGCCTCATTATTTCTTTTTTTTAGCAGGGTAGGCACAGGGAACCTGGAAACCTAGTGCTAAGACACTTCCTTTCCCTTTGAGTGGCGAAATTCAATGCCGCGCTTTACCTACCAGAGGGCATTGCTTAGATATCAAAGCGAGAAAATTAGAGCGATTCACCGAAGACGGAATCGAATCACAACCATTGCTTTCGCGGTCACACTTTGTGCCACTGGACTACGGCCCATACTAATTTATAAAAAATGAAATCAGTTTCACGCTCCCGTACACAGCAGGGTAGACAGAAGGAACCTAGTATTAAGACACTCTGTTCCCCACTTTCTGCCTTTCTGGAGGTATTGCGTGTTGAGTGGCAGAACTCAACGCCGCGCTTTTCCCTCGACACCAGAGCGAAGAAATGGAAATATAAATTTAAGTAAATATTTCATCTCCTCGAGTGGGGATCGAACCCACAACCAGTCGGTTTTACAGTCACACGTTGTGCCCCTGCGCTCTGACTGGCCTCATTTATAATTAAATTTTAATATATTTAATTATAAATTAGATTAAAGCCAACTTTTAACTTACAACTACAAAAAAAACTTAACTTACAGCTACAAATATATCCTTATTAATATTTTGTGCGGTTTAAATGAATTACTATAAATTATAATTGACTTTTATCTCTTGTTATTTATGTAATAATCAAACTTGGTTTCCAGATAACGCAGGACGGTATACGGGATATTAATTAAAAACCATTAGAACATACATAGTTTTATTAATAATGTATTCAATTATATATAATAAATACATCGTAAACAAAACTCAGCACCAATAAATATCTCATTTTCACAAAAATATGAAGCTTTTATTTCTAAAACATTCAACAGTATATAAAAGGCAGTTTCTCGGAACTTAGCATTTGCAAGTGCAAAATATTATATTTGAAGTCTTATTATGCATTTTTCTTAGGAAACAAGAGTGAGTAAAACCCTCTTGTAATCGCCTTTCGTATCATCCTGCAAAATATTACATTTATATCTGTTATAGCATCTCGTCTCTATGTAACATGCATTACTTAAAAATATTTGTAGAAAAATAATTTATATGCAAAAAATATATATAGTTTATTTTGCAGGATTAAGCGCAAAGTGTGACTAGCACATTCCTGAAGTCACCGTCTAGGTCTTCCTGTAAAGATATCGAAAACCAACACTGTAGGTAGCAAAACAATAAAAAAAATAAACAGAAACTGGCCCATAATTTCTATTGATACGAGTATATCACACTGCGTGCAAATTTAATATAATATATAGCATGAGATTACATATCACACAAGTTTTTTTATTTATAAACTTAAAATAAACGTTATTAAAATGCATTAAGTAAATTGTACCAATAATTATATTAGATACATTCGAATATTAGTACACCACAGGCTATGTATGTATTGTAGTGGCGCCATTTTGTCTTTATTTAATCTGTATCCTTAGTAAGACATTGTAGATAGGAGGTGACCGAGTGAACCTTCTATCTCCTCCTGAAAAATGGCAATAACTACTTGTAAAAAGCATTCACACTCTACATTAGCGATTATGAATAATATATTAATCGATTATAATAATCGATTTTTTATAGATTTTAGTTGTAAGATTATTCATAATCGCTCGTTTGCTCTCACTGGGTCCAGGCACCATGCGTTCACATCAAAAAGCAGTTAGCTACAGTGCAAAGAAAATTACATGACAATGATTTAATTAAAAATAAGCAAAATATACAGATCTTTTTGTAAACGAAATTTACACCCGACATGGATAACCTAAGAAGGTATGGCACTGAAGACAAAAAAATTCATCATTTTACTATTATTTACTTTTTTTTATTGTATAATAGGCGTGTCGATAAGCACTTACAACTATTTAGATTGTGACATTAAATGGCGAAAACGTGCAAATATTTTCACATACTTAAATTTTAATTTGTAACCCTTTTTATTTTTACTGACTTTTTATTATAATTTGTGATGATAGATAATACAGAATATAAAACATCATATTTTGTATTCAGTGTTGGTACCCCTAAACTTAAAAACCTATCAATTGACGAAAAGAATTTAAAAAAAAAATCTTAGACGATCATTCGTTGTTCTCAGTGACGGCCATATTTATTCAACAAGTGTGAGTAAAGCCTTCTTGTAATCCCCGGAAGTGTCGCCCTGTAATCAAAATATTTTAACTATTCTGAACTAAGAAACTATATGTTTATAAATCTTTTAAACATATTATACAATAAATATTATACACAAAAATATTAATGACATTTTTGGTATTTTTGATATAAACCTCTGTGTACACATAAAACAAACAAAAAAAAAGTATACAATAAAAAATTAGAACAATAATTTAAAACAATGAATATGAATACGTTCAAATTAAGCAATAATGTGTACATTAGTTAAGGACCTAAAAAAAATCATTTACAATAAAATTAAAAAAAAAAACAAACATAAATAGATCTGTATATGTGTTTTCAAACAGTAACGGCGGAAGTCATGAGCAGAAGTAGAATAGAACTTTTATATTGCAATTAAACATGTGCAATATTTCTCATGCTGATTATAGAAGCTGTTATTTAAATATACATTTTACTGTTATTAATTTTTTGTTTCATATCATAGAAAGTATGGGTCAGCATCTTAAAATTATTTTATTTACTTAAAATACATACATATATATTAATTAGGTTTTCCATGCGATTATTTATAATGATATATAATTATATTAGTTTTTAGTACTATTTTAATGAAACTATGATTGAACTGTTTTTTTTATAGGCAAGTGCCTTCTTTGTGTTGCTACTTTCTATTGATGTTAACTTAAAAAGCCAATGAACAAGCAACAATGACTACTTTTCAAGTTATACTGAATTTTCTGCTCAACAGTGATGTTTTTCAATTCAAATAAAAAAAGAGCTAACAGCAAAACATCCTATACATTTTTTGCTTTTTTTTTTATATTACAAAAAAAATATTTAATAATTTCAAGCCAATTTGATAATTCGATATTTCAATTTCAAATGAGCAACTAATTCATAAAATGATAGCCCATAGAATTTTAACAATAAATACCATGGATGTGACCCCATTTAGTTAAGTGATTGCAAATATAAGGCACAAAATACTTACAGCGATCCAGTCTTCTAGGGGTTTCCCGTATTTGTCCAAGAAAGCTTGTTTAATATCCCCCAAGTCGATCTCGGAACGACTGACTACGATTCTGATAAGGGTCTTATCATTGGTTCCCAAACCTTTCATTGAGTAGTAGAGGCGCTCAGCGAAGAAGCCAACTTTGCTCTTTACGCATTTTACTAATGAGAAAAATTGTATATTTATTAAATTTTCATTTTTTTTTTATTTATTGTAGTAAGCATGTTAGTAGTTTTTGGAGGTAATATGTGAGTTATAGTAAGTAAATAAAATAAAAATAAATAAATCAGCTTCACGCTGTATCCCGCACACAGCAGGGTAGGCAGAGGGAACCTAGTGTTAAGACACTCCGTTCCCCACTTTCTGCCGAATTTTGGAGACATTGCGTGTTGAGTGGCAGAACTCAACGCCGCGCTTAACCTCGATACCAGAGCGAAGAAATGGAAACATAAATTTAAGTAAACATTTAAATTTATGTTTCCATTTCTTCGCTCTGGTATCGAGGTTACATAAATGGTAAGTAAATAATGTAAGATTTTATTTACTTCGCTACTTTTTTAATTCATTTCCATACTTTGACGTGAATTTCACAAAATATAGTGACTTATAAAGTACTTCCACCCATTTAAAAAAAAATGCTTATGCTAAGCATTTTGTTTTTGGTGCCTTTAAGAGTAAATCTTTGTTCGTAGATACATGTTGTTAGAAATTATTTGTAATATGTAGTTTACAACACGCTATCCAAGTTTGATCCTATCCATTAATCACGTCCCTGTCGTTTGAATTTGTTAATTAAATATTTTAACAGCTATTCGCAAAAAAATATATATTATATTATTTAATACTTTATTGACCATTGTCGCGATACCTTTAGATTTGTGAATTGCAACCGAAAATATTTTAGTATTATAATTTTAAACAATCGAAAATTAAACTTAATTAAACTTGTCATCTCAAAGAATTGCACATTTAAATAATAGTTTAATTGCTTCATATATCCGGATCCATAGATAAAATCAAGATAATGGCTTCAAAGGCTTTACAGGTTGAGTCAGCGCAAGGTCGCACCGCCTTCCTCTAGTTACATAAGACCTTGACAGTACGTCACTTCACTATTCGCTAATGATTCAACCGAGTGTTATTTTAAAATCTTCTAGAAACTTTAAAATTTTTTTTTGAATTATTTGAACGTTTGTTTTATCAACTGATTCAATTGACAAAGAATCGAATCGAAGTTTTTAATGGGTACTGGCTTTACACTAACTAATATATAGACAACGAGTTGGATATTATTATAATATTTTTTTTATACTTAAAAAAAAATATTTCTTTAAATCCAGTTCTGCCCATGAAAACAATGATTAAAGTTGTAAACGAAACACAAACCAATAACTATTTGTATTTAACGCGATCACGAGCAATGGCGTCACAGTAATTATTATTAGATATTAGCATTATTATTCGCTATGAATGTTGTATAAACGTATAGCTAATTAGCTTACCAATAGCAAGCATGCCCTTCTCGACGCTTCCAGAGAATTCCTTCTTAATAGATTCCTCGATGTCTTTACCGGTTAACGCCTCGAATTCAGCGAAGATCTGAAACCATACAAATGTTAAATGAAACCATTTTTAGGGTTACTTACCCTTTTAAGGAAAAAAACCTTTATAAGATCGCTTTGTTGTTCGTACATCTATCTATCTGTCTGTCAAAAGTTTTTATCTCAGGAACGCTTAGAGATATCGAGTTGAAATTCAAAACATATACTCAGATCTACGATCCCATGGTTTCTTAAAAAATAGGAGTATCTAGACATATATAGGGGAGCGGGCTTTAAATAGACATGTTAATGTCAACGTTACTTTTTAATTTATCGGGGCTTTTTTTTGTTAGTAGTCCGGATTACTCGAATCTCCATATTTCTACGTCCCTGCGCACCGCTCCGCTTAATATTCGGGATATTGCGTGTTGAATGGTCGTAACTCAACACCGCACTACGTCTTGTTACAAATCTGTGTAGAAATCGGAAACCTAAACCGTCACGGTTACAGTCAGACGCCGTGCCGCTGCGCCACGATGGCCTCGACGAAGTGACGTATATCAAAGAATATTTAAAATACATAATTCATGATAGCCGCCTGAGCCCATTATTAACTTTTTATACTTAAACAATTGCGCTCTGACTCATTGTGATAACGTTCATTCTACACTGGCTTGTTTAGTTACTATTTAAATGTTAGTAAACGAAACTGTTTTAATCGACATAATATGGTGTATTTAGTGGTGGTAATATAATTGTAGATGGTGATGATTTCAAATACTACCTGACAGAATGTTATTGTTTAACATATTTAATAGATTGGTAAGTATTAGTGTAGTATTGACTTAGGCTTAAAATCAGCTTCACGTTGTATTCCGCGCACAGCAGGGTAGGCAGAGGGAACCTAGTGTTACGACACTCCGTTCACCACTTTCTACCGAATTCTGGAGGAAATATTTCATCTCCTCGAGTGGGGATCGAACCCATAACCAGTTTTACAGTCACACTTTGTGTCGCTGCGCCATGATTGACCTTTATATCCATATTTACAAAAAACCTAATTACTTATATAGATACTAACATAGTACTACTAACTACTAAGCATTCAAACATCACTGGAATACAACTCATTCCAAAAAAATATTATTTTAAACACCCTTAGATATGCATACATTATAAAGGAAAAAGGAAATTACAATTGTTCGTTTCATTAAGAATGAACCGTTTTCCTTAAGTGGTGTATTAATAGATTACTATGAAATACCTCTGGCATCCGCCCATACAGAATCAGAATACATTGTAATATGATCAAGTCATTTGTAAAAACATCGATGATGTAGCGCTAAATGTTTTTTGGAAAAAAATTACCTAACTATGCCTTTTTTTAATGGAAAAGACAAGGCAAACTCATGTTCGGGTCACCTGATGGTAAGTAATTACCGCCGCCTGTGACCCCGTGCAACACCAGAGGAGCTACAGGTGCGTTGCCGGCCTTTAAGGTGTGTTGGGCGCCGGAGTCCGGCATTACCTGATACGAAACGCAGTGGCATAAAGCCACTACTTCACGCCGGTTTTAAATGCCGGGGGTGGTAATAATCCGGTCGAGTCTGCCCATGTGTGTTGCCATTGCTGGCGACGTGACTCTACCACACGTACTTTAGTCGCCTCTTACGACACCACCAGTACCAGGATGATCCTATTCTAGGCCGGGATCACACGGCACAAATTCTATCTATCTATCTTATTTATTAGAATTCGGAGGATTCTAAAGAACTAACGTTAATGATGAAACTGTCCACCACATAGTCTATTATACAATCCAATAATTCCAAGTCCATATCGTCTAAAGTGTCAATCTTCTTTAGTTTTGGTTATGGTAGTGGAGGATCTCAAACGGCATGTTGTTTTCTTTTCCTTTATAATTCTGTTTACAGTGGCTCGTGATATTCCTATAATTTCAGCGGTTTTATTGATAATATCGAATTTATATGAATACAAATTTTTCAGCCACGTTACTTCTACGTGTTTAAGCACATTACACTTAACAGTAACTTTTTTCCATTGAAAAAGTGCAAGCGTTGGTTGGTTCACGTATACTTATGTTTTAAAGTATGAAAAAATCAAAATAACAAAGATAATACAAAAATAAAAATATAACTAAAACTGATTAATCAGAAAACAATATAAACTTAACAAAATAAGAAACTTAATTAAAACAATAAAAGTAACAACGGAATCACGAAAANAGAGGCCAGTCGTGGCGCAGCGGCACGAAGTGTGACTGTAAAACCGACTGGTTGTGGGTTCGATCCCCACTCGAGGAGATGAAATATTTACTTAAATTTATATTTCCATTTTTTCGCTCTGGTGTCGAGGCTAAGCGCGGCGTTGAGTTCTGCCACTCAACACGCAATGCCTTCAGAATTCGGCAGAAAGTGGGGAACGGAGTGTCTTAACACTAGGTTCCCTCTGCCTACCCTGCTGTGTGCCGGATACAGCGTGAAGCTGATTTTCGATTTATTGTAATATAACTAGTTTAACACAAATAAGGACGAGTCTAAATAATGTGTTGATAAAGGTAAATTTAATTGATTAAAATTTTATTATATAGAATTTTTGAATTTCAAGCCAATTGCATATATTCTCTGGAGTATAGTGTTAAGTCACTCATTTTTCTAAATATTTCTCCTTAAATATTGGGAACATACTCTATTCGCCGCTCCTTGTCTGAGCAGACCGGAGAAACGAATACATTTTATATGTATACATATAAAAAATCCAGTACATATAATAGGTATATAATCTTAGCGTATGAAATGTTAATATTTTAATATGTAATTCAAACCTAGCCGACGAGAAAGCCACCAACTTTCTCACTGTTACAGTTACATTTAAATATAATATAATAGTTAATATCACGTTCAAGAGACTACACCTAGCATGGTAAAAGTCACGTAAACTATAAAAGACGAAGATTGGTCAATAACTTCCTTTTCTACATATAGGAGAAAATATATTTAATGTAACTTTGTATTTAACTAAGTACCTATTATAAAACCTTTTATAATTATATACTTACTATTAAAAAACTCAAAATTCGACGGAATATAGAGAACGGGGTATCGTAACACTAGGTTCCCTCTGTCTACCCTGATGTGAGCGGGATACAGCGTGAAGCCGATATCCTTACTTAAAAGTAAAAATTTCTAATTATGTTGTCTGATTACTAGATAATGTGATCAATTTCGAACAAAACATTTTACTACACATGCATAGTTTCTACAATTTTCTTTAGTTCATATAAGTATGTGTGATTTTTTTCTCAGTTTCTCGCTGTATCCCGCAAGAGGGAGCCTAGTGTCAAGACACTCCGCTCCACACTTTTCGCCGAACACTGGAGGCATTGCGAGTTGATCGGCGGAGCTCCACGCGACGCTGTGTCTCGACACCAGAGCGAAGAAATGAAAATATTAAATATTTCGTTTCCCAGATTGGGAATCGAACCTACAATCTTTCGTGTTGACAGTCACACGTATGTGTCCTTGCGCCACATACAACTGGTCTCTAACTACGACTAATAACGCTATAAATATCGAATAGCATATCACATATACATCATATGAGTGCGACATATCCATATTGTTCTAGATATGAACAAATAATAAACCTCGCAATGCACCCCTCTGTCACAGACGTTAGCGTGGTTGAACGCCATTCAACTTAAATATGTCAGTAAAAACATTTTGAGTTAATGATTTCTAAGTAAACTGTTAAAAAAATTAAACTAATTCACATGCGATAAGCGCGACAATATTTATCGCTATCGGACAATATTTTTGCATTTTTATGGCTAAATCAAATTTGTAAAGCACCATTACCAAAATATACGTTTTTAACATTTTTAAAATGTTATTCCACACTTAGGAAAGAAAAATACTTATTTAGAAAACGTATAAAAATTTGAACGTAGCGGGACTCGAACCCGCGTCTCCTGGAAACCGACCAGGCGCTCTGACCACTAAGCCATAAGCTCTGAACACTAAGCCTGGTCGGTTTCCAGGAGATGCGGGTTCAAGTCCCGCTACATTCAATTTTTTATACGTTTTCTAAATAAGTAAAATAACGTTTAATACGTTTTTCACGAACTAGCGATTCGCTCGCGGCTTCGTCCGTTTGAACTACACAATTATTAATTTACTAATCTGCATTACTTTCGTTTGCTAATAATAATATGATTTTTAAAATAATAACATCTTTAGCCATATTGAAAAGTTAAGTTTCTGCCAATTCAACTTAGCAATTAAGTCTAACAACATTATTTAAAATGGTATAACTTTTTTATTTATTAACCGATTGAAATAAATAAACACTAAATGTTAAGGGAAACTTTCAAAAATACAGTAATGGAAACCGCAATTAAATCGGTTAAGTCGTTTCTGATAATAGCGTCAAATTGTCATTTCATTTTGAAATCATTGTTAAATGCAACAAATAACATTTTCTCTTATATATTTTCCATGTACAGACACCGATCCGATGTTATTTTATTATATTTATGGATATACATAACCTTTCTTCTTGAGAGTCTAATTATCCACATAAATTGATGGCAAAACGACTTAATTGTTTTTATAATAATCTATTCCTCGATCTTAGAACTATTATAACAATAAAAAAATTTACATGACTCACATTGTTCGTAAAAGGCGGAAATTGTACGGATTCCGTAGTTAGACAGAGTGCAGAGGATTTCGATGATGGCTTCTTCATCAGTGCCCAATCCGGACACCGCGTCGTGGAGTTCCTTGGCGTAGAAGTGTGGCAGTGGTGTCATCAGAGCCACGATCACGTTCTCCAAGTTACCGCTTAGTTCGCTTTTCAACTCGCTTATAAGATCCTGCACAAGAGATATAAAGTTTTTTTTTAACAATATTTTTTATTATTTATAATGTCTTAAAGGTTGGTGTTGATATAATTTATTATAGACGCTTCTCATAAAAATTAAAAATTAAATCAGCTTCACGCTGTATCCCGCACACAGCAGGGTAGGCAGAGAGAACCTAGTGTTAAGACACTCCGTTCCCCACTTTCTGCCGAATTCTGGAAGCATTGCGTGATGAGTGCCAGAACTCAACGCCGCACTTAGCCTCGACACCAGAGCGAAGAAATGGAAATATAAATTTAATTAAATATTCCATCTCCTCGAGTGGGGATCGAACACACAACCAGTCGGTTTTACAGTCACATTTCGTGCCGCTGCGCCACGACTGGCCTCACGCTTCCCATGGTTAAGCTAAAAATAATTTTATAACTGATTTCAGTTTACCTAATGTTTAAAAATATTTTTCTTCATCTTTTTAAAACTCAATATTACTAATAGAAAAGAATATACTCAATATAGGCAAGAATATAACATTTTTATACAAATTTAAACAGAAAGCACATTGTTAAAAAAAGAAATCTTTTACAGAATCTTGGCATGCACTTAAATGTTGTGAGAAGAGAAAGAATTTCAACCATGTATCGACATACATATATATTATCTACAGTCTCAATAATATATAAATATTTTAAAGATGTATGTTTGCGTACATAAAATAATAATAAAAGCTCAAAAAATATTTTAAGAAAATATCTCTCAAAGTGCTTGTGCTATTGATAGAGATGAGGTTACCCATAACAAGTGTTACGTTAACCGAGTCTAAATTTAGTTTTCTTTGAAATAGCGAGTTAGTTTGATAGATGGTGAGTGAAATAGGCTGAAATATATAGACCTAATACAGACGCTATCTTTAAATTTGCTTTAAGTTAGTTAATTGCACATTTAAGTAGAAATTTCGTCACAATTTCTTTTATTTTATGTATAGAATAAATTGTGTTCAATACTGACAGAAATCGTATTTTGACAATAGATTACTTAATTTTAATAAAAATATTTTATGTCAGTTTGAAAAACATCTAGATATGTGAATTGTGTATGATAATAACATAAACAGAGATAAGATAATGGCTGCAAGCAAAACATCTCGACGCTGGCACCCACCACCTGACCTATCGCTTTCTAAGATAAATTATTCCCATCAATATACATTTTTTAAATCGTCCCTTGTGCGATTTGAAGTTCTGTTAACTATAATATTTTTGGTTAAGAAAGATACTTACTATAAATGAAATAAAATAAACAAAAATTTAAAAACTTTTTTTGGCAGTTTAAAGTTTTTCGACATGAATAAATAAAAAAAGAAATAATATAATTGAATAATGTACAGTCCTAATTTTTAGTAACGAATAGTACACACGCTGGCCCTTCATGACCATGATAAAATTTTAGGAGGTCAAACTAGAGGGGCTCTGGCCTCAAACGCGAGGGATATAGGTATGAATAAAACTATATCAAAGCAACACACATTTTTTTTTTACTTCACAGTGTACCCATATAGCATATAGCAGGGTAAGCAGAAGAAAACTAGTGTCTAAGACACTCCGTTTCTCACTTTTCGCCGAATTTTCGAGGTAGAACTCAACGCCGTGCTCTATCTTTTTACCAGAGCAAAGAAATGAAAATATATAAATATAATATTTAATTTCATTAATAATAATTCATTTCCTCGAGTGGGAATCGAAGCCAATACACACACACAGTCACACGCTTGTACTATTGCGCCACAACGGCCTCAACAATACTACTATACATATATAGTCATTTATCTTATATTCTAAAACATTAAGCTTAAGTAATATAATTCCTAATCATGTGTTTTAATAAAAAAATATGTTAAAGTTAATTTTAATGAATCATGGAAGCAACAACAGTTATACCTATTTAATACTAACTAACGCTCTTACTCAGCACATAAAGCGATAAAATGTTGTCAAGGCCATAATATCACATTAACCGACTTCGACGTTGATTAATTGCTATTTCGAAATATTTTTTTACATCGTGTTTTATTCATGGGAAGAGGTATTCTCTAGGTGCAGGTGACACCACTACAGATGTTTCGCTACTCTTAAAATGGATATAAAACACTTTTTGTAGTTTCACGCTGTAACCCACACATTGGAGCAGCTATGGCGTGTTGAGTGGAGGAAATCAACGCCGCGCTTTCCGTCGTTACCCGAGCTAGGTAATGAACATATTAAATATTACCTTTTCTCGAGTGGGAATCGAACCCACAATCTGTCGTGTTTACACGTTGAACGCTCGTGCCCCAGCGCCACGATTGGTCTCAGTAATGGAAGTATGATTAAATTATAAATAGATCTAATTTTTTTTTTATTCTTTAAATCAACCTTTTTATTACAAAATCAGATATTTACCTATAGGCAATATATTCAACACGTCATTTACAGCTTTTGATATTTATAACGTTTTCTGTAGAATGTTAAATGAAATCAGCTTTACGCTATAACCTGCATAAATTAAGGTAGGTTAGGTTAGCAGAGGGAACTTAGAATAATGTTAAATATAATATGTACTTAATTTGTTTTATACATTTTTATAGGTATAGAAGTATTATTACACTTCGTGAAACTCTTAATACCGGTTTTCAAGCATGCAACTACACATCCACGCTGCAAGTAAATAACTTTACTGTAAGTTATTAAAAATATCTAAATACGATAAGAAACCAGTATACAGAAACGAGAAACTTTCTTCAAAATTTCCGTAATTTTACAATGATTCCAAAATCTAACCAAATATTTCAATTTCCGCTAACGATATATGAACTTTCACTATGTATGTAAACGTGTTTCCTATTTGTTAATAACCTTTACTACTTTATAAATATAGTAACTACAGTATAATTGTAAAATAGGTTGAAGTTTAGATAAAACGAAGTCCCAAAGTATTTTTAAAGAGTAATGTACCAGAATTATATACCTTAGTCTAACTTAAGCTTATATTTACAAAATGAATCTAATTAAATCATTATTAGTATGAAGTAGTTTATATAATATAATAATAGTTAGTAGTTTTTTATTAAGACACGTTTACCAGAGATAACCAATAAGAAAGAAATAGAAACAAGTTCTAACTTATATAACGAATAGTATGATAGTGGTTTTATTGTTAGTATTGCTTTTATCATCTCATACAAGAAGCCTATTATTCATTTAACTTCAACTTGAAATGATTCATCAAATGGCGTGGAGCGTACAACAAAATGTATCGTGTTGAGTTCTACTGTAAAAGGCACTAAGAATTGGCAGAAAAGAAGAAAGAAGAAGAAGAATTTAGTGATATTATCATATCATAACCGGTAAACTTATGGGGTTAATTGCTAAGTTATCTTATACATATTTTAATAAAAGCAAATTATTTATTAATTACTAGCGGCTCGCCCACGGCTTCGCCCGCTTAAAATACGTGATTATTGATTTAATAAGCACAATTGATTGACAACTATAAAGACTTCTAATATGATTTTTTTAAATTATTACAGTTTAAATATGAAAGATAAATAACTGGCAATAGATGAATGAAAATGTAACTGAAAAAAAACAAGGACACCCATTTTCCAATGTTGCTACTTAAAACCTATTTTAGATTTTAACGATATTATCTATTCCGATTTTTGTAGTCGGTTTTAAAATGAAAAAAGAGAGATGATAATAAAAAAGAATATAAAAGACGGCATGATATATAAAAAGAAATAAAAAGTGGGATAGACAGAGGGAACCTAGTGTCAAGACACTTCGTTCCCCAATCGTCGTTTCAAATTTTCGAGACTCAACGCCTCTGACTGAAAATAACTCATTTCCCCGAGTCGGATCGAATCCACGACTGTCACATTTATAGTGCTGTTACTCCACGACGGTATCAAAAAAGAAATAAATGTTGTAATAGTTCGGAAAAAATATTACTTACATTTTAGTGTCAACCGCATTACAGACTTAGTGTCCGCTCAGTTCACCTAGAATGTAGGTTGTCCAGTTCGTTGACTTACAACAAGATTAAATTTACTATTTCGTAAATTGTAAGGCTTTTTAGTAACTTCACATGATACCTAGTACTTATGGCTTAATGCTTTTTAGTTCAGTGACTGTTAGGCCTTGTGTAATATACATACATCCCACGTGTTTATGGGATTCAAACCCACGGCTATGCATAATAAGATTTGATTTTCCGATAATTACACATTTTTAAATGAAACTATAATATTTATATGAAATAAACTAGTTTCGCCACTCAACACGCAATACCTCGAAAAATTCGACGGAAGGTGGGGGGAACGGAGTGTCTTAACACTAGGTTCCTTCGCCAATCCTGCGATATGCCGTATACAGCGTGAAACTGATTAATTATTATTAAACGAAACTATTTTCAACTCGATTAATCGTGTATATTTAGTAGGTATTATACATTTTTGGGAACCCGACGTTTCGAAAATTTTCCAATAGTCTGTAGTTAAATAATTTAATTTAAAACCACGACTACGTAGTTTAAAATTCAGCGTCTAACAAATTCTAAATGCATAAAGGCGCTACCATACATTTTATTATTAAAGGACATGTTTCCATACTGCGGAATTTAGTTGTTAAACTGTTTAACAAGAATGGGCGAGGCGCGAGGCGTGTTATATGATCTAACTCTCGGTCGTCGGCCTCTTGCGAACTAATCAAGTAAGGAATGCAAGTCTAATGGAAACCTTGCTAACTGACCTTCGAATTAAAGATTTATAAACTTCACGATGTATCCTGCACACAGCATGGTAAGCAGAAGGAACCTAGTTAAGGCACTCCCGTTCCCCACTTTCCGCGGAATTTGGGAGGTCTTGCGTGTTGAGTGGCTGAACTCAACGCAGCTCTTTGTAAGGGCTTATAATAAATGAGAAACTTAAAACGATAAGGGTGGTAAGCCACAATGGCTTCTTATCGATTTTATTTGCCAGAACGAGATATTTACGACGCGATGTTAGCTCTTACCTCTCACTATATAAATACATGAATGTTTATAAAATAACATATAATAAAAATTACAATATGTACTTAGAATGTGTACCGCAATAAAATATTTTTAAATATTTTAATATCTTTACTATAAAGCAGAAGAAATCTCAATATGTAGGTCTTATCACTTAAGCGTATCCTTTAGCGGACTTACGATATCATATATTCGCTTTCGCATGTCTGATAGAACAGATATAAACATTTTTCCTCCCTTTGGCCATAAATGTCACGTCATAGAGCCAAGTAGGTTAAAATGATAATATTTAGAAGTCAGCTTTTAATTTATTAAACGATTTTATAAATTAAAACATTTTCTTAATTTTTAAATTTAGAACATGAAAGCCGACATAAAATTTTACATCTACTTTAAAACTTAAGTAAAATATCTTAGTCTCATCAAGCGTATCATAAGGTATACAAGACAATACCTAAGATCTAAGAAAGATAAATGGTTATCTTTCGTGTTTAGCATGTGTAATGTCAATAAATGAGAAGAGCAAACACATAACATATGACTATTCGAATGAAATTGCAAATTGGTAATTGTATTAGCAAACGCTTCTTTTTAACCATAAAAAGATTCTTAAGTCCAATTTTTGAGTTCTTATTAAGAAAACTTACTTATTGAGAAAACGTCTTTTCTAAGTGTGAAATAACACTTAGAAAAGATGTTTAAACATTTTTTTAAAATATATAAAAACTTACCTTTCCATAGTTAGTTTTGAACGTTTCAGCAATTTCCAAGCGTTGTACGATTCCACGTCGGCAGAGAACATCGATGATAGCCTTCTCATCGGTCCCAAAGCCTTTCATCGCCTTGCGAAGAGTTTCCGCATCGGCAGCCGGCTCGAAGGGCTCCGCCGGGTACACCGTGGGGGTGCACTATAGAATATAATTGACGTTAGCTGACATAAATCAGTTTTTTTTTTGGAGATATTTTTATGGCAAAGATTAAACAAGGATGGGAGGAAACAAAATTATATGTTGCGGTTTATGTTATTTTCTTTCTAAGTTTGGAATAATTAAAAATGTTAAAAATATTATGTTACTTTAGTTAATTTTAATAATGTAGTAGTAACTAAAAGACATTAAGTATAGGTAAAAAGAAAAAAATAATAATTTTAAATATACTTTTTATTAAAGTATTATTTTTAATACTTTTTCTGCGAATAAAAAAAAAATAAAATGTAGCATACACTGAGCTTCCATTTTAATTTCATAAGTGCATGTTAGCGTGACTCAGAGGCGATGGCTGTCCTACTTTAAAAAAAATCAATTTTTATTATGTTGTTACAATTGTTTTTATTTAAACATATTATATGTATTGAGTTTATATTGAAGCCATATAATGGTCCGTATTCTGGTCGAAAAACTAACCAGAATCTTATAAGAAAATTAAAATCAAACTAATCACTTTCTTTCTTTTTAGAAAGATTTTCAATAGTAAATAACAATTTAACTATAGCCTGTTAAAGCATCCAACTAAAATAACCTTGCCCCGAAAAGATGACATCATCTCGTGAGAATCGATAGACGGCAGCTATAGAATGGTAATGTAGGAAGAAACTTACCTTGTACGGGTAGTATTGCTGTCCACTCATTTTGATTTCTAAAACAAAAATCAAGTGGGTAATACAAAATCAAACACTGAAACGTCTATCCTCGTAAACTAACTAAAAATAAATTGCTATCACGCGAACCGGCTTTTGTGATTTGCAAACAAAATGCCGCCGCTATAGAATAATATGTTCTATTCGTATAATACGCTATAAATAAATGAATATATTTTATCGGTCGCTACTGATTGTGTTATTTATTATAATTAGTTGATAGTAATTAATTAAAAATACGTACTTTTAGTAAACGTGACACACCCAAACGCGATGAAGTACGATTTTGAAATAAACACGTCGGCCGACTTGAACGGGCGTCGGGCGAGCTCACTCAGGTCGAGCGGAGTCGTGGCGCTTTTGCGTCTCTCTCGCTTTGGCCAATGCGGAGTTCTAAACATTTACTCTAGATATTACTAAAAAAAATGTTAGAATGCTACGATCGATGATATATTTTATTAAGATGCTTCAAAATAATAGATTCCTATCTTAGATTAAGGTTTTAAAGTCATTTTAATACCTGAATTTCCAAATTTAAAAGTTATATTTTTTTATTGAACCATACCACCATACAAGCGGGTTAATAATGCAATTTTCTTTTGGAATAAGGTGGGACTTAAATAACTACTTAAATATGAAACATATTCACTTTTTTCATCTTCATGCTTCATCCTACGTAAGGTAGTAGGTATGCAGGCCAGGATAATCTTGAATCAATACACTCAACTCTCCGCTTTCTGCTCGAATTTAAGAAGGCGCTAGTATTTAATTAAGGCGCGGACGCAGTCTGCTTATTCTTACAAGGGCAGAGAAATTATAACGCCTCTTTTCCCCGAGAGGGGTTTGAATCCACAGCCATGGTGATGTCATAGCTGCGTGATGCCCTCATTTGTTTTTAATTGTATATTTTTGCTATGCTGTTGATAGTTGGAAAAATAAATATTTCTATAGTGACAAAGAAGTCTGAGTTTTTTTTAATGTAAAATATTTTATTGAATGCATTAAATAGTATCTAGGCTAATGTGAAGGTTGTATTACAATATTCTATATATTTTAAGTTATAGGAAATAGAATTTAAGTGTTAAAATGACCTATCCGTTACTTTTAAATACACAATGACCGTATTTAGTCCACAATTAAATTACGTGACTCGAATGTTACATGAAGCCACCTCCAAATAAACTATTAAGTGTTAGTACAATATAATTTATTATGCATAATATACAACGCATTTTGAGATTGCTAAACCTTAAATAAATTAGTTTTTGTATTTTATAATTTATCAAAATTGAATATTAATAGGATGTGGATATTTCAAATTATAATAGGCATTTTACTATACTAATAGTTTAAAATTTGACTTTAATAAATAACATGGACCCGGATAAAAATATTGTATTTTTAACATTTATTTTCCACATTAACCATAACCAAAGATTCCACGGCCCTGGTCCACGTAATCACGATGATGTCATCGGCGTCGCCGCTACGGGGCCGCCGGCCGCAGGGAACACGCAGCAGGTTCATATACTACTAAAACTATGTAAATTACGTATGTATTTGCAAAATCTGGAATGTCTAGCATTCTTGGTGCGTGTTTTTATTTCCTCTAATCTTTAGCGGAAGCTGACGATTTGTTTCTTGTATTCATCTCGTTTCTCGATACATCTGTTTTACTGTTGTAGATGTATTTTCTTTTTAATGTAATGTAGAGTAATGACCTTCAAATGTACTTAAATACTTGAAGCTGCATTTTTATCAGCTTGAAATATAAGCGGTTTGGCATGCTGTTTACGAATGTTGGTTTTTAAGGAATATACAAATTTTATTATTGTGAATATTTTTTTGAATTTCTATAAGTATACATATAACTTAAATAGCGATACTTATTTTGATTCTATACATTATTTCTGAGTTCTAATATACGTTTTAAATAAAACCACAATGTACTTTATAGGTATAAAATATAAATTCTAATAAAGAATTTAAATGAGTCCAGTCGTGGTCGCAGGGGCACAAAGTGTGACTGTAAACGCGATTGGTTGTTGGTCGATCCCCATTCGAGAAAATAAAAAAATAAATAAAATAAATCAGCTTCACGCTGTATCCCGCACACAGCAGGGTAGGCAGAGGGAACCTAGTGTTAAGACACTCCGTTCCCCACTTTCTGCCAAATTCTGGAATCTGAAATAATATATTTATTTAAATTTATATTTTCATTTCTTCGTTCTGGTGTCGAGGCAACGCGCGACGTTGAGTCCCGCCACTCAACACGCAATGCCTCCAGAATGCGGCGGAAAGTGGAGAGCTGAGTGTCTTAACACTGGTTCCGGCATACAGCGTGAAGCTGATTCAAATAATTTAAATGCATGCATTCTTCACATAGTATACAAATGCATGTATTTCGAAATATGTAGAAATTTTATTTATCTTTTGGCGGGTTGTAGCGCGTGCACAAGCGTGTGACTGTAAACAGACATAGTGAGTTCGACTCCCACTTGGTGAAATGAAATATTTAATATTTTAATTTCCGCGGTGTTGAGGTCTACCTGTTGCCACTCAACACGCAATGCTTTAAAACTTGATTCGCATGTTCCCCCTGCCTATCCTGCTGTATACGACGCGATATAGCGTGAAACTACAAAAATAACCTTTCACTTAATTTCATTTTAATATTAATTACACCAATATTTCTAATTAAATATATGATATAATAGATGATTAATTGTTTTTTTTTTTAAATCCTGGAAAAAAATCCTTGTCTCAAAGGAAAATTACGTATCAAGGTCGGAAATGCGAGTCAAAACTACTAAGCCAGTATTATTCACATCATTACATCACCAGCTTGGCGAAATCTTATGAATCAACGCGTAAACTGTTTACTTTAATGTTGACGCGGTGTGACGCGACGCTTCAATACGTAAGCGTATATGAATAACTTTTGAAATAAGTTTGTAATAAAAATTATATTATTAATCTTTTCTTTAACATGTATGGAATAATATCTATTGAATGTGATGCAGGATAGCTGCCAGTTAATGTAATAATTAAATTATACCATTGACTTTGAAAAGAGCAACTGTTGAGTTTCTTGTCGGCTCTTCTCAGCAGAACTGCCTTCCGAACCGGTGGTAGCTTTTTTTTTGTTATATGTTCATTCGAAGATTCAAAAGTGCTTATAAGAGTATATTTGAATAAAGAATATTTTGAATTTGAATTAAATTTATTTTATTTTCTTTGTCCTCCACATGTACCAATTTGGAATTAATAGTAAGGATAAATTACTTTTCATATATTCGTTTTATTAATTTATACTTTTTTATATCAATTTATAAAACATATTAAGTACAGTAAATATTATGTTAGTTTGTATTAGTAAGAAATTTGCTATTCTTTAATTCAACACGCCTACTGAATTTGTTAGTTCTTTAAATTATTGTGGTATATTCTTCTGTAAAGTCCCATGGGCTACAAGGAAACAGTAACAGCCGCAATTGCTGATATTACATTTCTGGAAAAACTTTATTAAACCATCTTGGTATTAGAAGTAGGAAAACAAATAGTTAAAACTAAAAGTTATGACTTTAAGGAAGTGTATACATATATGAAAGTATATATAAAAAAATATATGTAAGTTTTTGAAATAAGTAGTGAAATTATATATTTTCAAAAATTTTAATGTAAACTGCAAATTATAAATAAATAAATTGGAAATTAAGTATTTTATCAACTTTTTCAATTAAATAAAATATGTCTTGAAGTTACAAATAAATAAATGTTAACGCAACTAATTATCTATTTTTGCTTTACGCGTCTCCCCCATACAGCATTTAAGTATATTTAGGATTCAGCTTCTCCACTTACCTCTAACTTCGAGTTATAGCTTTTAGGCCTGCTTACCTAACGGGAACATGACGTTCTATTTAACAAAAGCGGAAATGAAAATAATTTGAAACAAGTGAATTATAAAACAAAACAAAAAACCCGACTGCACAAACTAAATTAACATACCTATCGGCCAACACTTGCACCATTAAGACAAAAATACAAATACAACGACGTAGGGGAGACTAGCCCAAAACGGGTGCCCCGCCTAAAACGGGTACGTTGTTGTACGCTTCTACGTAAAAGTTGAGTGTAAATTTGAGTGTGTGCCGAGCACTATTACCGGCCAAAGAGTTTCAATCAGCTTCGCTATGGCGCCGGAGTCGCGTAATGGCGTAGGTGTGTATAGCAAAAGTTTTTTGGCGGTTTTGTTAAAGGTAAGTCTTTTGAAGGTCAAGGTAAGTCTTTTGAAATTAGTCGAAAACGTTCATAATTATCCCTTTGCTATTATTGACATTTTAATTTGCATATCTCTAACTGTGGAAATACAAAATTGCTTTTGTTGTTTCAACTGCCATTTTGAGGTTAGGGCAAAGCGGGTACCCGTCTGCCTCGTTTTACCTTGAATTCATTTTCAATTATAGCTCAGCGTGCGTTGTGGAGTGAGGTCACTATGAAATTAGCAATGGAAGATGCTTAATCCTCTTTGATATCTCGAAGAAGTATGGGTTCTATCCACGAAGAAGTATGGGTTTACGGTGTCTACTTTGCAGCGATATATTAAAAAGGAAAGTCCCGAGAAAAGACTTCAGGTATCAGCCGTTGTTTAATGGCGCCCAAGAGGAAGAATTACTGGATTATGTATTCAATTTGGTTGATCACACGAGTTGATGATCTTCATCTATGGTTTTACTAAAAACTTTACTTTTCTTGTTATAGAAGATATAGTTTATTAACTGATATTAGAATTTAAAAAAAATAAGAAAATAATTTATGGTATTTATGATACCGTCTAATGGGATAAATAGAAACATATTTAGATTTGAAATTAGATTTTTACAATGTTTGTAGCTTTAAATATGAAAGCAATCTTTATTTGTTATGAATTATAATATTTTATTCGTTTCTTTTTTTACTTAAAATTATATAAAATTGTGCATGTGCAGTTTTATAAAATTTGAAAATGTAATTATAAAAAACATTTCATTATCAATGAAAGAATATTATATTAATACTATATTAAAGTTCTATCAATCGTGACCTATAAAAAAACATTTTTTTGTTTGTTTACTTCATGCTTTTGTGAATAGGGTATATTATTTTGACCCTATATTTCTTATATTAATATTGATCTTCAAAATAAGTCACTGTAGACTGATTCTTTGAAACTATAGCTAAATGTTCACTCTAATGATACACTTAACTAAGCCAAATATAAAGACTAATATAAAGACTAATCAAAAAATAAGTACTTAAATAAAAGATAATTAATATAATAATTTATTACCTAAGTTATATGATGAAAATAGAATTTAATAATTTATTTTGTTATTTACATACTTAGTTAAGTCATTATGTAGTTGTAATCGTTTAAAAACAAGGTGTACCTGTTTTGCCCTAAGCTTACCTGATTTGCCCAGAGAGGGTTACCCGTTTTTGGCCATTATGCGGGCAAAACGGGTTTTTGAAGACCTTTTGTATTTTGCATATAAAATAAATATAATTAAAAAAAAAAACAATTCTCGTTTTATTATATACTTTTATAAATATCCTTTGTTAGATACAAAATTAAATGTGAATTAAGCTAAGAATCCAAGTGAATTTGACGTATTTTTTTACATTCTCGCTTAGCTTACCCGTTTTGGGCCACCTTCCCCTATGTATCATTTATCAGAATCGGTTCACTCGTTTAACAGTAACAAGAGAAAAAACATAACCCTCCTTTTGGGCTTCGCCACAGTCGGGTGATGACAATAATATGAACTAAATAATTTTTATCATCCCGGCATGAATAATTTCAAAAAAGAATGATACATCTCAAAAAAATACTTCACTACTTGTCTCAATTATAATATTTGGAATTTATTTGTTTGTTATAAAAGAATATATTGCTAAACGCTGCTCTTGTGTCTAATAAACAGATAAAAAAATAAAATATTTTAAATACAATCATATCTTTGGAATCCAGCGAGGATTAAAATTGATAAATATAGCGTTCAGTCAAACACTTGACACGTGCCACGGTAGCGTCATGACTTTTTGTGAGAATAATTGCGTTCCGAAAATCTTTACTCAGCATAAAGTATATCCCCGAGTGCGGGTAGACGTTTAAAAATACGCAAAAGATTTTAATGCGGTTTTCATAAAAAAATTGGATCATTGAAGATTTTTTTTCAAAATTTTAAAGTGCATGTTCTCATCGGCCTGCGTCGTTACAACATATGGCTTAGTTGGTCAGAGCGCTTAGACGGTTTCCAAGAGGCGCGGGTTCAAATACCGCTACCTTCAAATTTTTATGTTTCCTTTCCTGTGTATTTTTCTTTTTGTAAAAATCTTCCTACAGAGATGATAGCAACAATATATTGTAACAAGCAATTTCGACGTAGAGCGATGAGAACTTATGGCTTAGTTGGTCAGAGCACTTGGACGGTTTCTAAGAGGCGTGGGTTCGAATACCGCACAAAAAGTATTGAATTTTAGAATTATTTTAAAAATGATTGTTACAGATGTTTCATAAAATTTTGATTTATATTTGCATGGTGCTAATATCATTCATATTGAGTAATAAAGTAAACTTATAAACTTATTCAATTGATCTAATCCGACTTTTTAAAAATATTTTTTTCTTAACTCACTGTATCCCGGCTGCATGTAACAGGGTAAACAGAGGAAGCTACTGTTATGACAATCCGTTCCCACGCACCGCCCAAATTTCGAGGCGTAAGTTGAAAAGCAAAAATCAACGCCGCGCTTCATCTTTTGTCAAAGCAAGGAATTAATACAATTCATTCCTTCGAGTTGGAATTGAACCCACAGCCGTTGCATTTACAATCAGACGCTGTGATACAATGGCTCACAATACATACAGGTTCACACTGTATATTATAATATATATAATAATAGATAAAAGAAAAGAAAACATAAGCTTGTATAAAATTGATTTATTACAGTAGTACATTAATTGGAAATACACAGATGGCAGACCATCGACATTGTGACAGGCATGTTACAGATATAGTTGAGTTTTGATATATATTTATATCTATTTATTATATGTTGCTCAACAGCTCTTAGTCTTCTAAGAAGAAATACTGGCCTGCCCTCTTTTGTTCAATGTCCTGTAAAATAAAATTAAAAAAATATCTTTAATAATTATAGTGCAAAATAGTGTTTAAATAACATTCCCCTTTTTTGAGTATGTTCAAACATTACATAATTGGAGTAAAAATGGTAGATAAAATTTTTAAATATTTGTTACTATTGAATAAAATAAAGTGTCATTTTTAGTCAGCTAAAATTACAGGATATCTGATGAGGGCTCTTCTAGCCTCCATTAGCATAAACGTTTACTTGCATCTCACTAACTAAATATCACCTCAAAGTGGCGATCGAACCCACAACCAACCCATTAACAGATGGTGATGCAGTGAGATTGATTATCTCACTGCATCACCATGGCCTTGTTTACATTTTATTCTTACATTAAATATTTATTTATTAGTTGTGGGCACAGTGTGACTGTAAAATTGATTGGTTGTGGGTTCGATCCCCACTCGAGGAAAAGGAAATATTTATTTAAATTTATATTTCCATTGCTTTGCTCTGATGTCGAGCCAAAGCGCGGCGTTGAGTTTCGCCACTTCTAGAATTCGGTGCAAAGTAGGGGACAAAGTGTCTGAACACTAGGTTCCTTCTGCCTACCCTACTGTGTGTGGGATACAGCGTGAAGCTGATTTTTTATTTAATAATAACACAACATACACCATTGCATATGCTTACCTTAACAGAAGAATGTTTATTGATCCTAGGCCTAAAGTTATTAGGGTCCCGCCTGAACGTAATGCCGAGTAACTCAAGGAATTTATTCATGCCGTTTAGCAGTGACTGTGGCGCATGAGCCGTGGCATAAGACGAAGGCGTACCTTCAAATACTATAACTCTGTCTGCTAAATAGGTGGCCATTATGAAATCGTGCTCTACGACAAAACCTGTACGCTTGGCGTGGAGGATGAAACTGAAAAAAAAAAAAACAAAATGAAAAATTGTTATATTCTGTTTTAAATTTGATTTATGCACATATATACTAATATTATAAAAATCTGTGAAGTATGTTGCTACATTAAAATTTTTATGCATTTTCTTAATAAGTAAATAGTTAAAATTTTATGGAAATATTAAACATTTAATTTACTCAAGCGGGAATAGAATTTACATACAACTTGTCGTGTTTACAATGTACAATGGCACCTGATTGACCTCTACATAATAGAAAAAAAAATGTCATAATATAAAAATCATACACTTACCGTTTAATAACTTTAGCAGCAACCAAACGTTGTTCAGAATCCAAATAGGCAGACGGTTCATCAATAAGATACACTTCAGCTGGCTTGCCGAGACAGAGCACCAACGCTACTCTTTGCAATTCACCTCCAGACAGATTTTGTACTTCTTGGTCCATTATCTCTTCAATCTTCATTGGTTTCATCACATCGGTTATGAACTGAAATTAATACGAGTAAAAAGTATTAGCATATTTACTTTTTAATATTATAGGCAGTAAGCTTTGCTATTTGGTTGTGGTATAAGGGCAGAATGGAAATTTAAGCAAGATGATTATGGGTTTGAATTACTGTCTGGGAAAGTCTTTTCATTTCCTTGTTCTGATAACTGAAAAAAATATATATTTACCTGTGGATGTGTATATGCATCTCTTATTTTGTCATGGAGCAAATTACGGACCATCCCCTGAGATTTAGGTGATATCTTTTGGGGTTTATAACTAATATGCAGTTGAGGCAGCTGGCTTGCACCTTGAAATAAAATTTAAAAAGTAATGTAGATATAGTCATTATGTCCATAGTATTTTGGAGGATAACTTGCCACAATGTCTACAATCATAAATTATTATAAGTATATACAGATCTTTAAGCTTAATTCAAGTTATAGGGCATCTTTCAAAACACTGTCGGACCAATATAAATCTCCACATGTTAATATTATTCAGGTTCCGTTCCTGCTTCAGTCATATGTCAGTCAATATAAAATGTCACATATTTGCTCCACAGAAGATTTAGCTATGATAGCTACTACTTTAGAGAAAGAAACTAAAATAAGAAAGATACTTTTCCAAAAACTCACACAATCTGTTTTAGCCATTGTTACTAATGCTAAGTAATTTACACTTTAGTGTGAATTAAAATATATTATTATTCAAACAACAGACCACAATCAAATAATATTACTTTTAAATAAATGTATTTGCACTTGTCGAAAATACAATTGACAGATAGTAAAATTTTGACTGAAAAAAAAATAATAAGATTTTATAATATTAATAAAACTGAAACTGAAAAATACAAGTTGTGATATTGTAATACTAGAATGTGATAAGACTGAATAAAGCGCTATGTTGATAATACAAGTAAGGCCATTTTTTTTTATATTTTCACTAGTTTGACAGTGAATTGAGAGTAATCCTACAGTGCTAATTAAGCAAAAGTTTATTACAGCTAATGTGAAAACTGACATTTCCATCATGTATTTTTAATATAAGCACAGAAAGTATATTATGAAAATAGCGACTGCTGTAACTAAATTCTGAAAATTGCAAATATTTAACTTTTGTTGAAGTGTTAATCTAAATTTGTTTACAATTAAACAACAATCAAAAACCACTATAAATTAAATAATCTTTAAGCGTAAAAAATAATAATAATACTGTTAATGTTGTTTTTAAAATTCATTTTAAAATATATTAATTTATAATAAACATTTTTTTGCAATACAAGCAACTTCATAATGTGAGTATTATGCTTATTCAATGTTCTATATGTGGGTCACTCAGCACACATGTTGCAAATAAGCCGTAATTACTTATATTATTGAGGCTCATGTATTCATTATTGATTAGTATATAAATAAGCGTAAGGACGATTAATTAAATTAAGCGATTATAATTTTATTAATAATGTAGTACCTTCCGGGGACATCGACGCTTCAGCATGTTTTAAACACTTTTGAAACACCGGATGGAAAAATAAATCAAATATATCAGTCCTAGCCATTTCTGCGGCTATAAAATGCTATTTTATTCATCAATACACAGTAAAATTTACAACTATTCTATAACCTCAACTATGCAACATCATCAATAATCTACTGAAAACTATAAGTTAATCAACACATTTGTTTACTTGCATGTAAATTATTTGTTATTAATGAAAAATATATCGTTTAAAGCAATAACTTTTGCAGATTTCACAAATTCTACGAACGTTTGACAAGTTTCACAAGTTTGACAGATAAGAAATTCGTGTTGCCACATTTGACGCATATACGTCCGGATATACGTAACAAAATAAAATTCAAAGATAATTTCTTTTCTGTGTAACATAAAATTAATATAGAATAGAACAACTATTTTTAATTCGATAACAAAAGCTTTTTTTATTTAAAAAAAAATCTATTTAACCAATTCTTTCATAAGAAAAGTTAAGTTAATACTTGAATAAAATGTCAATGTATAAGAAAATACTATATGTAGAGATAAAAATCAATATATAGTATGTAGTGTTATCATTATCAATTTAGTCTAAATGGAATTGTTTCTCTTCGTCGAAGTATTGCAGAAAATTTTTAACTTTTTGTGTTCTATATTTATTAAAAGTGAAAGATAAAGTTAATAAGCGCTATCGCTGTACAAGAATAGAAAAATATATGTGGCCAAGTAAAAAAGAAAAATATAACACGGAAACACGAGAGTAAAAAAATATGGATGAAAATAGGAAAATAGGATGCGTTGTAAGCCATAGAAGAATTGCTATAATTTTTTGTTAAATAATTTTTTATTGATTTGTAATAATAAACTTTATTTTTAAAAGTTTTTTTCTGGCCCTGCCTTAATAATCACTCGCACAAATGTAAAACTAAGCTCAATCCCCCACATACATTTTTGAAGTAATATATTTTTGAATATTATAAAGCAAAGTTCATTCATTTATATTTATTTAAATTTATATTTTCAATTCTTCGCTCTGTTGTCGAGGCAAAACGCGACTTTGTAATTGAATGTAAAGTGGAGAACGGCGTGTTTTAGCACTAAGTTCCCTATGTCTACCCTGCTGTTTGGAGGATACAGCATGAAGCTGATTTATTTCAAAATCTGTCTCAAAGCTTAAAAGATTTAATGTTCATTACCAATGAACATTAAATCTTTTAAGCTTTGAGACAGATTTTTATGTTGTTTTCAATAAAAGATGATTCAAGAGAAAATTCTGTGTGACATTATAATTAATATACTTTAGACTCATATTAGAATCGTAATTTATAATTAAAGAAAAATCATTTATTTATTTTACAGTGTAATAGTTACCTTCATCAGGTTCCAGGTTGCCAGCCAACATTCTAATAAATGTTGTTTTCCCAGTACCATTCTCTCCCAAAAGTACTAAAATTTCCGAATCCGAAAACTCTCCTTGCATAACGCGGAGACCAAAGTCACCCATCTTTTTAGTCATCTCAGGATACTCATAGTGATTCATTCTTTTGATCTATATTTAAATATATAAAAATATTATTCAAAGTACAAGCGAGTATAATAGACAGGTTATGGGTTCGATTTCCACTTGATTAAATATTTATTATTTTAATTTCCTCGCTCTGGTAACAAGGCAAAGGGCGGTGTTAAGTTCTGCCACTCCACACGCAATTTTTTCGAATTTCCTCGGAAAGTGCGGAATGCAAATGTCTTAATGGGGTGTGTCGTAACATTAGATTTCCACGCTAGGCAGAGGCACTAGATATGAAAACACTGCACTCTACACTTTCAAACCAAATTCACGACGTTGCGTGGTGAGTATCCGAATTCAATGTCTGAAATCTTTGTGAGGAGAAACGAATACAATTCCAGTGGCGTAGTGAGGGGGGGGGGGGCAAGGGGGGCATCATGCCCCGGGCGCTACTCACAAAGGGGCGCCAAAAGATCTGCAAAACTATTTAAATATATTAAATTGGGAGTATATTTTATATATACAATTATATGATGTTCGTCTGGGGGGCGCTGAAAAGGTATTTTGCACCGGGCGCGAGTTACGCCCGCTACGCCACTGTATAATTCAGAAGTCCGAATGAGGATCGAACCTATAAAACCGTCTATAGTTTTAGGTATTTTTATTGTACAAATAATGTTCAAAGAATTGCAGTGTTAAAGTAAAATATAATTTTGCTTAATATAAATAATTAGATAAATAATCAAAATACGAGTATATAAGTACCTCCTCTTCAGTAGCAGACTCAGCAACTTTAAAAACTAATGATTCAGTCCTGAATCTCATATTCTCAGTTGGCACAAAACCATCCAGGAAAATATTTATACCTGGTAAGAGAAGCTGTTTCAGAACAAAAGCGTAGGTAATACAATATATTTTTTTTCTTAGATTTACGGTTTATATAATAGGGCAAGCAGAGGGAATCTAGTCTTAAGACACCTCATGCTACACTTTCCGCCAAATTTTCTAGAAACTGCACGCTGAGTTGCGGAACTCAACGTCCCGCTTGGTCTTTTTCCCAGAGCGACGTAATGAGAATATTAAATAATTCATTCTCCAGAATGGATCAACCTCTAAAAATAAAATAAGTTTTTAAACATGTTTAATGTTGTCTCTTTTTTAGGTTGGGGAAAAGAAACTTTGTGTTAAGACACTCTGTTACTCATGCACCACCCAATTTTCGTGGCGGAAAATAACGCCGCGTTTTTTCTTCTTATCAGAGCAAAGAAAATGAAAATAATTCATTCTCCAGTCGCATTTACATCATACGCCGTATGTGCCACCAAGTGAAGATGGATATTTGGGTTGTCGTGACACAGAAAGCTGAGAACACAGTGTCTTCGCCCTTGGTTCTCTCTGTTGACTCTGTTGCTATATACGGTATATACGGGATACAGCTAAAAAGGAGCTAAAAAGAAATGCTTACCTTCCCGCACAGAGAAAGGCATAGTAACAACACCATAAGCACCAGGAACTCCATACAAACAGCAAATAAAATCAGACAAATAGTCCAGAACTGACAAGTCATGCTCTACTACTATAATGAACCTAGAACAAAATATTATATTAATATTTATAACATTTTAAAATGTTAATGCACATTAATGATTAAAAAAGTATTTTAGAAAACCTATAAAATATAGAATGTGATTTTAACCCTCTTGAAAATTAAGCTAAGTGTACACATAAACAACTAGCTAAAGTATAACATAAAATAATTATGACTGGTTTGATAAGACAATTTCTAAGAGTCACAGGATCAAGTCAAGCTACATGATTTATTTCATATTTTTATTTATAAATAAATGTATTATATATTATATTTAATTTTTTGTACATTCAAATGTATATATTGTATATTAATTTTAATTTAAACAAGTGTAACTATGTAAATCATAAACTAATTCTCAATTAACTGATATTTTATCAATAGATGCTCACATACATACTTCCTTAAACAGACTAAAACTTATATTTTGTCTTCAGACAGACAATATTCTTCAAAATGGTATAACTTAAATATTTTTTACATTTTTAAAATGTTATTTCACACTTAGGATGAAAACATATTTATTAGAAATCATAAAAAATTGAATGTAGCGGCATTTGAACTCGCGCTTTTTGGAAATCGTATAAGAGCTCTGGCCAACTAACGAGAGAAGTTTATGAGATAAGAGTAAACAGACGCGGAGATAGAATTTTTAAAAATAATTATTTAAGATTCTATTACGTCATTAAATGCCACGAACATTTTCTTAAATATTTTCAGAAGACGTCGAAGACATTTAAGATCCGATGTGTTATTACAAGTATAGCTTTTCATATACTCACTTATCAGGGTCAATAAGAGATCGTATGGTCCTAGCAGCGTTCAAGCGCTGCTTAACATCCAAGTACGACGAAGGCTCGTCAAACATAAATATATCACCATTTTGTATGCAAACCATAGCACACGCGAAACGTTGGAGTTCTCCACCGGACAACGCGGATATTTCACGATCACGAATATGCGAGAGATCTGTTAATGAAAATTTAGAAATTAACATTAACGTGGGGAATAGGATTAGTTTCTTGCGCCGCACCGGTTCTTTTGAGGCTGATGCAGTGACTTTAATGAACCGGTGGTAAATTCTTCTTTTTTTAAATATAATCTTCTTATTTTAAATATATTTGACTGTGACTAAGGCCCGTATTTATAAATCGCTCTCAAGTCTGTGTGATCTTTAAGCTAACTATAGAGAGATTCCATTGTAATACTTCTACCTTGTATAAATTAACCTGGCCAGTGCGTTCGTGGTTTCGAAGTGCTTATTCACCTCATTTAGAACCTTTTATTTTATTTTTAAGACTTTTCGGTATACTTATTTCTTATGGAGCTGTAAGTCGAGGCCTTCCTAAATGTTTAGTTATACAGAAGATTTGGGTCTAGGATTTTTCTTAGCGAATAAAACGCAAAAGTTCAGAAAACCTAAGTTCAGGACGGTCACAACTCGTTTTTATTATAGTATATAGGTTTTAGCAGTGGCGTAGCTAGGGTATTTGCTGCCTGGTGCGGCTTAGGACTTGATGNCTCAACACGCAATGCCTCCAGAATTCGGCAGAAAGTGGGGAACGGAGTGTCTTAACACTAGGTTCCCTCTGCCTACTCTGCTGTGTGCGGGATACAGCGTGAAGCTGATTTTTATCTTCTTATTTTAAATATATTTGACTGTGAATAAGGCCTGTATTTATAAATCGCTCTCAAGTCTGAGTGATCTTTAAGCTAACTATAGAGAGATTCCGTTGTAATACTTCTACCTTGTATAAATGAACTGTAAACCTGGCCAGTGTGTTCGTGGCTTCGAAGTGCTTATTCACCTCATTTAGAACCTTTTATTTTATTTTTAAGAACTTTCGGTATACATATTTCTTATGGAGCTGTAAGTCGAGGTATTCCTAAATTTCTAGTTATACAGAAGATTTGGGTCTAGGATTTTTCTTAGCGAATAAAACGCAAAAGTTCAGAAAACCTAAGTTCAGGGCGGTCACAACTCGTTTTTATTATAGTATATAGGTTTTCGATCGAATCGAGCGTAACAGCGGCCTCGACTCCTGTACCGTACTGACTTACTGGTAGGACTTACAGTTCCATAGGAAACAAGTATACTGAAAGGACTTAATTATGAAGTAAATAAGTACTTCGAAGCCACGAACGCACTGGCCAGGAATAGGTTTACTTTTAATTTATACAAGGTAGAAAGAAGTAGGTAAGAGAAGTATAAAAATAAAATCTCTATAGTTTGCTTAAAGATTTTTGCCTACCTAGAACTATTATCAACCGTTTGTAATTTGGCGCCGGTAACGAGAGGAGCTCGGACAGTGGAGGGGAGCATTAGTGCACATTAAAACAGGCCCAGCACAGCTCTGAGCTCCTCACTCTGCAAGGATACTTTCATAGACCAGTATAGCATAGTATCCATGGAATGGTAAGTAGTTTCTTCTCTTATTATGATCAATGTTTTTTTATTTGTGTTACCAGAGCAAGGAAATATAAAAAAACATCTGAGTGGATTTTTTATTAAATTTCCCTTTTTTGTTTTGATATGTCTTGCCTTTGCTCTTAGGGCTTTTATTATTCCTTTATATTAAAGATTAATAATATATAAAATTATCTTTATACTGCAGCTTGATCTGTATGGTTAAATGGAAATGACTAAGAGTTGTGTGCAATACACAACAAATTTTAAGTGCAGGTGACTGTAAGTTTGTCTACAGGTACACCGGATTATATCAAAACAATTAACATGATGTAACATAGCATATATCCTTCTTAATGGACTCTCCACAAATTAAGATTTTTTTAATAAAATAAGTAAAAAATTGGTAATTTCTGAGACCTCCATTCAAATAAACAAACTCTTTGACTTTATACAATTAGTAGCAGTGTATATAAACTTACCAAGCATAGAACATATCTGAGTTTGGTTTTTTCTCTCATCTTTCTTATCAAGGAGTTGCCCTACAGTTCCTTTTACAGCTTTCGGAATTTGATCCACATACTGAGGCTTAATAAGTGCCTTTAGGTCATCTTCAAGGATCTTAGTAAAATAATTTTGGAGCTCAGAGCCACGGAAATGAGAGAGAATCTCTTGCCAGTCTGGTGGATCCTATAATAAAATGTTTTTTACATAAAATATATATATTTTTAAACATTTTTAAAGTGTTATTCCACACTTAGGAAAGAAAAATACTTATTTAGAAAACATAAAAATTTGAATGTAGCGGGACTAGAACCCGCGCCTCCTGTAAACTGACCAGATTGGTTTCCAGGAGGCGCGGGTTCGAGTCCCACTATGCTCAAATTTTTATACGTTTTCTAAATAAGTAACATATATAGTATATAAAACATATATAAACACTACAATTGTGAGTTTGATTTCCATTTGAGGAATTTAATTATGAATTTGTTATCAATCAATCACAGTAATAAAATATACAATAATAAAATATGAAATACTTAAGCTTGTAGAAATTATGTACATAAAATTGAATTTTAAACTAATTTATACTATTAGATACCATAAATTTTGTCACACATTAAGGTGCAGGGTGGACAATGTGTAACATTGTTAGACAAGATAATTACACATTTTCATTCACATCACATATTTACAGACATCACAGCAACATAATTGCAGAGGTGCTTTTTTAATTTAATATATTTTAGGTGCAAAATTAAATAAATTTATGACATCACACTAGATAGGAAGTCTTCTAAATGTGTGAATGGGCAGAGGATAAAGTCATTTAATTTGTGTGATGTTTTGCTTTATGAATGAATGATGATGATTATAGGTAATTTAGAAACAATAACTAAATAAGTAATGAATTGATATAATGTTAAAGTGTTAAAATTGATACATTTATATTTTTTCAAAATAAATAAATATATACTTACAGCATATCTGCCCAAGTTAGGCTTTTGTTTGCCAGCAAGAATTTTAAGGGCAGTAGATTTACCAATACCATTCTGTCCTACAAGACCAAGTACTTCACCAGGTCTAGGTATTGGCAGCCGATGGAGTTTGAAAGAGTTTTTAGAATATCTGTGTGTTGTGTGCTTCTCCAAGTTTGATGGAATATTGATAATAGTTATAGCATCAAAAGGACATTTCTGAAATAATTACAGTAGTTATTATGAATTAATCATTCAAAGCCAGAATATAAAAAAAATATTTTGAATATGTCACACTAAAAAAAAGTAGATTAAAATGTTGACAAACCTTGACACAAATACCACAACCAATGCAAAGCTCTTCTGATATGGTTGCGATTTTATCGTTGGGTGTAACTTCTATGCAGAGCTTGCCCATGCGCACCACTGGGCAGCTCTTCTTACACTCTTGTCTACATCTTTTAGGCTTACAACGATCAGCATTAACAATCGCTATACGAGTTAATTTATCAGTCTCCTCAAAGCCTTTTTTCCGAGACATACTGCCAATTAGAAAAGGATATTAGATATAAATGAAAGACGTTACCGGATAATTTTCATACAATTTTTCTTCAATATGCCACGATTAACAAGAACACAAATATAACCTCAATATCTCAATGTAAGCTTAGATATTAAACAGTTGAAAATAATATTTTATAATTAACACATGGCAAAAATTAAGGCGCTCTTTAGTTAATATATTTAGCGCATAAAATATTTATAATACCTATTAAAATACGGCGAACGTTGGCTAGACCTTGCCTACGTTCGCGTGTCCTATGTCGTGAAATGTCAAAAGGAATAATAGACAATAGCGATTAATGAAGTAAAAGCAAAAGTCAAAAAGATTCAGTGTTTTTTTTAGTTATAGTTTAGCATAAGCAATAATTATGAAATGTTTGCGATACAAAACAAAATTTACATAAATAATTTAATATATGTAGTCTTCCTTTTTCTTTTTTTTCTTTTTATGGGTAATTACTAATTAGGTACTGTATGTACCATATATACATAATATCAACGGCCATGTTGGCAGTTCTCCGAAACGCACAAATTTATATTCTCTTGTGTATACTCATTAATAGTATATTATTTTAAGAAGATGAATATCATATTCAATACTTAACTAAATAATAAACAAGTAGTCTAGAGAAGTTAAATGATTTAGTGTATGCAAAAATATATTTTAAGAGAAAATTTTCAAAAAAATTTATATTTTACGTGGAGATTTGGTGTATTCTTAGTTATCTTCTTTTTAAAAATATTCATAATTAAAGTATTTTGATTTTTTTTGCTTGTACTTAATAAATACATGCTTAAAATTTTTAATAATAAAACGTGCTTATAATTTAGGTGTAGCTACACAAACATCGACCGCAAAAAAAGTTTAAAAAACTAAGGATCGCTCGAGCTTTTGTTTTAAATATTGCCACGAAAAGACGTTATCTAACGTACTGCTTATTTTGAGTTACAATAATGTTAGCATGCAGAGGTTTATTCTCCGACGGTGCGCCACGGAAGCTTTAAAAATTCAGAAATAAGTCTTCTATTTTAGCACATCAATCGTCATTGATATTTTTATTTACTACTATTAGATTAAAAATGTTTCGGCAATCGTTAATATATACTTATATTGACATTTTGAACAAAAGCTGTAACCGGCACATTTCATGTACTTTGAATGAGTTTTTGATAAAATTCCAACGTGTTTTATGTAAAAACATCTTTGGTTGCGACGTCATTGCCAGCAAAATGGTAAAAGATGGCAATGACACTGGTTGAAGACAATGATTATTAGCTTTTAGAGTAGATGAATGGGTTTGATTTCAGGCTGTAGTCTTGAATCCTAGAGACATTTCTTTTATGTTTAAACAAGTTATGACTAAAATTTATGTAGTACCTAAATTTTGTTTCTTCTTATTCTTTTGAATCTTCTTGCTATATAACTTCTATGACATTCAGTTTCAGTGTAATGGAAACGTTATAAATATTATTACTGTTTTTCCCATATAGAACTGTACAAAAATGAGCTGCTTCAACTTATGTAAGTATAAAATATATGTCAAATTTAACGATTTCTATTAATATCCTTAAGTTTTTTTATTTCTTTTTCATTATACTTATTTTTTTACATCTCACTTTATCCCTAGCAGGTTAGTCAGAGAGAACGGAACGCCAAAAGCTCTACTCTCTGTATGTTTTACTTCATCCACTGTCTCCACTCGTCAATTTCTCTTATGTTTTTTCGTGACCTTCCTACTGTATATATCTGTTCTCCCTAGCGAGGGTTTGTGATTTATAAGACCTGATGTTATGGTTAGGTTTCTCCGCTCTTTACCCAAATGTGCAACTATTCTGTTATTTCACGGTCTTATCAATGCATCTAAGGGACCTGCAGCAATACGCCGTGTGCAAGAACAGGCTCTGGTCGTTCTTTGAGAAAGGACGTTCCTTGAGAAGGATTTTTTCTCTCGCATGTCACTTCATGCTATCAAGTTGACATGGGGCAACCTTATTCAGTACTTGAAACGTGTCTATTTCTTCTCGCACACAGGCTGAGTGATCTCTATAAACAGACTTTACAACAAGGGAAGCGAACCCTTGTTGTAACCGAGGCAGTCTCCAAAAATATCTTACGTCACAGTCAAACATCTTTTCGTATTTTACAAATGCTAAAAAAAATCTTGGTTTAGGACCTCCAGCGACCTGCTCACTGCTGGAAAACGTGTGGCAAATTAGTAAAGAACTTTAGGAATCACTAAAATTTCGTTAGAAATGTTGCTCGCCAACATTTTTTTTTATTCTCAGAACTTTCACGCTTTATCTTAATCAAACCTTGCGTTTGGTGCTTTTGTAGCTGATCTTTTTTCTTTTTTAAAAAGATTTATCTAAGGCGTTATGATCCTAACATGCTTCATTTTCTCTACAGTGTCTTTTTCTTTATCATCCTACCATTTATCGTGTTTTTTACTAAAACCTGTTTCATTTACCACATATTTCTGTCGCTGCTTTTTTCATATAATTCTTGAATATAATGGCAGAATGTTCAACATTTCCATTTTCTGTTTCGAATATGTATAATATTTTGGAAGCACATATATCTATTTCGAGTCGTGGCGCAGCGCCACGAAGTGTGACTGTAAAACGGAGGAAACTACGAACGGAGTGTCTTAACACTAGGTTCCCTCTGCATTGTGCGGGATACAGCGTGAAGCTGATTTATTTATTTATTTTTATTTATAACAATTTTTGGAGAAATGCCAANCAAAAGATTGGCTAAAACTGCTTACCCCACGGTTAATCTCTGTAAGTTACATTTTATTTATTTTTCATTTAATATCAGTACATAACAAATTTCCTGATTGAGGTCACTCATTGCACAGGAGCACAAGCATGTGACTGTAATCACAACAGGTGATCCCCACTCGAGGAAGTTAAATATTTAATATTTTCATTTCCTCACTCGGTTAACAAGGCAAAGTGCTGTCTTGAGTTCTGCCAGTTGATATGTAATGCCTATAGAATTGAAGTGCCTTAATAGGAATGTCATGTATTAACACTAGGTTCCCAGGTTCTCTTTGCCTACACTGCTACAGCATGTTTAAAAAAGAACTAATTTTCTTAGAGGCTATTGTGATGCATTTAACTATCAACAAGATGGTTGTGGGTTTAATCCTCACTTGAGTTCTTTTATTAAATATACCCACATTATTTTGTTGTAGATATTATTTTACTTTGCTTGGCTATATTGTGATTTTGTTTTCTTAATATATATGTATATATATTTATCATTACAGGCTATTATAAGCAACATAAAAGAAATGCTCCTGTAACAGAAGTACCTATATTAGTTCAGTTTACAGGTTAGTCAATAGCAGTTATTTCGATAGTCATAAACAACAATTGGAGTTGATTTTTTTAAATTAAAAAAAAAAGAACAAGAATTCAAAAGAGCAATAAAAACATTTGTGATATTTCACATTTGATATTTATACCCTATCCACAAAGGCATAAGATAAAATGTAAACAAATCAAAAAATGGTTATTTTATAGAGTATTTAGGATATTAAGTAAAAAAAATAATTATGGATTTATAGATGTAAATAATATTATTGAATGATGTCTATTGAACTTATTAGTTAAAAATAATTATGATTTTAATTTATCAATTTCATAGATAATGAAATTATTTTATAATTATATTTTTACATTATATATTTGAAGTGAGAAGAATCAAATATGATAATGAAAAATAAAGATAGTTTTAAAAGTAATTTTTAAAGTCAGGAACATTATTAAATTTCAAATCTAAAAATGTTTCTATTCACCCCATTTAATGGTATCATAAATACCATAAATAATTATCTTAATTTTTAATAATAATGTTCAAATATTTGACATGTGAAAACACCCAAAAGCAAACATGTTCTCAAACTTTACACTCATTTTAATACTGCAAAAATGTACTACTTTAATAAACTATAGAGCATAGGCACTCTCACATTTTATATTAAAATGTGATGTTTTTTTATCGTCGGTCAGATTATATCTGCCATTTTTACTATTGTTGTGATTCCTTTGCTACTTTCATACTTTTTATTAAGTTTCTTGTTTTGTTAAGTGTAAAGTTATTTTCTGATTATTTTGTTTTTGTTATATTGAAATATTTTAAAACATGAGTAAACTTGGATCAAATTAAATACAAATTTAAAAGTTACATAAAAGTTTTAGAAACAGTATTTCTCTGTTTATATTTTATCTCATGCCAAAACGAATGGGATGTAGATTGATGCCTTGGAAGTAATAAATATTAAACTTGGCACTCATTTCACATTTATGTTTTTGATGAGATATCTTAATACAAAAAAGAATTGATTTGTTTGTTGCAGGAACTAAACTCGAGGTATGCATAGATAGCTTGGAATCAGCTAGGAATGCTGTTAACGGTGGTGCTGATGAACTAGAAGTATGTAGTACATTAAATGAAGGAGGTCTAACTCCCTCTCCGGGTCTTGTAAAGGAGATTTTAGAATTGGTATTATATATTTATTTTTAGCTTCATATTCACATTGTCCCCGTCATTCCGCCCAATTATTGTGACATTAGGTTTTAGACAGATAACAAAGATATCTATAGATATTGTCGATATCGTGAGTCGAACCTACAACCGTCGCGTCTACACCACGACAACAATTTAAAACATATATAAATTTTAATAGTGTTAATTTTTTTTTAGTGTACTGAAGTCAATGTGATGATACGATGTCGACCAGGCTCAGATTTTTGCTACACTGATGATGAAATGACGACTATGCTGTCTGACATAAAATTTTACAAGGACCTGGGCGTTGATAGATTTGTTTTTGGTGCTTTGACTGATACAAAAGGAATTGATAAAATAAATTGCGGTAAAGTGATAGAAATGGCACGTCCGCTACCGGTGACGTTTCACAGAGCTTTCGACCTTTGCGCACATCCCGATGAAGCGCTCGTAGATATAATTAACTTGGGTTTTGATAGACTATTAACAAGCGGACTCCAACCTTTGGCTACTACTAGTGTAGCTGTAGAAACACTGAAACGTATCAAAACAAAACATGGCCACGAAATTTCTATAATGCCTGGTTCAGGAATTAATTCGAAAAATGTAGAACAGTTCGTAAATGAAGCATTTCCGATAGTTCACAGCTCGTGTAAAAAGAAATTAACAAAAAATACCGATGATGGTGATATAAATATGGGGTCAAATGATATTTACATTACTGACGAACGACTGGTCAGGGAATTGAAATTGGCATTAGATAAACGTGAATAAAATATTTTTTATCATATATTTTTTTAATGTTTTATTTATTATCTGTAATACACAACGGCATTGTTGAGTTAACATATTATCAAGTAGACTTTTGTACTTTCACAATAATATATAAATAGTTGGTAAACGTATGGGTAGATGTGTGGATATTTAATCACATGCGTAAATTTCGTTCTCATTTCTTCATTGGATATTTGCTTAGAATCTAAGAATCATATTTTGAGAATAAATTCATAAATAATTAAATGTTTTTTTTTTTTTATTTGAAGCACTAAAAGAACATTTGTTCGCAAATTTACCGCCTCTCAAATGCTGTAAGTCCGCCGTTTATAACAGTGTGTTGATGTAGTTAAATAAAAAAAAAAAGATTTTTTGATTCAGTTCGAAATTAAAATCCAGCTACATACTTAAAATTTAGTTACCTTTATGTTTTTATAATATTTTTGAAACATATTTTATTATTATACTATAATATAAAATATTTTATTCGTTAAATACTTAGTTATATAAGAATTTAAGATATATTTGATATTAATCAATCAGAGGCCGGTCGTGGCGCAGCGGCACGAGATGTGACTGCAAAACCGACTGGTTGTGGGTTCGATCCCCACTCGAGGAGATGAAATATTTACTTAAATTTATATTTCCATTTCTTCGCTCTGGTGTCGAAGTTAAGCGCGGCGTTGAGTTCTGCCCCCCAACACGCAATGCCTCCAGAATTCGGCAGAAAGTGGGGAACATAGGGATACATATAACTTACGAATTTACTTATTTGTATTCGTGGAGTGTCTTAACACTAGGTTCCCTCTGCCTACCCTGCTGTGTGCGGGATACAGCGTGAAGCTGATTTTTTTTTTAATCAATTAAAATTTCTTATAAGAATTTCGATATGTTTTCTTGATATGATAAATAAATGTTTATAAAATTAAGGGAAAAGGTCTCGAGTCATTCTCCCAATATCGATAAATATTGCGCGCCATTTATTATAACATATTCTGGTAAAAGTATCCAACCGTGCTTAATGACGCCATTAGTACGTCACACGCCGTAAAAACAATATCTAAACTACTTTTGTTTTATGATCTTTTCTTACTATGTTTTAATTTATCAAAATATTATTTATTAAGGGCTTATAACAATATTTAATTAAGTTATACATTTTGTGTTATGCTTAACGATTTGTTACGTATAGCAGAGTAGACAGAGAAACTTTATTTTCAAGACAATTACTTAGCTCTCCACTTTCCGTCTGAAATTGACACATTGCGTGAGGTGGAACTCACCGCTGTGCTCTATTTTTCACAGCGTTGCCAGATATTTTCTAGATGAAAAGCAGGATTTTGAAGATTTTAAGCAAAAAAGCGGGAATCTTCCGCCAAAAGCGGGACTCAAAATTAAATAATAAGAATTTAATTTATTATTTATCCATTTATTAAAGTTTTAAAAAAACCTTTCAATGGTGATAGATATCAATAAAAAAGGTTTTTTAATAGATTAATGTCACAAAGCTTACAAACGACATTATTTTGGTTTACCATATGTAAGACAGTTAATTCTTCAGAATAACTATACATATAACATACGAATATACTTATTTGTATTTTTATGAAATTATTAGATAGTAACTAATTAAAACCTTAAAGAAATAAAAAAAAAAGATTTTTGACAGTACGTGGAATAATCGGTGAAAAGCGGGATAATGCCTGCCCCGGCCGTGACATTTAATTTTTGGTCTAAAAATCGGGACGTCCCGCCAAAATCGGGCCGTATGGCAACGTGGCATTACAACAGCAGGTAAATTAAGAATAATTAAAAAATCATCATACTCCTGTTTGGAGATCTAACTCTCACAAGTCTCTCACAGTCAGTCATTCTATGCCTTTGCGTAGTTTATACTTATATAATATTATATATTTACTTAGCATATTGTAATATTTTACTTACATAAATAAATATTTAATTATATTTAAGAAAAAAATTGTTAACGAGTAGAAGCTTTAAACTCAATTTATCACGTTTCCGTCCAAATTCAATCTCCGGTTCTTTCGTGTTTTATTCGTTATCTGTTTAAAAAGAATCTTGTTTTAGATTCACGGTGTCACAATTTGTCCTTTATACATTTGTTCAGTATGATTGATGTTGAGGAAATTTTCGAAAAAGATTTTCGTATATTTAGAAAGATCACGTCACTCATCTTTGACTTTATATCAATCATATAGCGTAAGTAAGGATATTCATGTTAACATCTTATAAATTGTAAGTAGGCAAGTCGTAGTCGTAGGAGCACAAAGTGTGACTGTAAAAGCGACAGATTGTGGGTTCGATTTCCACTCGAGGAAATAAAATGTATAATATTTTTATTTCTTTGCTCTGGTGTCAAGGTAAAGCGCGGCGTTGTGTTCCGCCATTCAAGACGCAATGCCTCCAGAATTCGGCGAAAAATGGCTAGGTTCCCTGTGCCTATCCACAGTAGTATGTAGTGTCATGACGCTAAAAACGCTAAAAATCTAAATAAATTATAAGTATCTATGTCCGTCGTTGTAAAACATCCAAACCGAGAAGTTTTAGTATGTTGTTTTTATAGTGCAACATCTATTATATTTTTATCCATCCTTCGATCTTCTATATTCTTACCTTATTAGTCACCTTCAACGCCCTCCTTTAAGAGTGTTTTTTTAAAAAATATATAGAATTTTATTTGTATTGCCGAACGGACGACATATATGCTTTATGTACGAGTATGCTTACAAAATCATCCAACAGGCACCTAGTGCCAAATATCTAGGAGTTACCCTAGACAGCAGGCAAAACTTGTGGTGAGAGCATATCCAAAAGGTTCACAAAAAAACGACTTACTGTCGCCCCTATCTATTGTTTTGTGCCAAATCAAAAATGTCATTGTATACAAAACGTGCGTCAGGGCAATCTTCTCCCACGCCAATGTGGTGTTCGCACATACGGATCTCCATCATCTCCATACAATTTGGTGATATCCGTCCCGATTCAATCTTAGTAGTAGTCTTATCCAAATTCGTTGGTGGTAAAACTTGCTATTATCCGCTATCCCTTGAAAGGTCTACCTTAACCTAGTAAGGTTGACCGCATAACCGTACCTAACAACTCCAAAAATAAAAAAGGTAGGTACACACACCGTCTCTGCTGCTGGAGACGACAGAGATTCCAGCTTTATTGTAGCCCAAGTGCGCCAAGGCGCGGGAGGGTCTTGCTTCTTAAATTCTAACAGGGAATCTACTGGCCTAATAAGTAGGATGAGCTCGGCTCAAGCGAAGCACTGCAGGTATCCACTACGGACGAAGTTTGAAAGCCCAGGTCTGTGTCTCTTAGTAAAGCTTCATGTGAAACTTCATGGAATCTCGTTTTTGGAACATGAAAGAAGATGAATGAGCAAGATTTGAGCTGGTTTTCGCTTGTTTTCTTTTTAATTTGTCTCAACGTTTTGTTTTGAACGTGTTTTTATATATTTTTTTTATGCTGATTAAAAATATATAGTAGATAATAGATATATAATACAAATACCTAAAGCTCTAAACTGATTCTCCATTTTTTTTATAATATAAGACAAAACTACAGAATGATTGTAATATTACATTAGTTACATCATTACATCCAATATTTAATAAAAACATGAGCCCATATTACCTACATTAATAAGAAGAACAATTATAGCTACCTAATAGTTTTATGAATGGTTCTCTGTGTGTCAAAGTTATCAACTTTGACAGATTACAAAATTTAAATTTTCTTCCATTGACCTAAAGAAGAAATTCTAAATAAGCTATTACTTATAAATTAGTATTATACTGATGTACTCGTATTTTAAAAGGTTTATGTGAATGTCTAGGACTAGGGGTGAAAAGTATCATGAGAGCACTAATGAAATTAAAATATTCTTGAAATGTGCTTTAAATTTTAAAACAAATCGCTCCCTGTCAAAGTTACCCAAATTGACTGTATTGTAGTTATGTATATTTTTATCAGGACAAATATATACTTAATTTTTATCCTGTTAAAAATATTATATAAATAATAAATATATAGCGAGCGTGTACCTCAGTAGATTTTGGGAGCAGATATTTTCTTTTAAAGTACAATTTTTTTTCTCAACACGATGAGAGCTTAAGAAAAGCAATTTTTGGAATATAAAGATATCTTACTTCTCTTGTTCTCGAGTTTTTTTTATGTTGTAGGATTATTACAAGAGGGCTTTGTGATCGCGATTCTATCCATTATCCAACCTACTCGACTCGCTCAACAAGTATTCGTACATACGTCAATGCTATAATATTATCAAGAGATAAGAATCCTCACAACAGACGGTAAGTGAACAATGAAACGAATATAATAAATATGTTATTTATTTAGGTGGATCCAAGTGAACATTTTTATCTAAATACAATTATATGTAAGGTACAGAATAAGGCGGTAGGTACTGTGAAATGTGTAGACGCTTATAAGTTAAGGCGTAATGCACCTTAATTTACATTATTCATATTCTATATGAATATTTCGTATTTACATAAATTATATATTATATTAGATATATTAGAGGCCGGTCGTGGNGGCGTTGAGTTCTGCTACTCAACACGCAATACCTCCAGAATTCGGCAGAAAGTGGGGAACGGAGTGTCTTAACACTAGGTTCCCTCTGCCTACCCTGCTGTGTGCGGGATACAGCGTGAAGCTAATTTAATTTTTTTTTTACATAAATTATAGCAGAAGCTCCTAGACATCTATCATAGTAATTGGTTAAATTGTAGAAGTCAGGGTAAAGCCTTTCATTTTCGTATGCAAGCGAAGATTCTAATCTTAATAAATAATTATTTATTATTTTTCTAATTTATTTACAATTACCAAGGACATCAACACTCGTCCACTATTTTATTAATGGCAATTGTGTTTTTTTAGTTATAGTTTACATGGTATAAGTCAACTTACTAAAAAGTTGAGGCCAGTCATGGCGCAGCTTCATAAAGTGTGACTGTAAAATCGACTGGTTGTGGGTTCGATCCCACTCAAGGAAATGAAATATTTATTTAAATTTATATTTCCATTTCTTCGCTCTGGTGTAGAGGCAGAAATTAGAGAATGGAAGTGTCATAATGGGAGCAGAGTATCTTAGCACTAGGTTCCTAGGTACTTTCTACCTATTTTATTGCGTGCGGGATACAGCATGACATAGTTATAGTACGGCTTAATATAAATATAGATAATAGTGAAATGTGGATATAAAATTTATATATTGGCGTTGAGCTATAAAACATTACCCATACGAATACAGCTTTATATCGTGAATCGATTCAATTGAAATGCCATTTGTCTTACGAAAGAATGAAAATGAAATTGTAAATTGTTGAAAAAAAGGTATCATATAAGAGCAATAAAAATGCAAATGATGCTATTAATTTTTGCACTCAACTGATTTATAATGCCATTTTTCGTCATTTAAGGGTTCATTAATTTTTTGTTCTCAAAAGAAAAAATCAAAACCCTTGTAGAATCACTTTGTTGACTGTCCATACATTTACAAAAACTAAAAAAATATATACGCAAACGTTAATCAAAAACTAAGATTTATATTTATATAATAATTTATGCAATTATAATAATTAAATTATTAATTAATTGAAAATTTGTTTAACCATTGAAATCGGTGAATTCGTATTAAAGATATGATGAATGTCGCCATACTGCATATCGCTTTATGGAAAACGTATATTAAGTATGTAAAAAGAATAGTGATGTAAAAAAAACTCTATATTATAGCAAAATATGTTTCGTCGTCGCGGTAGACTTTTATAAAGATGTTCGGGCGTTATTTTATTACTAAATTTGTGCATGTGCCTTAAATCTACTTGAACGCCCGAACATCGTTATATTGCATACTTTAGATGTCAAATTAATGCGCTTAATATTATTGGTATAAATAACTCGAGAGGTGTTCGTTTTATTATATAGCCGAAAAAAATAAACAATCTTTAAAAATAATTTTTGATCCGTTCTTTTTAGAACAACTTAACGTTAATTTTATTGCATTCTTTTTGATCCAATCTTTTAAGCGATTGCTCCATCCGTTCGCGATCATTCGCGTCACAAAGTCACAACTTTCACTTCAGTCTTAACTTTAAATAACGTATAAATTCGAAGGACACTTTCTTGGATGTTTTTGTTATTTGTGTTTTCTTTTATGTTGTATTTGATGGAATTAAGAACTTTAAAAAATGTATATATATATTTTTTAATGATTACCTTATTTTTAATTGTACAATAATATAGGGACAAAATTTACATATACTCTATATTCTAAAATAAGTAATAAATATTTTAATACTTAATGTTTAAAGTCAAACAAAACCAGACAAACCAGAGGGTGTCCTGACTAATATCTGTCCGATATTTGTTCTTGGTCATACGGGTACGCGACCCCGGATCCTCGAGCCACCACTTGTTATAACCTCCGTCCAGTCCATAAAAGTGGTGTCCCCTTCTTTTAATCCCCTCCCTTTCCTACCCTCTCTCTTTGCCCATCCTTTCCCCTTTTCTATCTATCCTATTCCTCTCCCCCCGGTTTCTCCCCACATAGGGGTGTTGGAGGTCAGATGGCAATCGCTCCATTAAAAACCACAACTCGCCATAATATGGAACGAACCACGCAAAGATTGGGTACGACTAGGGCGTCGCCGCAAAACGACGCGCAGGCACATCGCCCTACACCTGCGACAAGTGGGCAAGGGCTACCGTGTCAAGTACGGGCACGGCTAAAGACGNTTTTTTTTTTTTTTTTTTTTTTTTTTTTTTTTTTTTTTTTTTTTTTTTTTTTTTTTTTTTTTTTTTTTTTTTTTTTTTTTTTTTTTTTTTTTTTTTTTTTTTTTTTTTTTTTTTTTTTTTTTTTTTTTTTTTTTTTTTTTTTTTTTTTTTTTTTTTTTTTTTTTTTTTTTTTTTTTTTTTTTTTTTTTTTTTTTTTTTTTTTTTTTTTTTTTTTTTTTTTTTTTTTTTTTTTTTTTTTTTTTTTTTTTTTTTTTTTTTTTTTTTTTTTTTTTTTTTTTTTTTTTTTTTTTTTTTTTTTTTTTTTTTTTTTTTTTTTTTTTTTTTTTTTTTTTTTTTTTTTTTTTTTTTTTTTTTTTTTTTTTTTTTTTTTTTTTTTTTTTTTTTTTTTTTTTTTTTTTTTTTTTTTTTTTTTTTTTTTTTTTTTTTTTTTTTTTTTTTTTTTTTTTTTTTTTTTTTTTTTTTTTTTTTTTTTTTTTTTTTTTTTTTTTTTTTTTTTTTTTTTTTTTTTTTTTTTTTTTTTTTTTTTTTTTTTTTTTTTTTTTTTTTTTTTTTTTTTTTTTTTTTTTTTTTTTTTTTTTTTTTTTTTTTTTTTTTTTTTTTTTTTTTTTTTTTTTTTTTTTTTTTTTTTTTTTTTTTTTTTTTTTTTTTTTTTTTTTTTTTTTTTTTTTTTTTTTTTTTTTTTTTTTTTTTTTTTTTTTTTTTTTTTTTTTTTTTTTTTTTTTTTTTTTTTTTTTTTTTTTTTTTTTTTTTTTTTTTTTTTTTTTTTTTTTTTTTTTTTTTTTTTTTTTTTTTTTTTTTTTTTTTTTTTTTTTTTTTTTTTTTTTTTTTTTTTTTTTTTTTTTTTTTTTTTTTTTTTTTTTTTTTTTTTTTTTTTTTTTTTTTTTTTTTTTTTTTTTTTTTTTTTTTTTTTTTTTTTTTTTTTTTTTTTTTTTTTTTTTTTTTTTTTTTTTTTTTTTTTTTTTTTTTTTTTTTTTTTTTTTTTTTTTTTTTTTTTTTTTTTTTTTTTTTTTTTTTTTTTTTTTTTTTTTTTTTTTTTTTTTTTTTTTTTTTTTTTTTTTTTTTTTTTTTTTTTTTTTTTTTTTTTTTTTTTTTTTTTTTTTTTTTTTTTTTTTTTTTTTTTTTTTTTTTTTTTTTTTTTTTTTTTTTTTTTTTTTTTTTTTTTTTTTTTTTTTTTTTTTTTTTTTTTTTTTTTTTTTTTTTTTTTTTTTTTTTTTTTTTTTTTTTTTTTTTTTTTTTTTTTTTTTTTTTTTTTTTTTTTTTTTTTTTTTTTTTTTTTTTTTTTTTTTTTTTTTTTTTTTTTTTTTTTTTTTTTTTTTTTTTTTTTTTTTTTTTTTTTTTTTTTTTTTTTTTTTTTTTTTTTTTTTTTTTTTTTTTTTTTTTTTTTTTTTTTTTTTTTTTTTTTTTTTTTTTTTTTTTTTTTTTTTTTTTTTTTTTTTTTTTTTTTTTTTTTTTTTTTTTTTTTTTTTTTTTTTTTTTTTTTTTTTTTTTTTTTTTTTTTTTTTTTTTTTTTTTTTTTTTTTTTTTTTTTTTTTTTTTTTTTTTTTTTTTTTTTTTTTTTTTTTTTTTTTTTTTTTTTTTTTTTTTTTTTTTTTTTTTTTTTTTTTTTTTTTTTTTTTTTTTTTTTTTTTTTTTTTTTTTTTTTTTTTTTTTTTTTTTTTTTTTTTTTTTTTTTTTTTTTTTTTTTTTTTTTTTTTTTTTTTTTTTTTTTTTTTTTTTTTTTTTTTTTTTTTTTTTTTTTTTTTTTTTTTTTTTTTTTTTTTTTTTTTTTTTTTTTTTTTTTTTTTTTTTTTTTTTTTTTTTTTTTTTTTTTTTTTTTTTTTTTTTTTTTTTTTGTTTTTTTTTTTTTTGTTTTTTTTTTTTTTTTTTTTTTTTTTTTTTTTTTTTTTTTTTTTTTTTTTTTTTTCGTGAGGAAATCCTGTTACGGATACCGGCCCGAGTGGGGACTCGAGCGCGGTTATGTGGGACTCGCGGACTGGCAGATGTAGGCCGTCCGAATACCCACTAAAACCTCACGGTGCTCCTCCTCGACCGCCACTGGCCGCGAGACGCGGGGACAAGAGTCTTCCGCGAAAGCATTGGACATACCTGGACTCGAACCAAGGTTTCCTGTTTCTGAGTTCGCCTGATACCATAAGCTATTATAACTACATTAAGCCAGGCGAAGTTTCGGTACAGAACACACAAAAACCTTCATAATATCTCAATATTGAACTAATAAAAAGAACGGAACGTATAAAAGAAACGTTCTTTAAACTGAACATGTCGTTTATTCTCGTTCACAAAAAGAGCGGTTGTGCACACTCTTATAAATAAGAGCTACTATCGCCCGTAGACATTCATACGCACGCACGAGAGTCTTATCACGAATGACGCGACGACTTACTCACGTCTAGATAGAGAGGGAGTGCTCTGCCTTATTTTAAAACTGTGATAACTTCCAAAATATGATTTTTATTTATACAGGATGGAAGAGGCAGCGCTGCTTTTACCGAAACAGCATATATAGTAAAATATTTCAAACGCATACCTAAAGAAATGAATCAAGATAACTCAACGGTTTAGACGTAGGATTTTTTTTTAATTTCACGATGTTTATCCATACATGTCTTTCGTGTGACGCAGTTACGCAAAGATGCGAATAACGTAAATGCATACTAGTACAAAAATACTACTAAAGGTTAAACAACTTTGAACTTTGCCGCCAACACCTACGACTCGATTTCGGAATGAGGCGTATGCGGCGGTTTCCCTTTGATAGGTTTATGTGTCCGTGCGTCGTTCTTGACAAATGGCGTTTTATATTACAACAATCATTTTATTATTTATTTTGTTTGAAAAAATCATTTTATCATTTTTGGAAAAAAAATATTTTTTTAATTGTATTGGACTTTTATGAAGTAGTTAAAACTATGATTTCATTTAAAGTGGTGCTGACACTTCCGCCCTGTATACTGTAAATGTCTAATTATCTGTATAAAAAGTACAACGATTTAATTGAATAAGGAATAATATTGTGCATTGTTTAAAATGACCCTTAGTATTTTGTAATTTTTGTCCAATTCTTCCGTTATTTAATATTTTCTCTTCTTCGATAAATTTCGTATCCAACATAAAAAATATTTCTGAAGTGGAACCACAGGTTTCTGATATCGTTCCTGACTAAGGCTTTTAACAAAAAAATCTCTTTATTATATTAGTATTGATTCAGGTTATATACTAAGCAAATAATACGTTCGTAAAATAATTATTATTTCTTGATCATTGAAAGTCGGAGTAAAAATATATCTACACAACAACAAATGACTGAAAAAATCTCAGATAGTAATGCTCTTTATTAATTGTAATACACAGGTTGTGGTTTTAATTTTCGAAGCCATCAAACCTATATGAAAATAATCATAACGCAAACGTAAGGTATTATTTGTTATATCAAAACTAAGTCTCTTTGAGTGCACTGAAAGTCATATATTGGAACACGAATACACTTTAGTTTATTATAAAAACAATCTGATATTTCAAGTAAACGATGCTAGCTCAGCTCGCTAGTATTATAGATAATTAAAATTGCCTTATATGGCCCACACATACACACAACACCAGGAAAATTTATAAGTAGTAACATAATTAAACAGCTCAATATAATTGTACGAAAATATTTATAAAACATTATAAAACATTTCGGTTTAGTAGTAGTTATTTTAAAACGTACTCGTATGGGTAAAGTTAACTATTTAATATCTAGTAGTGTCTTTATTTGGGGCACATTATAAAAAATATTATTAAATTCACATTTATTGGGTATTTCACCGAATTTCACGCTATATGGAATAAGAACTTTAAGTTCACCATCCAATATATACCACACTGCTTCCCGTAACTTCAAAATTTTTGGTAGAATTCTTATATCGACAAAATAGGTTTTCCATCTTTGTCTTATGTGCGTTATTAAGATGCCATTCTGGATTTGGACATGGTTATTTAAATCTTTTATTCCTTCTATAAATATATGGTAAGTAATCAAGTAGCCAAACTTTTCGAACACTTCCGTTACTAAAACACCATTTTGTACACACATTGTGTGTATTAAACTGTTTACTATTTTCATATATTCAATTATGTTTTCAATTGAATTTTCTTGTGATGAGAGATGCTTGAAATTTTCTTTGTGTCCAAGATAATGTATTCTATGGTGCCGTATTGTAGAAAATGCTGGTGTTATGGCCATAACAAGAATAAACCACTTCATCTTGGAGGAAGAGTCATGATTACCTGATCTCTTAAACATGGTTAATACTTCGTAAACGCTTGGTTTATCATTAAAGTTGAATCCTATCACGATGCGGTATATATAAATAGATGAACGATGATTTATAATGATCATTTATAAATGCTTTATCTATAAATATGTATTTATAAATGTTATATTATCTTATCTTTTTATTGTTAAGTTTTCTTTTTATATTGTATAACAAGAAAATACTCTTAAGGCCAGAAGTAGCACAGGCGCGTGTAACTGTAAATACGACAAGTTGTGGATTCAATTCCCACTTGAGAAAATTAAATAAATATTTAATATTTTCTTTTTTTCCCTCTGAAGTCGAGGCAAGGCGCGGCGTTGAGTTCCTCCACTTCTTCCGGCACACGCAATACCTCCAGAATGCCTACCCTGCTACATACAGGATACAGCACGAAGCTAAGAAAAAAAATCATATAATTTTTTTTTATATACATGTCAATATAAGTTCTAATTGTGATTTTTTCTAAATATTGTTGTTGACAGTAGCTGGCTTGTGCCCCTGAGCTACGACAGGTCTCTATTTTTACTTTCTATATATTAAAATTTTACATTCCAAAACCGCCAATTCAAATACTATTGACAACTTTTATATAGGGTGGAAGGTCAGCGCTCCTTTTATGGGAGCAGCCTATAGGATAAAATATTGCAAACCCGGTATAGGTTTGTTTAAATAAATTAATCAAGATATCTCAACAGTTTAGACGTAGGATTTTTTTTTCATTTCACGATGTTTATCCATACCTGTATTTCGTGCGACGCAGATACACATAGATACCAATAACACATACTTATTTAGAAAACGTATAAAAATTTGAATGTAGCGGGACTCGAACCCGCGCCTCCTGGACCGCGCGGAAACCGCTCCTCCGGCGCGGGTTCGAGTCCCGCTACGTTCAAATTTTTATACGTTTTCTAAATAAGTATTTTTCTTTCCAAAGTGTGTGTGTGTGTGTGTGTATAACACTTTAAAAATGTTTAAAAACGTAAACACTAACTACTACAAAAATATTACTAAAGGTCAAACAACTTTGAACTTTACCGCCAATACCTACGACTCGATTTCGGAATGAGGCGTATGCAGCGGTTTTCCGTTTTTGACAAATGACGTTTTATTTTACAACAATAATTTTATTCTTTATTTTGTTTGAAAAAAATACTTTTTAGTTTTTGGGGAAAAAAATATTTTATTAATTGTTAATTAGGCTTTTATAGAGTAGTTAATACTGTGGTTTCATTTAAAGTGGTGCTGACAAAAATACTCTGTATAAATTTTCAGCTTGTGATACTGCATGGTGTCATAATACTAAACGAATCAATAAAACAAACAAACATACATACATACGTACTAAAGAATAATTAATATTTATATAATAAACGATAAAACACTTGCCACTACTGAGAATTAAAATCATGTACTTAACTTCAAACGGTTGTGGTTTCGCAGTGCTCTTCTTGTAATAATGAGTTAGTTGCTTTAAATCATAATTATGCAAACTTGCCTGTAAATGAAAATAAAAAATGTAATGTAGACAGGAATATTTTGGAAGGAAAAATAAGTTACATAGTACATGTTTGTAATAATAGGTCAGGGCAACACTTTTTTTTTCGATGTATTATTAGTAATCAAACCCATTTGGCTGTTCTGAACTAAAGTCTAACCTAGCTCCATCAGATTTCTACCTGTTTCAGTCATTACAAAACTCTTTAGGAAGCATAAAGCTAACTTCAAAGGAACATTGAACGAATCTGAAAAAAAAAAATCTGATTTTCAATCAGATTTTTTTAATAAAAAATCTCAAAATTTCTACAGGCAAATACATATTATAAATAAATAAAAAATTATACTTAAAAAAATATTTTTAAAATCTAAAAGAAAAATACTTTGTACGAACAATACGAAAATATTATTATTTCTGCCGAATTCTTGAGGCATGAATTCTTGAGCGAAGAAATGGAAATATAAATTTAAGTAAATATTTCATCTCCTCGAGTGGGGATCGAACCCACAACCAGTTGGTTTTACAGTCACACTTTGTGCCGCTGCGCCACGACTGGCCTCACTACGACATTACTACACTTTATTTTGAAATATTTAGATAATATTTTTTTTTCTATAAAAAATCATACGTCTTTGTAACTTCACCGTGGAATGATTGCTGGTTGCAAATTGTTTTGAAATTGCATGCGGCCATGGCCAATATGTGATCAAAGTAATAATAAAGGATTACGATTACATTGTGTAATCTTTAATCATGGTTACAGATTACAAAAAGTTATTAAGAAAGTATATTTATTGATTAATGATTATTAATATGTAGCTAATCGATAATGGCAGTGGTTTGTCTACCCATATATTATAACTAGAGGGCGCGCGCGGCTTCGCCCGCTTATTAGGAGTGAATTCTAAAAAAACAACGAAACACGTGTTCAATAAAATATTTTTAACAGTCTGAATTAAATTTTTTATAAAAATCGGTGGCAATTTAAAGATTTTTCCATATAAACTTTCAACCCCTTATTTGAACCCTTAGGGGGTGAATTCTTATAAACCATGAAACACGTGTTCAATAAAATATTTTTAAAAGTCTGAATATCAAATTTTATAAAAATCGGTACAGATTATTTTTTTTTTACCATACAAACTTTCAACCCCTATTTCATCCCTTTAGAGTTAAAATTTTTCAAATTCCCTTCTTAGTGGATGTCCAGAATATGAAAATAAACATTTGCCCAAATTTCACGTTTCTACCATCAGGGGTTACGGCTCTGCGTGCGTCTTACCTCAGTCAGTCAGCATAAGTCCTTTTATATATATAGATTTTTATTTCACCAATACTGTGTCAATAGACATGTCTTTAAAAATTATATTGCTTGCAAAATAGACACACATAAAAATGAAAATTTATATTTATACATAGTTGTAGTTCATTTCATACAAACTGAGTGCGTACGCCTGCAAATTTAAGTATGTCAACTTTTATGAGTTGTACTTCTCGTTGAACTACAATCCTGAATTTCATACAGAACCCTCGGTCAAAAAGTCCAACTCGCTCTTGACCAGGTTTTTTAGATTTTAAAGTTCCTACGTAAAACCAGTTGGTACAAGTAAGGATATTAGGCACATCCAAATACGTTTCGAGTGCGTTCATATCTACATGGGAATATATTTATACCTTATATTCGCAAAATAAATTTAAATAATGTAGACTACCGCACAATCAACACAGCTATCCATATCCATAGCGTGGTGGTAGTTAGATCCAAAAGGTTTCAGTGTCCACTGAGGAAGTAAGGGTATAAAAGATAAAGTAGAAAACAAATAAGAAAGTATTCAAAACGCATCGAAACGAAAGAAAAGAGTGAACAAAAAATGCAAAAATCATGGTTTGGTTTGGTATCTTTTAATATGGCGTTCCGAGCGTGCCAGTTGAGCACAAAATCACTTCACCAATGTCACGTTGAATGGAGAACACACGCGAAAAAAAGATAATATTACATAACAGAAAAATGCATGTTTAAAAGAGTTCCCAGAAAAATACTGCCTTCACCTATAACAAGACAAAAATATATATACAATATATAAATATAGAGGGTTAGTAATACCTATTATTTTACATCGATGTTACTTTATAGTTTAATTTTGTTATTCTTAATATATTTACATAAAAATTTACAAAGTGGACTAAACACAAACATTAACAAACACTGAACATTAAGGGGGCGGGGACCTTTATGAGGAAGGATAGCAAAAATCATTAGACAAAACTTCAATATCAATCAGCTGACACATCTGTCATTTTAAATATGATATAGATGATATTTTAATCGATTTATTCGAAGAAATACTTCTTTTTGTTTTTTTTCAATAATTTCTTCTTTATTTATACTGTACTATTATTTGCACTAATAATACGATTAAATCGCATTTATGCGTTAAAATACTTGGACTTAATTAAAATGAGCAAATATTTTATTTTTGTAGTACTATGTAATGGATTATTTATATTGATTAAGAATCTAAAACTATTTTTTTAATTTTCTTCGCTTATATATTGTAAATTGAGCTAACTTTTGGTAATCTAAAATTGAAAAAAAATTATAATTTTTTTAGACTATATCTCATATCTTTACATTTGGGCCCACAATTTTCCATCTCCTTTACAAATTTTAATTTAATTTAATGTTGCTTGAAAAAATAGTCATATATAAAAGAAAAACATGTCTTTATATCATCTCTGGTGTCTAGTGTAAACCCAGATCCCACGGATTTCAGGGATAAAAAGTAGCCTATTATTGCTCCATAACCCAAAAACTTGTCCAGCTGTTTTGAAGATTGGCCTGAACAAACAGAAACATGTTTTGTGGAACATGATAAAGACAATGATTATTAATTTGGACTCTGAACTGAAATATTGTTACTTATTTAGAAAACGTATAAAAATTTGAACGCAGCGGGACTCGAACCCGCGCCTGGAAACCGACCAGGTCTCCTTTTTATACGTTTTCTAAATAAGTATTTTTCTTTCCTAAGTGTGGAATAACACTTTAAAAATGTTGAAATATTGTTGTTGATGATATTTATGTATATATGTAAAATTGGATTGGGTACAGTCACCCTGTACACAAACATATAAGAATTCAAAACTGGCTAAACTGTAACGCTTGACGCTATGTTCTCACTGACTGGGTAGGTCAGTCTGCTGGAATACAGCGTGAAGCTAAAGTAAAATAAAGTCATTAACCTGGAAATCTAATATTAAGACATTCCGTTCCCGTTGGACAGTCCGCTTGCCACTTCGGAGGTCAGTCTTGGCGCAGGGGTACAAGCGTGTGACTGTAAACGCAACAGGTTCAGAGTTCGATTTCCACTTGAGGAAACGAAATATTTAACATTTTAATTTCCCCTGGTAACTAAGCAAATCGTGGCGTTAATTTCTGTCACAACACACTTAATGTCTATATATAGAATTTGGCGGAAAGTGGGGAACGAATAAAAATTTTAAAACGTGTATTGGCGCATATTCCACGTAATTAATGACTTTATAGTTCGATTTTTAAATTACTATCATGTTTCATTCTTCGTAAACATTTTTATTTTCAAAATTTTCCTTTATGATGCAAGTGTGTGACTGTAAACGCGACTGGTTGTGGGTTCGACCCCCACTCGAAGAAATAAAAAATGGTGTCAAGGCAAAGCGCCGTTTTAAGTCACGCAACACAACACGTAATGCCTCCAAAATTCTGCGGAAAATGGGAAACAAGGTGTCTTTGCACAAAGTTCCGTCTGTTTACCCTGCTGTGTGCGGGATACAGTGTGAAAAAAAAAACTATAGTTAAAAATACTATAGTTTTAAATATTCTAATAACAACAATAACTTAAAATTAATTGTAAGAGAAATGACGTCTTCGAGCTCAACACTTTTCTGAATTAATCAAGGCCTTCGCTTGCATGATGCTAATTAAACTTGGAGAAAAATTTTACTAAAAAGACGTTATTTTACAAAGTATACATAAAATTGTATTGCTTATTGTACAAAAGGATTCTTTATTAAAATAAACTTTGAGTTAAAAATTATAATGATTAGAATTTAGATCTATGAAAACGACAGGCGGTGTAGAAAAATGGAAGGAAGAAAAACAAAATTGACATATTTTAATGATTTAATGCTTTTTTTATAATAAAGGTGCATAAGATTATTTATTGGTCTTTAGAAACTTATATTTTAAAAAATTTCATACGCCATCCTTGCGCAATTAAAAAAAATATATATTAAATCTCTTTTCTTCACTCGGTTAAACAGCTATTAAATGAAAATATCTGGATATCGCTTAGTACAAGAAGACTCAAAATCAATGCGTAAAATTAGATATGTATTTACCTGCCCATTGATGTTAGATATGATCAGTATCACGCTTCTGCTTAATGAGGGATAGAATCCCTCATTTTGCAGGTTAGGCAGAGCGAACTTAGTGTTAAGACAATGCGTTCTCCACTTACCGCCGAATTTTCGAGACGTTCCCTCTTGAGTGCCCACGATGCCCACGACGGCTGATATGATTAAGTATACATTAATTTAATATTGCTATTAGTCAATTAAGTTATCCATCAAGATTGACAATGTGAGGAATGTAGCTAGTAATGTGAACTTGATTGAAGCGGCAACTAATTGTACATAACTTAAACATAGCGCAGTGGCACAAAGTGTGACACAGGTTGTGAGTTCGATTCCCACACCCAATTTTTTAAAACAGAATAAAGTATTTAATATTTCCCTTTTTTTCGCTCTGGTGTCGAGGCAAAGCGCGTCACTCAACACGCAATGGCTTCAGAATTTGGCGGAAAATGGAGAACGGAGTGTTTTAACAGTTTCCCTCTGTCCACCCTGCGGTGTGTGGATACAGCGTAACGTTAAAAATGTTTTAATTTGCATATTCGATGGCAACACAAATTTATCAGGTTAGATAGCAAAAAAAAAAATTAAACTAGATCTATTTGTATTTTTTAAATAAAGTAAAACTGCACCTGGGGCACAGCGGTACATATGTTTTATACTAGCTATGTTAAAGTTTATTAGAATTGTGGTAACGACAGCCGTGTCGAGTTGAGTAGTAACCTAGTTGAAAAACCAGATTTGACCGTTGATTGATATTTGCTTGTAATTATTATAGTGCTGTTATTCATGTACGTGAATATTTTTTTTTATTATATATTTTTTGTATACATTTTGTATATTATAATAATTTCTTTATTAAAAAAAGTTTAATATTTTATATTTTTTTACAGTAAGCATTATTTTTTATTATTTTTTTGAATTCCGTTCCTCAGAGGGCAAACGGAACCCTTATAGGATCACTGTGTTGTCCTTCCGTCCGTCTATCAAGATCCTTATACTATAAAATAAATAATACAGGGGCTATAAAAAACAAATTTATAAGTCAACGCAATCAAAAGATACAGCCTCCGTCAAGTTTATGCCGTAAATTCCCACAAATTTCCGTAACTCGCAAGGTAATCAAAACCTACAGGGTACTTGCCGTGAAGCCAGAATCTTGAAATTTGATACGAAGCATCATCTAATAGCACACATAAAGGAAAAATTGTGAAAAGTGAACATTTATAGGTACTTAATAGAAAAAAAAACTATAAACTTATATTTGTAATTCATTTCATGTAAACTAAAAAACTTTAGTTCGTCAACTTTTGTAAGGTCTACGGTTCATTTTCCGTTGACATACCATCCTGAAATTAACCAGTTACCAGTTAACCAATTAAACAAATTTTAAGTTGTTAACCAATTAACGAGTCGGCATCCTAGTTTTCGTTGAATTCTGAATACATTACGTTTCGAGTGGCGGAACTCAACGCCGTGCTTTACCTCGATACCAGAGCGAACAAATTATAATATCAAATATTTCCTTGAGTGGGAATCGAACCCACAGCATGTCCTTTACAGTCACACGCTAGTGCCCCAGTGCCACGACTGACCTTCTTTTATATTATTTCTATATTGAGTATATAATTTTTTAAAACTATTCTCACCATATTTTTTATAGTAAAACTTTTTTTTAGCAAATAAGCCAATTATGTTAACCTGGAATTCGGCAGAAAGTGGGGAACGGAGTGTCTTAACACTAGGTTCCCTCTGCCTACCCTGCTGTGTGCGGGATACAGCGTGAAGCTGATTTATGTTAACCTGGAAGTTGACGTGCCTTAAATCCCAGACTCTAAGATGATGGATGAGATACAAATTATTATTGAGTCGTTAATCTTTAAAAATTGATGACTCGATTAAAAATTTAAGTGATAGCTTTATTTGTTATTCGGTTTTTTCTTGCATTTCAAAGTAGCAAATGAAAATTTTACTCAGAGAATTAAGAAGTGTGGCGGCGGACGATCCAAAAACCTTTGAAATAGCTTTATTAAGCCGTTCGTGGCACAGGGACACAAGAGTGTGGCTAAGCGCGACGAGTGTGGGACTCGATTCTCATTTGGGGGAATGAACTATTTAATATTTACATCTCCTCGGTCTGGTAACCGGCCAAAAAATATTTTTAGTAAATTCAGACATAAATTCGTCGCGGAAAGTGGGGAATGTAGTGACGGAAATTCTTGTTTGTGCGTTCGTTACGGCAAACTTATAAATTTAAAATAAATTTTCAATTAATTTATATGCTCGGAATATTCAGTCTGGTACGCCAGAGCCAAGAAATGAATATATGAAATATTTCATTTGCTTGAATGGGAATCGAATCACCAACAACAACGTGCCGACTGTTATTTTTTTTGTGATAAAAATAAATCTTCTTATAATATATAGACTGAGATCCCAGGACCCCAAACTTACATCAGTTTAGCGTGCTGAAATCTGAGATTCTGAAAATTAATATCTAATATCGATAGCGCCAACTAAATATTTAATTAAGACTTACCTATGTTAAAGTAAAAACACATAAAGAATAATGTGAAAAATGTATATTTATTATTACCAGATCCTTTACGTGAGCCTCTACTTCCGCCAGACGTCCCAAAGGTTGTTTAAAATTGGGCAAAGTACGTTATACTATCAAGCTTAAATTTTATATAATATATATTATTCACGGTAGTATTTCAAGATCCCTTATAAGCACCCAGACAAATCCGATGGCTTAATTATATATAGATGTACCTTTACTTGACACTATCTCTGAAATGGCCCCACTTTCAAATTAACAAGTACGCATAGTGTCTTAACTTATATTAGACTAATAGTTCTCAAAATTTCAGATTTGTTACAATGATATAGGTCTGGGAGCCTTGGGATCTTTGGCTAATAGCTACTGATTCTTAGTGGACACTCCACTGACGATTTCTTTTATTTTTTATCATGTATAACGCTGAACCTTATATAAAATACTGACTGATATATACAAGGGTATGTGATTTAACTTACTGTTCAAAAGTTTGTATAGAACTGTCACTTGCCTTGAACCCCTTTTTCTATTTTTAACCGACTTCTGTAAGAAAATGAGATTATCAATTCAACTCTCTTTTTTAATAGATACCTCAGAACTTTTGATTGGGTGAAGCCATCTTGATGATTTTTTTTATTTGAAAGTTAGTGCTTCATGTGTGGTCTTATTTCAATTTAGTCCATTTCTGACAATGGTATCTGTGAAAAAATCACAAAAGTCTTAAATTTGCATTAGGTTCTTGCGCAACTAATGGACGAATAACTCAATATCACGTCAACTGATTCCGTTTGTTCCGAATGTTTTTTTTATTTGAAAGCATACACTTCAAGGATAGTTAAAAGTTTGGTTCTGGTTATGGGATTCGGTTAAAATTGAACAAGTTGCTTTTTTATTATTTTATTATATTTTGGTAAAAAATATAATTTTACAGTAGTTAAAGTTACAAGGAAAAACATTCTTAAAACGGGTTTCAGAAGTGAGATTCCTCATCGGTGCATTTTTTTTAACCAATTTCAAAAAAGAGGATGTTCTCATTTCCAACCAACGTTCCCAATTCGCCCGAATATTTTTTACGTATTATATGTTCTTGTCAATATGCCAAAATGCACCAATGCAATGTTAGTTAGGTCAAAAAAAAAGAACCATTGCTTAAAATCGTAAAACAAACTAATTTTTAACATAAAACCACCGACTTGAAACAACGAACTAAAAAGTAAAATATAATTTTACATAAAGCAACACGTACTTTGATTTTGTTAAACAAAAATAATAAAAAAAACATTTTATAGTTTTGAAGTCGGTGTCAAGCTACAACAACAACATTACTACAATATCGAATTACTTAGGTTCTTTGTTTTACTTGGTATGAAATTGATGTATTTCTTCTTACTTTAGGCAAAGTAAGAAGAAATACATCCATCAATTTCATTCCATTACCCCGTTTTATTTTAAATATAATAGTAAGAGCAAATAAGCAAATAATCAAAAGAATAAGTAATAAAAGGTTGAATAAAGTAAATAAATATAGAAAATGATTACTGTTTCATAAGTAAGAAAGTTTATATAAATGCTACATTTAAAATCTCATATAATATTCGTAGAAAAGTAAATTTGGATAGTAGTAAAAGGCAGATAGCCAAAACGAACGAAATAATGCAAACACAGCTGTAACGGGGGAAGGCCCCCGTCGCTTCATGGATTTTAGCAAAAAAGTTAGACTATAGTCTTTTCTCTTTAGTGCTCTCTGAGGATAAGCAAATGTGAGATGTCTCTCTATGAAATGTTATTTACATGTTTGTTTAAGTTGTTCGTTAAAAAGTTGTCGAAATTATTTTAGTTCTTTTTTAAAACATTTCAATTTAAACACATTTTATTTTTTGTGCTGTATCTAACATTAAGTCAGTGGTTTGGATTAACAAATGTTAAGTGCTATAGGCCAGTTGTGGCGCAGCGGCACGAGGTGTGACTGTAAAACCGACTGGTTGTGGGTTCGATCCCCACTCGAGGAGATGAAATATTTACTTAAATTTATATTTCCATTTCTTCGCTCTGGTGTCGAGGTTAAGCTCGGCGTTGAGTTCTGCCACTCAACACGCAATGCCTCTAGAATTCGGCAGAGAGTGGGGAACAGAGTGTCATAACACTAGGTTTCCTCTGCCTACCCCGTTGTGTACGGGATACAGCGTGAAGCTGATTTAAGTGCTATATGAGTGCCGTCGACGTGGCGCAGAGGCATACACGTGCGACTGTACACGGCTGTGGGTTCGATTACCACTCCGATGAATGAAAAAAAATATTTATTAATATTTCCACTTCCTCTCTCTCGTAAAGTTCTGACACTCAAAACGCACTCCCTCACACAACGTGAAGCTTAAATAAAAAAAAACAGATTACTATTATATACGTATTATACATTTTAAGTAAAATTATCTTCACCTTAAGTACATTTTGTATGTAATATATAGTAAATAGTGGAATTCGTCCCATTCAAATATAAAAAATATTTTTATAGTTCTAATCCGTAACTCCCATTTACTTTTTTACCAAACTCTAGCAAAATGATTTATTAAGAAAAGTAAAAAGTGAAGAAAGTGCGTTAATAATTTATTATATAATAATTTATTATATTTTTATTATAATTAAAGTGCTTTGTTTGAATCACCAAGCATTAGAAAATTAAAAACATTTTTTGATATATATAAATAAATATATATATATATATATATATATATATATATATATATATATATATATATACAAATACAATTACAATACAATTTTAACAAATACAATTTTTATTATCATTATGCAAATTCCTTGCAAATTTCGAGGAATGTGTTATGCAAACAATCTTTTAATTTATGTGTAATAATAATAATAATACTTTATTGCACTAAAAAACGAAAAAACAATATAATAACAGTTACTAATATTGACAAAAAATTATGTAACATACTTCACACGGCTTCACGCTGTGTTCCTAGCGGGCCTTCCTAGCCAGAGAGATCGTGTCGCTAAACGCTGTGGTCCCTTTTGCCTCGTCTACTGTCATAAGCCTCTTCATTCGCTAGCTGGTTCTCATACCTTATATTTGACCTTCCTCCAGTATCTTTGATAAATTGTTTTCGAGGGTAAACCGAGGTCTCCATAGCTCTCTTATCTTATATAATATTTATACTTTATATTATATATAGCACGGTAGCCGTATCCTGTACCTAGACATCAGATCTTTGTGGAATTTCTGTCAAGTTGATGAGTCTTATAATATTACGCCAGTGCTCCTCACTCACGGCTATCTATAGTTATATAATAAAGCGGAAGAGTTTGTTAGGCTAGGCTATAACATTACGGTGTAAGTCTTAGTGAGCCTTAAATAAAGAAATAACAATAAGGAACGCCATTGAATTGCTTTAAGCGCGTGCGCTGCAAAAATAGGTAAATATATGTCAGTATATTATAGGACAAAAATATTCAATTTTATTAGTTCGAAAAATGTCCGCGGCGTCGTTCATCTATCCCTTGTAAATAACTCACAATAAGGCATTTTGTGACAAAAAATAAATGATAATTGCAAGATATTTCATCGATCTTTATTTGACATGTATTCAACATACAACTTACCAGTGAAAGTTATTTTATTGTCAAAGAAATTTTATAAACATAATCTTCAGCTTTTATAGCTTGTCATTTAGACGTATACTTTTCGAGAAAACGTAAAATTAAAATGCTCTGTTTACGACCGCAAGTCTAGGTTTGACTCGCACCCGCTATGACGTCCTCTTATACAGCCACGTAGTGCTTGCACTGTCTCAAAATTGTAAAAATAAATAGTGCATGATTGAATGTATCAATCTGTTGGCAAGTAACAATAAGCATAATAAAAATATTATAATATTATTTAAATATAAAATATTATAATATTATAAAAATATATAATCGGGTAGTACATGTGATCCCAACACTTTTAGACCTGTATCCATACTACCCTCATCTAGTAAATTACTTTAAGAAAATTATTTTTGTTTATATTTGTCACATAATCATATGCATGATAAGCACTATGGTTTTACTAAAGATCGCTCGACCACTGATGCTGGTATAGGACTTATAAAGAATATATGAGAGGCTTGGGAGAGATAGCAGCATGCACTTGGCATATTCTGTGACCTGTCTAAGTCATTTGGTTGCGTTCATCACTCAATATTGGTCGTGAAGCTACACCATTACGGCATAAGAGGACGTGGGGTCTTCTGACCTTTTATTTAGCTAACAGAGTTCAGATGATTGATGTGAATGGCAAGAAATCTCCTGGGTCATTAGTCAGTATGGGGTTCCCACAAGGGTCTATTCTGTTCTTAATATATAAATGATTAACCATTTTTTAGTGGAACAGAACCATGAGATAGTATTGTTTGCTGATGATACTTCATTAATTTTTAAAATTAATCGACGACAAAACATATATGACAATGTTAACAATATTCTATCGAAAGTAGTACATTGGTTTAGTTTTATTAACTTACTATTGAATAGTAAAAAAATTAAATGTATCATTTTCAGAACACGTAACACAAAAATTATGAAAGCTGATATACTCTTGAATGATAAAGCCGTAGATCCTGTAGTTGTGAAAAGACGTTTCGTTAAATGTTATTACTAAGTTGATGATTATATAAATGATAACATGCCTTGGGAATGAAATGCTTTCTCCAGTCTGTTTCAAAGTATCATTGTCACAAATGTTTAAATGTGTGTTTGTAATTGATTTGAAAAAAAAGTAAAAAAAAAGAGTTTCTTTTACCGGTTCTTCTCAGGTGTGAGGCATTAACTTAAGTAAACTGGTGGCAATTCGTTTGACATTCAAAAAATGAAGCATGTTTCTTCTTATTTTGAATAAAATAATTGACTTTGATATATTGTATATACCATAACGGTTGGCCCTACGTTCTCTCTGACTACTCTTTAATCGCTAGGGATACAGCGTGAAGCTAAGTTATGTTAAGTAAGTTTATATAAAACACTAGTTTATACCTGTGTCTTTGTCCGTGTAGTCGAATGGAAATATATACTTAAGTCTATGGCCTTCCATTCGAATCAATAGTTCAATTAAACGAAATAAAATTTGCTTCGTTATAATAATAAATACAGAAGATTAAATTGACATAAGAAAAACATATATGCAGTATAATATTTTTTTTAGGCAGAAAGAACACAGAGGGACCTTTGCTTTGTTACCAGAGTGCAGAAATGAAAATCTTAGTAAATAATAATTAATTTCCCCGAGTGAGAATCGAATCCCACACCTGTGCACCGTCCTCAATCAAAAATAATATAAAATTATTTAATAATAACAAGAAAGCTCGTTGCACGGTATCTAACAATAAGAGGTAATTTTAGCAATTGTAAATTTGACCCTCCTTGTTTTTCTAGTGTATTCGTGACCAGAATTATTTTCCACTGTAATATTGCCATAAAGGCAGCAAAAATTATTCTAAGAATGTTTTTACGTGTTCTAGGTGGTGATAGGCTCACCTTTTTCCTTAGTAGGTACTTATAGGGGTCGGACGCTAGTTACGGTTCTAATAAGATACGTCCTTTAGTCGTTATCATAATTTGCAATTTGTTTTAAAATAACAGTTATTATCATATAATATCTTATTTATCTTATTGGAAATATTTAATAGTATAGTAGCCTAACTGTAGGTTACGTCGATTAGAAGATCACCGGTTGAGCCACCATGGCGAAAGCCATATTGACAGACATTGATCTACAGGTGATCCTTACATAAAGGGTGTTGGGCGTTACTGTTATATTTTTATAATGCATTATTCATTATATTATATTTTTTTAACTGTTATTTTAAACTGTTGTAATATATATTATATTATTTTCAACGTAAATATAACACAATGACAAAATGTACGAAGTTCAGACTAATATTTTTGTTATTAGTTATATTAATGTAAGTAATATTTGGCCTTTCTGCCATTGAGTTAAAGCTCATATTTGTGCGAGGTTATACGATGTGAAGTTCGCCATCATTATTTTAGTTGACCTTGGCTGGAGTCGATGTAGGCCGAACTACTAAATATTTCCGATCATTACCGAACCGAGGCGCCACACGCCATTTTATAGCAGATAATGGATATTTTCTGTTATATAAATAACAGTCAGTGTTGAAAATAAATAATGATTAGAACATTAGAAATTTATAATGAATTATATTATCTGTTGTTTGTTATAATGCCCAACTTTATTAAAGGAGCTGTTTGGTTATGTTCATTTCCTTGCTCTGGTATCGAGGCAAAGCGTGGCTTTAAGTTCTGATACTCAATACGCGATTCTACCAGAATTCGGCGAAAAGTGGGGAACGGAGGTGCCTTGAGATTCCCTGTGCCTACTCTGTTCTTTGAAGAATACAGCTCGAAGCAAAAAAAAACTAAAAATATATACTATTAAACATTTTCACTAAGATAAATAAGATATTATATGATAATAACAGTTATTTTAAAACAAATTGCAATATTATTTAATAGTGCTTAATTTAAAAGATTTATGCAAATGTAACCACAGCTGATAAACGAATGTTATCTCCTCATGAAATTTAACCACAAATTATTTTGTCATGATTAACGAGTAGCGCTCATTAGCACATAACTATGTTTTATAATGTAGTGAAATGTTTACATTCAATATGAATTGTAAATCAATATTTTTATTTTATAGGATGGCAGGTACTAGCGAGGATGTCACGGTGAGAACGAAGAAGAACGTGCTCAGCTGGTTTTGGGCACGTCGAACGAATGGGTGATGGAAGAATGACAAAAAAGATTTATGATGGAAAAGTGAGTAGTAAGAGGAGGGGGGTAGATCTCGGTTAGACTTTCGAAAACAAAGTATCAACGATACTGGAGGAAGGTTACGTAAAAAGCATGAGGACCATCCGAAGGTCATGTATGTATTAAGAGATTGATGACAGTGGACGAGGCGAAAGAGGTATGTAGAGACCGTAGCGTTTGGCGCTCCGCTCTCTCTGACTACCCCGCTAGGAATAAAGCGTGAAGTTCATTTAAGTTAAAAATATTTAGAAATATATAACAATCTGATGAACCCAAGGAATTAGCTACCGTAGGGCGGTCAGGTGACTGGTCCTCTTATTTTCTAACTTGTCTAAGTAAAAATATTGGCTTTATGTTATATACCAACCCTTAATAGCATAAAATTTCAAATTTTATAGTTTATTTTAATTTTCTTGTATGTGTTATCTACACTGCGTTTCTGATCGTATGTCGTTCATGTGATCACTGATGTTGGGTCTACAATTATTAACTTTGTAACTATACCTTAGATTTAAGACTTATTGTAAATCTGAAAGTAGCGGGACTCGAACCCGTGTCTTTTGGAAACCGTTGAAGAGTTCTATATAATTAAGTCAAATATATGTACTTATATTAAATCATAATATTATTTTTTTAAATACAGTATGTATAAATTCACGTATTTATATAGTTCGTACTAAATTTTTGATGAACTATGCTTTTAATTTGAAATTTTTTTTCGTGACACGCTGTATCCCGCGTACAGCAGGGTAGGCAGAGTGAGCCTAGTGTTAAGACACTGCGTTCCTTATTTTCAACTTCTGAAGACTTTGAGAGAGCGAAGCTCAGAGCGAAGAAAATGGAAGTACCTATAGTGGATATGGAACCCACAACCTGTCGTGTTTATTACAGTTTCTGTCCCTGTGTCACGACTGAAATTTGATTGAAAATTTGATAAGAAAATTCGGTTCTCAATTTCATTTTATAACCGTTATCCAATAAGAGAGATGCATTTTTTATTGTGAAGTCCAATCAATTCACGTAGAATTGATTGGACTGCACAATTAAAAATGCATCTCTAGAGTTCACAATATCCAGCGATCGGATGAACTATTATAGACCAATTTATAGGTGATCTCTGACCTGCCGCTTTATAGAACATGCTTATTTCGGTGTCTCCTGGTCGTATTATTCTAACTTGAAAATTATTTCAGTCTAGTTATCTATTGGGTATTATTTGAAATATCGGATATAATATCTATATTAAAGAAGCCGTCGTGATGCAGGGGCACAAGGGTATGAATGTAACGCCACGGTTGTGGGTTCAATTCGAGGAAATAAAAAGTTTAAGTTTACTCCTGTTGAAATATGTACACAGAACCATAAAGTGTATAAAAAAATGTGTACGTAGATGTAAAAGCAATTAAGATTGAGTGGATCTCTGGAGTTTTATTTGCTTAATTTGAGATCCTTCTCTTCTTATAAAAGTCGGTTAAAAATTATAATATTTGAATAATCATATTTTTTTTATAAAATATTGCATTAGCCCCTTTCACTTTCCGCTCTTTTCTCAAAACATTGCGTGTTGAGTGGCGGAACTCATACCGCGTCTTTTCTACCAGAGTGGGGAGAGGAAAATAATATAACAATCGCCTGAGGCCGGAACGAACCGACGTTTACCTTAGTTATACGCCTACTCAATGCTCCACCGCAGCTTCATAAAAGATAAAACTTTCTAATATTAACTGTTCGTATCGTAAATATCTTAGAGCATAACAATACTCACGATTTGGAACCATACGTGATCTGAATTATAGAAATAATAGATATTGAGTGTATGAAATATAAGATATTGAGTGTGGATTCTTTACCTGTTCGAAGGAGCTATATTGTGCTGAAATATATGGGTATCTTTAATATTTACTATACTTTGGGACCATTAAGATAAGTGAAATTGTTTGATAGGCTTTCATCGTTATCGTTTACTAACTATATTTTGTAATGTTTTGTTAATTTAGTAATAAAATAATTATCCCCTTTCACGCTGCATGGTAGGGAACCTAGTAAATAGTTAATTTACTTGAGTGGGGATCGAACTTACAACCAATCACGTTTACAGCCATATTTTGTGCCTCTGCGCCACGACTGGCCTAATTGTAGATCAATATTTCTATAGATCATGAAAACCTAGGTGAAATATCTGTTTCTCTATAAGTAGAGCTAGTTGGCTCATATAATTCAGTCCATCTTCACGCTGTACAGTATATATATACCAGAGTAGGCAGAGGAAATATATTGTTAAAACACTTCGCTTCCCAGTTGCCGTTGAATTTTTGAAGCCTTGCTTGTTGAGTAGCATAGCGTAATAAAGAAACAGATATTATTTAATCTTTTGTTAATTGAGGCCGGTCGTGACGCAGAGGCACAAAGTGTGACTGTAAAATCGACTGGTTGTGGGTTCCATTCCCACTCGAAGAATTGAAATATTTATTTACATTCATATTTTCATTTCTTCGCTCTGGTGTCGAGGCAAAACACGGCGTTGAGTTCCGCCACTCAGCATGCAAGCTGATTTAGTTTAATTTTATTTTTTTATCAATAGTCACATATGCGCTTCGCAGTATATATTGCACAGTACCTGTATTTATCCTATCGGATCAAAGTGTAGTTTGGCGGCGCGCCAGCTACCTACTCGGATGTAGCTAACTAAAAGTATCATTAATTTTCATGTATACAGAGTGTTTTTGTCAGCACCACATTAAAATGAAACCAATTTAAAAAATATAAAAATGAAAAAGTGTTTTTTTTTCAAACAAAATAAGTAATAAAATTATCGTTGTAAAATAAAACGCCATTTGTCAAGAACGATACACGAAGCCATAAACCTATTAAAGGGAAATCGCCGCATACGCTTCATTCCGAAATCAAGTCGTAGGTATTGGCGGTAAAGTTCAAAGTAGATTAACCTTTAGTAGTATTTTTGTAATAGTATGTGTTTACGTTATTGGTATCTATGTGTAACTGCGTCACACGAAATACAGGTATGGATAAACATCGTGAAATGAAAAAAAAACCTACGTCTGATCTGCTGAGGTCTCTTAATTAATTTCTTTAGGTATAGGCTTAAAATATTTAACCCTATATGCTATTCCCGTAAAAGGAGCACTGACACTTCCATATATACTCCATATATATATTCCATGTATATACTCGTATATAGTGAATTTTATCCGGTTTTTTCATTTTGTAGCAGTTAGTTTAGTTTAAACATAGATTCTGTGTTCGTAGAAAATAGTGTCAAATTAGAATATTTTGTCTTTTAGTATAGCTAAGTATTACATATTTTGTTTTCTTTTCTCTTACAAGGATTGTAAGAAATATTAAGATATTTTTTAAACATTTTTTAAAGTGTTATTCCACACTTAGGAAAGAAAAATACTTAATTTCTACGTAGCTTGATGAGAACGTATGGCTTAGTGGTCAGAGCGCCTGGTCGGTGTCCAGGAGGTGCGGGCTCGAGTCCCGCTACGTTCAAATTTTTATACGTTTTCTAAATAAATATTAACTTAAATTTTACAGAGATAATATTATTAAGATTTTAGTTTTATTTTCTATCATACATAAAATATCAATTCGTTTAAGAAAATTTTACACAATTAATTTCACTGGTACATTGCAATGAAACTTACATACTCGTACTTACGATACTTGTTTAGGATTATATTTTTGTGAAACTCTATAGAATATATTTTTATTATTCACCTTCATGCTGTATCCCACATATAGAAGGCACAGGGAACCTAGTGTTAAGACACTCCGTTTCTCACTTTCCGCCGAATTCATTAGAAATATAGAAATAAATAATTTATCTTATTTTATTTTATTTTTCTAAATCTTCACGTTGTATCCCGCACACAGCAGTGTAGGTAGAGGGAACCTAGTGTTAAGACACTCCGTTCTCCATTTTCCGCCAATTTCTGGAGGTATTGCGTGAGTGGCGGAACTCAACGTCGCTCTTTGCCTCCACAGTACAGCGAAGACATGAAAATATAAATGTAAATAAATATTTCATTTCTTCGAGTGGGATTAAACCCCCAACCAGTCGATTTTACAATCACACTTTGTGCTTCTGCGTCACGACTGGCCTCAATTGAAAACATTGTGGGAAATTCGAAGATTCTGCGCTATTTGTGATATATGGCCGTCGTTTTTTTAAGTCTTCTGATCGTATTGGTTGATATCATCAATAGCCTATCTATTAGTCTTGATGGAAGTTCATGATAAATTGTGTGTAGGATTACGGTAATATTGTAACCATGTGTGGTATAAATGTTTTTTGTAGAATTCTGACTCGCCCATTTGTATTTCTTTCATGTACAGAATAGGCTTTTATTATAAATAGAGATTATATATTTTTGGATATTATGCCAATCGTAACGCAGAAGCACAAGCGTGCGACTGTGAACGTGACAGGCGTTTACAGTCGCACGTGTTGTTTGTTCTGGGTTCGATTCCCACTTGAGGAATTAAAATACTTATACTCTACTACTACTACTCTATTTTCATACCTTTAGTCTCGTGTCGGCAAAGCGCTTGGAATTCTGCCACTTGACACGCATACGTACCTCCAGAATTCGGCGGAAGGTGGGGAGCGGAATATCTTAACATTAAGCTCCCTCCGCCTACCCTGTTACATTCGGGATACAGCGTTAGGCTAAAAAAAAATATTTGGCATTCATTTGAAACATTCATTTAAACAAAAATCGTATTACATTTGCTTGAAAGTGTTGCTTTTCAACAAACTATGTTAATAAAAAGTGTTGCTTTTCAACAAACTATGTAAAAAATAACAACGTGTTAGCATAAGTTACTTATAATGTAGTAATAGGTGTCACTGTAATTACGAGTACGTCATTTGATATTGTTTCCATTATCGATTGTATTAAGTGGCGGTAGTGTGCTGCGTCTTTTCCGGTGGATTTCCAATATAAGCACAAACGACACGGCACTCATGTTCATTACGTTCTAAGATATTGTCAAGACAACTTGTCATTACAATTCATATTTCAATATTGTGACTACGAGAGTATATGTGTATATAACAAGTGTAAATAAATTTATTGTAAAAGCTGGATTTTGTGTCTGACTTGTTGGTTCGCCTAACAAACGTTATTAATTTTTTTGAAGATTATTTTTTTTTACATTTTTGTCAACAAGGACTGTAATAAATATTGCAATATTAAATAAAAATATTCCGTTATCGTGCAATCCACAGTAATTTGGCTAAATAAAATAGCCATAAAGATCCCCACAAAAATTATTTGCCAAGGAAATTCAATTAACATGCAAATGTACCTACGCGGCTGATACCGGCACTTTACTTCTATGAATTCAATTCGGCTAAAAGCTGTAAGTGTTATTAATTTATCCTAAGCGTATGTGTTTTTCAATAACATTATTTCGAAAGTTAGTGTATCATAAAAGATTTTATAATATTAAAGTAAATGTTTACTTTTCTATTCTTAAGTTATTTTTTGCACGTTAACTTATCGGTATAAGCACTCAATTTTCCATTTCTCACCCATTTAGAGATGTTATCTTACATTAAAATATGTAGGGCAGTCGTGGCGCACGGGCACAAAGTGTGACTGTAAAATCGGCGTTGAGTTTCGCCACTTAACACGCAATGCCTCCAGAACTTAGCGGAAAGTGGGGAACGGAGTGTCTTAACACTAGATTCGATTCGAAAATGTTTAGACTTGGATATGTTACCGGCAATCTGTATAACTTTGATATTTTATACGATACTTAAGAAGTCCAGATGAAACTAAATTCTTAAAGAAAAAGGCCAAAATTGTTTTCAAGCGATGAACGGATGTTAATTTTTGTTTTCTTATATTAAATCACACCAATATTATCAAAAAAAAAATATAAAATATACGTTATAAAAATCATAATATAGAAGTATGTGAAAATGTAGGTGTTGATAACAACAATGAACGTTCGTCCCGAACCCGTCGACACCTCATTACGTAAACAGCGAGCTTCCCAACGCGTCATTCTGCAGTCTCCGACATGACCTCTTTTGAAAATATTTCTGAGGTTCACGAAGAATTTTAACTTTAAATCGATTCTTATTTGGAAAACGTATAAAAATTTGAACGTAGCGGGACTCGAACCCGCGCCTCCTGAAAACCGACCAGGTCCGTTTCCTGGAGGCGCGAGTTCCTAAGTGTGGAATACACTTAAAAATGTTAAAAGTACCTTAATTGACCCACCGATGTAGGTCAATTATAGAGTGACAGGTTGAATTGTTTCTTCGATTCATAAATTGTGACTTACAATGTAAATATCAACAGTAATGTAGTTGTGAATCTAAAATTTTCTAATTCTAGCCGGTTAAGGCCTTCTGCGCCAATTTCAGGATGCTGATCCTGAAGCCTGCCGGTCAGCGTTCAACGGGAAGTACAACTTACAAAAGTTGACAAACTTAAGTTTGCGTGCCTATGCACTCATTTGGTGTAAAATTAACTAGAAATATAAGATTATAATATTTTTTTTGTATAAAATACATAATTTTAATAATATATATTTATTTTTTATAGTAAGGTCTCACTTCGTGCCAAATTTTATAACTAAGTTCTGTAAGTTGATTGTTGCTGTGCTTCAAAGGTCTACGGTGATCTTTTAATGTACGAAAACAAAAACTACCACAGATTTATTCCAATGCTGCTGTTTACATAAATATTTTATAAAAAATTCATGTATATTTTATCAATTTTAGCCGCACATTTCTTGAAGCATTAAGTGGAATGAACGTGCGTGCTACACGAAACCTGCATAAGATTAGTTGACATTGACAGTATTTAGTCAAATGATGTAACTGGCTTATCGGCTTTGGAATACGTAAGATAACATTTACATAAAATATAGTGTCAATTTTAAAAAAATCTGTTTCACGCTGTATCCCGCACACAGCAGGGTAGGCAGAGGGAACCTAGTTTTAAGACACTCCATTCCCCACATTCCGCCGAAGTCTAGAGGCATTGCTTTGCCTCGACACCAGAGCGAAGAAATGAGAATATATATATGTAAATAAATATTTCACTTCCCCGAGTCGGGATCGAGCCCACAACCAGTCGATTTTACAGTCACACTTTGTGCCTCTGCGCCACGATCGCCTTCAATTTAAAACTAGGAGCCGTATTTATAAATCGCCCTCAAATCTGATATTTTGATATAACTATTTCTTTCACAGATATGTGATTTATGAATGAAAATGGCATCTTGAGACGACGGGCCTAAGAAATATTTATAAGTTTTTACACAATATTTCGATCGTAGATTGTATATCATCGTATCGGTAACAAGTTAATAATTCTTTTAATCTATAATATGACTAAACTTTTCTGCCGGTAATAGAACTCTTCGGAGAAAAAAAGGAAAAAGAAGTCAAACCCAGTCTTGGCAGAGTGGCACAAGCGTGTGACTGTAAACGTGTCGTGGGTTCGATCTCCACTCCATGTTAATAATAATAAAACTACTAAAAATCCTAAATTTTCTATGTTTTACTGTATAAAGAAAATAAATGTACCTTTGTACTGATTTTTACACGCTTGGAATGGTACTCAGTATATTTCTGTTATAATAAAGGTATTGTTGCAATGTAAAGCTTAACTTATTTTTAGCTTTTTAAATGAACTTATTAATTACATTATCATTGGGTTGGCGACCCACCTTGGGCTTATTTGGTGAAGTAGAATATAACATAAAAATTTCTCATATTTTATAATGTGATCATGTGGTAGTTATAAAGATTTTACAGGATGATGATTAATCACAATTTTGACATTTTGCTGAAAATCCGTCAGTCTGTCCAGACGTTTTATGTTGAGATCGCGTGGTAGTAAGTATTAAGTTGAAATTATTGCATTACCTACTCTGGTAGCGAGGAAAAAAATTTCGCTATTCAACACAAAAAAAGGAATAGGTACTTATACATCTATTTATTATTTAATATCAGATATTTTTTGGAGGTGGTGCTTATCTTCTTCTTGTTCTTTTTTGTTCTTATATTTCAATTTGTAATGTTAATAGTAGCCAGACTTTTCAATCATGGCAAACATATAGTATCTGACATTAACTTATTTTCTTTATAGGACCTTCAGTCTACCTGTTCGCTACCTATGTAAATTAATATCAGAATACTCCAGGAGCTAATTGGAAGCAATTATCATACTTACCCAGAATGTTCGGATGGCAAATTAAATCGTCATTAAACTTAATCCGGTTTACTTGTGGCTTACGATTTCGTTTCGAAAATATATGTGTAATTGTGTAACTACTTAGTATCATGTTCCTTTTAAAAAGGAAAAGGGAAGTGCCGTTTTCCACTTTTCGTCAAATTCTGGAGGCATTACATTAGTGTTGGAACTCAAGGCATTGCTTTGCTTCGTTACCAGAACGATATGAAAATAAGAAATATTTACTTCATCCCCCAAATGGGAATCAAATCCACTACTTTTGTAGCGTTCACAGTCGGACGCTTGTGCTCCTTTCACCATGACTGGTCTCAACCTTTTTTAACTTACAATAAATTCTATAAAAATATCCCCGTAACAGCAGCAATTAATCTTTTTCTCGTTGAATACGAAATATTACAATTACATAATTTAAAAACCTATTTTGTAATAGCTCATCGATAGTATCATCTAATTCCAATAAATCAATGCAATTACTCGAGTTTGTGTCTGCTGTCGTGAGCGCTCAGGCGGCAAAATGGATTAGTAATTTGCACATCGGAGCTCCATATAGCTTACGTGTTTTGACGTCTTTCAAATTATGATTAATTATAATCTGTGGAGATGTTAATAGCTTAAAAATATATCTCGATGGGGAAATTATTCTATCCACTACATCCAAAATATAATTATACTACTGGATAGCTAAAGAATCAAAGAATTTATTACAATAAATGAGAACAGTGACACATCGCGCGCGGTGGAAAGGGAAGCGACGCCATTTTGAGGTTATTTTGCTGCGAAGCGAGAGTTGCAATTCTGACTTCATGTAACTACTGACTCAGGGAAGATATGAACTTAGTAGCTATTGTCAAAATCTATCGATTGTATATAAAATAATGTTTAAGGTAGTGACAGTGAATATAATAAGTGTTTTAATAAAAAAATATTATCAAGATTATATTATGTCGGCTTATACGCGTCAAAAACGTAATACCAAATATAGATATTGTGTACCATTGGAAAGGCCTTCTCAAGAGCAATCAAATGGTAATAAAACACCAGGAAGACCGAATGAAGTAGTGACGGGAACGTATAAGAATGAGTACGACCGAGCGGATCAACGACGGTGCCGGCAAACCTGCAGCTGGGGCGGTTGAAAATATGCAAGTCGATAATGACATCGCTTCTACATCAACAACGAACTGAATAGACATAAATTGTGTTCGATCTTCGATAATGAAGAAACATTATGAAAGAAGAGGCCAGTCGTGGTGCAGGGGCACAAAGTATGCCTGTAAATCCCGTGTCTCTGTCGATCCCCACTCGCGTAGATGAAATATTTATTTACATTTATATTTTCATATCTTCGCTCTGGTGTCGGGGAGAAAGCGCGGCGTTGGGTTCCGCCACTCAATACGCAATGCCTCCAGAAATTGGTGGAAAGTGACGAACGGAGTCTCTTAACACTAAGTTCCGTTCTGCCTACCTTGCTGTGTGCGGGATACAGCGTTAAGCTGAAAAAAAAATGAAATAATCCATTTGGACATAAGGGTAATGTTAGTGATCGTGTATGGTTTCTGTGTCAACAACAGATAAACACTTATCGCTGCCTAAAATACTTTCCCTGAAGAGCCAGTAGGGAACTTTAAACTGTGCATTACGTGTAAAATAGGTTTGGTGACATTGTTAGATAGCGTTTATATGATCAATACACTAGAAGATTTCAAATTTTATCAGGGATTTGGTGAAGCGTCCCCTACAGTTAGAGAGATACGAAATGAGGACCAGAGATTGGACCTAGCATTCGTTGCCGACACTAGATATAAAGGCCAGTCGTGGCGCAGGTGCACAAAGTGTGACTGTAAAACCGACTAGTTGTGGGTTCGATCCCCACTCGAGGAGGTGAAATATTTACTTAAATTTATATTTCCATTTCTTCGCTCTGGTGTCGAGGCAAAGCGCGGCGTTGAGTTCTGCCACTCAACACGTAATGCCTCTAGAAGTCGGCAGAAAGTGGGGAACGGAGTGTCTTAACACTAGGTTCCCTCTGCCTACCCTGCTGTATACGGGATACAGCGTGAAGCTGATTTATTTTTTAATTTATTTAATATCTAATATTTACGTTTACGGTCCCTTAAATCAAACTAATAAGCTACTGTTTTGTAGTTTATTCATTCAGTCGGCCTCATATGTGACACCAAATCACCTATTAATAGACCAATTATTTAAATTATAATCAATACACGATTAATAAACAATATATAATAATAGTTGTGTGAAATAGACATAGCAATAAATATTACATAGTATATAACAATACTCGTAGTTGTGTGAATAAATATGCAAATTTCTACACAGTCGGATTATATTTTAGAGTGAAGTGGTAGGCATTGTATCAATTCAAAACCACGATCCAGCAAACAGGCAATCGACCTATATTCTAAGTTTATTTGCGGTATCGCCAAATTTAGCTTCTTATGACATCTTCTAGTAGCACGTACCTAATGTAGTTATTAGTAAAAAGAAAGTTATTAAAGTAAATATAAGAATTAATATTTGGGTTCTGTAGCTAACAAAAAACTGATCTCTTATAGATTTGTCACGTCTATATGTCTGTTACATAGATAACAACTAGAAAAGAGCTGATGATCTTCAAATGGTTAAACATATTTTATAACAACAAGTTGAATAGTCTTGATAAAGTCACTTTTCAATAAAAAAACTATAATATATAAAAATCAAGAATGGCGCAGGGGCAAAAGTGTAAACGCGACGGTTGTGGGGTCAATTCTCGCTCGAAGAAATTAAATATTAAATATTTTTATTTCTTCGCCCTGGTATCGAGGCAAAGCGTGGAGTTGAGTTTCACTCTTAACCCGTAATACCTTCAGAATTCGGCGGAAGATGGGGAACGGAGTGTCTCAACATTGGATTCCTCTGCCCTGTTGTGAGCGGGCTACAGGGTGAAAACTACTTTTACTACTAAAAAAACTATTTTGGAAATATATAGCGTCAGTAACGAAATTGCATTCATTTATAAGATAAACAGCAGTGTTTTAATCAATTTTAGTGTACATTCGTTTCGAATAATAAGCAAATAACTTTCAATTCAATTGATGATGCATTTACGTCCCGTGGTTAGCCAATGCGAGTTGGAAATTAAATAACATTAAAATGTTATATTCAAATGTGAAAATAAATTATACATTTTTAACGCAATACGGCGTCGTGGCGCAGGAGCGCAAGGGTGTCACTGTAATGCGACGGTTGTGGGTTCGATTTTCATTCGGGGGAATTAATTATAATTTCGCTCTGACAGCTGAAGCCGAAGCACGGCGTTGGATTCTGCCACTCAACTCGCAATGCATTGAAAAATTTAGCTTATAGTGGGGAGCGGAGTGCCTTAACACTACGTTCTCTCTGCCTACCCTGTTATATGTAATATGATATATGTATACAGCGTGAAGATGTTTTTTTTACGATTGATATAACAATAAAAAAATATTAACTTAATTCATATTTCACTGCTTTGACAGTGAAGAGAGTCAAGCCACTATTTTGTTGGAATTGATTTACATATAAAAGTTAAGTTGTGGCTTGTTTCTGATCACCATTAAAATGACGATTTGTATATACGAAATACCTAGATATTATTGTATCTAATTAGTTAAGACGGGTTCGTCCCTGAATCTAGATTCTAGGGCTAATAATCTCTAAATGGATTGATGCTAAAATCATTTACGTTAGACATGCTCAAAATTACAGAGAAGCTGAAGAAATTATCTAATTACAATATTTTGTGCAATCATCAGTAAATAAGCATTACTCAATTCTGTTCTCTTTCGTTTGCGTCAAAATAATTGCTTATAAAAATATTGAATCAATTTCTGCGGTAGTCGTGGCGTAGATGCGACAGTAAATACGACCCACTCGGTGGAATGAAGTATTTAATATTTTGGTCTCCTCGCTCCGGTAATGAGACATGAGCGGAAGAGCTTGAGTCCCTCCACTCTATACACAATATCTCGAGAATTCGGCGGAAAGTGGGGAATCCTCTACATATAGTATTATAGGCGAAGGGAACTTGGGCACCTGGTGTTAAGACGAATTCATTTTTAAACTATTTAGTAGATTAAAAAATGATTTGCTATCAGCTATTCAGCAACTACTCAGCTAGTACATATATGTATATCCTTAGAATATAAATAATGAGCTAAAATAGAATATAACTACGTACAACTCTTGAGTACTAAAGTATTAAGACTTTACCCGAAAGATACTTAAGGAAATTCGCAATGTAACTTTCACGTTAATAAAGCGTTTAAAACTTTGCTTAGTTTTTACTTTAAAAGATGAAGCTACTAATAACTGAATGTCTTACTATTCTTCAGCACAAAATATTTAGCATAAATACTTATTTTACTTATTCGATCGTTTCCAATTCGAGTAAATATAATGTTTAGGATTTTCACGACGTAACAAGTTCCGCCAATCAACATGCAGTGCTTCGAGAATTCGTAGAAAAATGAAGAACGGAAGTGTGTAGAGCGAAGTGTCTTAAAACTAGGTTCCCAGATTCTCTCTGTCTACGCTTAAGAGTGAGTGCGAAGGGCTTAAAAGTAGCTCTAAATAGTTCGTGTATACTACACCATCCCTGTACACATTTATTTAAATTAACATATAATAAAGCTATAAAACATTTACGCCCAATATTAATAACCTATCTCCAACGTCAATCTTAGATTGTTTCATATATCTATCTAATCTCTAGCCCAGTACCACAGGAGTGTGGTTGACGGTTGTGGGTTCGATCCCCACTCGAGTGAATTAATTATTATTTCTTAATATTTTAATTTCTTCGCTCTGGCACCAAGGCAAAAGCTGGGCGGTAAGTTCCGCCAATCACACGCCAAACAACAACAACATAATGCCTCGATCTGTAGAAAAGTCGTTTCTGTACATTGAAAATATTTAAAAAAAAAATAGCCAGGGTGTTAAAGAATAATTAACAGAANTTTATTATAATTTTTATTTTTATAGTTTTTGTCAATGTTTGTTGCTTGTGTGTTTCATCTTAATAAAATCTGTGATACTAAAAATTATTTTACGCACACTGTTTCAGACGTGTCTCTGACGCCATCTAACATTTTTTTTAGACACCAAACGACAAAAGATTTAAGATTTTATTAATTTAAGTCATAGACAATTAATAATTAATAAAAATATTTAATTGTAGACTCATTGTCAGGGATCACAGAATATTATATGACCTTTTTTTATTAGATATTTTTCTGTGGTCTGTTTCTATATTATATGTAGCGGTAAGCTCTAAATAAATTTGGTTTTAAATATGACGTTAAGCTTAATGACATAATTTCCAAATTATTAGTATTTATAGTTCGAAATAAAATAAATAAAAATAAATCAGCTTCACGCTGTATCCCGCACACAGCAGGGTAGGCATAGAGAACATAGTGATTAGACACTCCGTTAAATTTCCGCTACCCAAAGATAATGCCAAACGATAATTCTTAGTAATTATAATATTACAGAGAACTTATCCTAAGTTGCCGGGAAGGAATAAAAAAGAAAAACAAGCAAAAAAACAATCACGATGGAAGGAAACAGCACAGTAATAAAACTGAGTAAAAAAAATTGGAAAGCTTGGAAGTTCCAAACCATAATACTAATACAGGGTGAAATTGTGTCATCATCATCTGCATTTATTCCAAAAAAAGAAATGCTACAAATAAAAGAAAAATTAAATGTTTTAAGTGTAATAAAATGGGTCATCATCAAGCTGAATGTAATGTGGACATAAAATATAATAATTTTGTTAACAAAAGTGAGAAAAATGCTAATAGTTTTGTAAACATGTTAAAGATGAGTATTGGTTTAACAAGAGAAAAGTAAAAAATGCGTTTGTAGTGCAACAAAAATAATAATAAAACAGTTAAAATGGATAGTGGATACAGGTACGAGTGAGCACATGTGTTATGACAAAAACTGGTTTTCAACTTTTACACCATTACTAAATAAATCAGTAATCGGTCGAACCCACAACCAGTCGGTTTTACAATCACACCTCGTGCCGCTGCGCCACGACTGGCCTCTATCTGATTTAATCAAATAATAATTGATATTTCTGAGCATTTATGTGTTTTACCCTTGAGGGCAAACGTGGCGCAGCGGCACAAAGTGGGACTGTAAATCGACTGGTTGTGGGTTCGATCCCCACTCGAGGAGATGAAATATTTACTTAAATTTATATTTCCATTTCATCGCTCTGGTGTCGAGGCAAAGCGCGGCGTTGAGTTCTGCCATTCAACACGCAATGCCTCAAGAATTCGGCAGAAAGTGGGGAACGGAGTGTCTTAACACTAGGTTCTCTCTGCCTACCTTGCTGTGTGCGGGATACAGCGTGAAGCTGATTTTTTTTTTGACAGTTTTAGTAAGTGGTACTTGTAGTTTCATGGTTTTAGGGACACGGTGTCGAATGGAAAGTATCGATACTGTACTCATGAGTAGTATCGAAAAAATCAGGGGGTCTTCTGAGTAAAGTAAGACATAATTTGTTACGCAGATGCAATTTATGTATTCATAGAAGCAAGGGGGACACTTTGAAAATTTAAAAACGTAGCAAATAATAAGTGGACAGAAATAATATGATAAAAGTTTGTGTAAAGTGTATTCCCAAACGCAACAACTTAAATCAACGCAATTGATTTAATATCACTTCGCCGCCGTTAGCTACATACTCGTACCTACGCTAGTTGCTGCGACTCGATTTCTTGAATGAGGCGTGTGCGACGTTGCCGCTTTGACAGCTTAGTGTGCGCGCATGTGTGCGTGTTTGTAACATTCTTGACAAATGGCGTTTTATTTTAAAACAATAATTTTATTATTTATTTTGTTTGAAAAAAAAACTTTTTCATTTTTGGGAATTTAATTTTTTCTGAATTATATTAGGCTTTTATAGAGTGGTTAAAACTGTGATTTCATTTAAAGTGATGCTTATACTTCCATCCTGTAGATATAATAAGGCCAGAGTAAGTAAGTCGTGGCGCAGAAGCACAAGTATGTTATTGTAAATGCGAGACAGGTTGTGAGTTCGATTTCCATTCGACGAAATGGAATATGATTATGTATTTTTGTGAAAAAAATATGAAGTTTGTGTGATTCCTCAATAGAAAATATCATTTTATATTGTATTATAAAATAGCTTTATATATAGGTATCCTGTAGTATATAACATTTCATCTTACATATTTTAATTTTTTTAAACATTTTTAATATTTTTTCGTCGATATGATTATCTTTTATAGTAGTGTACTATTTTTTGATTTGATAAAATAATTTATTGGCTTTAAGAATGTTCTTTGTTATTTAAAAGATATTCTTATTTTTATTTTAACCTTAAGAACCAAGAAACTGCTTAAAATATGCTTACTTCGCATGCGTTGTAATGATTATTGGTAGGTATCTATTAAACAAAAAAATATTATAAAATTAAATATTTTTTTATTGTATAAAAATAAAAGTTAGTTGTAATAAATAAATTTAGTTCAAATTCGTTCTCTAAAACGAGAATGCACAATTTTAGTTATTTTACTATTACACGTGTTTATTTTATTTTTATTTTATTAAGTATACCAACGGCTCATACATTATTACATTTCAAGTAAATCTAACTTAAAAACTAAAAACAATTAATGTACAGCCACTTAAAGGTAAACACTGCATGCAAAATAAAGTGGCTGTGAACAATCGTGAAACGGTAATTTATATAAACATAGATTTGCTAATGTATTATATAAAAACGGATCAAAATTATATAAAAATATACTATAAACTAATATAAACAATATTACCAGGAGCATCAATTATAATTTATGTATTATAGTAGTAAATTCATTAATTAATTAAATCAAATTGACACGGGGGAATGAATTATTATTTATAATATTTATATTTACATTATTTATTTATATTTCTTCAGTCTCACACGTCATACCTCGAAAATTCGGCTTTAAATGAGGAACGGAGTGTCTTAACACTAGGTTTTCTCTGCCTACCCAGCTATGTGCGGGATACATTTATTATTTACGAACCCATCGACATAAATGTTAAAGGAAGGTTGCAAACTACATATTAAACAAACTACATATTAGACAAATGTTTGTTTGTCAGTGAGATTGTCAGTCACGCTAATATCAAAAACACCTTGACTGACAAATAGATAAAAGAAGGCAACTCTAAGGTTTTAATAATTTTCACATAAGAAATCTTAAGTGCGCTACAAACATACATTATATACGTATTAAAACATGAACTTAATTCAGTGTATTGAAATAAACAATTCAATAGTTTAAACGGGCGAATATTGCATAAAAATATTTTCAATTAATAAAAGAAAACAACATATTTAGACAAGATACACTATTGCACAGAGTATTGTATGCGTAACGTGACCAGACGTCCCGTTTTGAATGAGACTGTCCCGTTTTTCACTTGTGTGTCCCGGTAAAAATGCCAATGTTCCGAAATACAAAAGTCCCGTTTTTACGGAATGGCATTTAAATTTATTTCGTTGATATGATCGAAACAAGCTCCTCCGCGATTACACACAGTACACTATTTTGGAAAAACGGAAGTACAATATTATTAGTGTCAATTATACGTAAAAAAAAAAGCACGTCTCACATGTCGAAAATAATTTAAATAACGAAAGCTATCCTAAAAAAGAGAGCCCAGTAGTCGAGAAAAAAGAGGCCAGTCGTGGCGCAGCGGCAAAAAGTGTCACCTTAAAACCCCCCACTTTCTGCCAAATTCTGGATGCATTGCATGTTAAGTGGCAGAACTCAACGCCGCGCTTTGCCTCGACACCAGAGCGAAGAAATGGAAATATAAATTTAAGTAAATATCTCCTCGAGTGTGTATTCTTAGGATGCCCACTGTATTTTTAACATTTACAGCGCTTGCCCTTATTTATTAAATACTGACATACAAGAATATGGGTTAAAACCAGCGTTGCCAGATGTTCCGATTTTGGGGGGACGTCCCGATTTTTAGCTCAAAAATTAAATGTCCCGATCGGGACAGGCATAGTCCCGTTTTTTGCGGATTATTTCACGTACTGTGAGATTTTTTTTTATTATTAAATATTTTTTATTTATAGTTACTAATCATTTCATAGAAATATAAATAAGTATATTCGTAAGTTACATATAATTAGTCTAAAGACTTGACTGTCTTAGATTTACAGGTAAACCAAAACAATATAATGTTAAATATAGTCACGTTTTTCCGTTAAAAAATATTTTATATTGATATTAATCACCACTGAAAACTTTACTTACAACTCAAATAAATAGAAAAATAATAAATTAAATCCACATATTTTTTTGCCCTGCTTTTGACGATAAAATCTTGCTTTTTTACTTAAAATGGAGAAAATCTGGAGAAAATCTGGCAACGCTGGTTATAACTTACCGTTCAAAAGTTTCTTTAGAACTCTCACTTGTTCTGGACAATCTTTTTTTTCTTTTTGAACTATCTTTAACATATGATTTTTTAATTCTTTATCTTTCTTAACGGTCAGTGTAATGTTTTATTTATTGATTTAATGTACTTTATGAGCATTATTATTGAAAAATATTAGCGTCCTGCACTTCTCCTATATGTAAACTAAAAATGTACCACATTCCATATTAATCCGTCCTCGCAATTTTCATAAAAAGAGGTCTAAAATTTGTGCTTCACATATTAATATTAAGATGTGTAATGATTTTATATTTATAGTTTTGATATTCGTAATAATGTATTATAAAAAATGTAACTCGAACTCTGTTTGATTAAAATATATTTTTTAAAACTACCACCAGAGGACTCTAATAAAACGACGCTTTATGTGGTCGGAAAATTCGAGATATACTTTTAGACTTGGACTGCAAAGAGAAAGAGTTCCTTTAGAACAACATGCTGAATTAGAATTTAAGAGATACGTTGTACAAGTTTAATGGTATTTTTCTTTAGAACGAAATATAAGTTCTGTAAAAGCCTTGAGTTGTTTGATTTCGTTACAAATGTTATATATCCCGCACATACCAGGGTAGGCAGTGGGAACCTAGTGTTAAGACACTCCGTTCACCACTTTCCCACAAGAGCGAAAAAAATAAAAATATAAATGTAAATAAATATTTCATTTCCTCGAGTGGAAATCGAACCCACAACCAGTCGATTTTAAACCTCAAACAATATTTTCCTTAAAAAGTAAATTTGGATAGTAGTAAAAGGCAGGTAGCTAAAACGAACGAAATAATGCAAACACAGCTGTAACCCTCATACTATGACATGAATATTAGTCGCTCGTTTGGATTTTAGAAAAAAGTTAGACTGTAGTCTTTTCTCTTTAGTGCTCTCTGAGGATAAGCAAATGTGAAATGTCTCTCTATGAAATGTTATTTACATGTTTGTTGAAGCTATTTGTCAAAAAGTTTTATGAAATTATTTTTGTACTTTTCAAACATATTATTTATTATGAGGCCAGTCGTGGCGCAGCGGCACGAAGTGTAACTGTAAAACCGACTGGTTGTGGGTTCGATCCCCACTCGAGGAGATGAAATATTTACTTAAATTTATATTTCCATTTCTTCGCTCTGGTGTCGAGGTTAAGCGCGGCGTTGAGTTCTGCCACTCAACACGCAATGCCTCCAGAATTCGGTAGAAAGTGGGGAACGGAGTGTCTTAACAAGGTTCCCTCTGCCTACCCTGTTGTGTGCGGGATACATCGTGAGGCTGAAACATATTTTTACGCGCCACCCGGCTCGTCGGCAACTCTCGGGTAGCGTCGCCGAGCGGTCGGGGGGGGGGCTTGGCGGGAAAGGAATGACGCGCGCTTATAATGTCAAATTTGGGCGGGAAAATGTTTTGTTGAAGTGAACAGTACAGTGAATTATAATTAACAATATTGTAAGAAATATAGCTATTGGAAGTGAATAAGTGTTTCAATATCTACTTTTTGGGTTATAATATTTTATTTTTTGCGCTCTATTATTATTTTTGGGAGGACATCGTGCGACTGTTAACGGTCGTGGGTTCATTTCCCACACGGAGGTATGAAATGTATTTTTTATTAATATTTTCATTTTCTCACTCTGGTAAGACAAAGCGTGGAGTTCCGCCACTTAACACACAATGATCCGAGGATTTGGCGGAAAGTGGGAAATGGAAGTGTCTTAATGGGAACAGAGTTTCGTAAAACTAGGTTCCCAAGTTCCCTTTGCCTACTTTCCTATAACTCGCTTTCCTATATCTCCCACATAGACGTGGAAGATACAGCGTGAAACTGAAATGAATAAAACAACATTATAAGTAAACTAATATCACCATGAGTAGGTACATATTTTATGTGTATAGACAATAATGCGATTGATAATAAAAATTAAATTTGTAAATATTTTTTTCAGTTTCACTATGTCTTCCGCATATTGCTGTATAGGCAGAAGGAACCTTTTTTTATGGAAATAGACAAAGCAAACGAGCGTACGGGTCAGCTGATGGTAAGTGATCACCGCCGCCACCAGAGGAGCTACAGGTGCGGTATCGACCTTAACCTAGTGTCAAGAAGTGTCTCCCGTTCCTCACTTTTCACCGATTTTTTTGAGACATTGCGTGTTGAGTGGCGGGAACTCAACGCCGCCCAGCGTTGAGTTTCGTTGAGTCCATTTTGCTCCAGAGTGAAGAAATGAATATATTAGATAATAATAATTCATTCCTTCCAGTAGAGATCGATCCCACTGTCGCGTCACATCAGCGCTTACAGTCACATCCTTGTACCGCCGCGCCACGACGGCCTCTTGTCATATCTAACATATTTAATATAAACTTGTATACATTTTTTTTATCTTCACGCTGTATCCTGCACACAGCAGGATAAGCAGAGGCAACATAGTGTTAAGAGACTCCGTTACTCAATTGCCGCCGAATTCAGGAGGCATTGCGTGTTGAGTAGCGGAACTCAACGCCGCGCTTTGCCTCGACACCAGAGCGAAAACATAAAAATATGAAATATTTCATTTCCTCGAGTGGGAATTAAACCTACAAACTTTCGTGCTTACAGCACACTTTGAGCCACGACTCAATTAAACAATTTGAAGGGTGCAATCAATAATTTGAAGTTAGACTTCAAGTTTCATTAAACTTTGTGGAAGTTACTTTGGGGACAACTGACTGAAACAGTCAAAGTTGATTGTTATATAATATTACTTTTGCCAAGAAAACAAATCTTAATTTTATGAAAAAAAGGTCCAAGTCTCGATAACATAAGCGCTAAGAAATATTTTGAGATTTACCTTATATATTTAAATCTGCTTCACACTGTATCCCGCGCACAGCAGGTTATGCAGAGGGATCCTAGTTTTAAGACACTCCGTTTCCCACTTTCTGCCGAATTCTGGAGGCATTGCGTATTGAGTGGCAGAACTCAACGCCGCGCTTTATCTCGACACCAGAGCGAAGAAATGAAAATATGTATTTAAGTAAATATTTCATCTCCACGAGTGGGGATCGAACCCACAACCAGTTGGTTTTACAGTCACAAATTCTGGTCCTGCGCCACGACTGGCCTCATACCTATATATATAAAAGGACATGTACCTGACTGACTGAGGTAAGACGCACGCACAGCCGTAACCGCTGTGCGTGCGTCTTACTTGACGTGAAATTTGGACAGATGTTTATTTAAAGAAACGTGAAATTTGGACAGATGTTTATTTTCATAATCTGGACATCCACTAAGAAGGGATTTTGAAAAATTTTAACCCTAAAGAGATGAAGTAGGGGTTTAAAGTTTGTATGGAAAAATGTTTAAATCGGCATCGATTTTTATAAAATTTGAAATTGAAGCTCTTAAAAAATATTTCATTGAACACGTATTTCATGGTTTTTTTAAATTCACACCCTAAAGGTTCAAATAAGGGGTTCGAAGTTTATGTCGAAAAATCTTTAAATCGCCACCGAATTTTATAAAAAATTAAATTCAGACTGTTGAAAATATTTAATCGAATACGTGTTTCGTGGTTTTTTTTAGAATTCGCCCCTAAGGGTGCAAATAAGCGGGCAAAGCTGCGCGCGCCCACTAGTTTTATATAACATTTTGTATGCATTGCGTGTTGAGTGGCAAAACTCAACGCTGCGCTTTGCTTTGTTACGACGCTCCCTTCCCCATTTTCCGCCGAATTCTCGAGAACTCAAAGCCGTGTTTTGTCACGACACCAGAGCGAACCGAAATGAAATTATTTAATATTTAATTTCTTCAAGTGGAAATCGAACCCACATCCCATTTATTTACAGTTACAGGCTTGTGTCCCTGCGACTGTCCTTCGCGCTTGAGTTAACATAAGAAAATATATATAAGCGTTATAATGCATATATATTATAATACAAAATTATTTTATAATAACAGGAAAGCACGCTACATTGTACGTAATTATATAACAGCCAATTTTAACAATTGTTAATTTGACCCTCCATCTTTTCCTAGTGTATTCGTGACCTGAAATTCTTTCCACAGTAATATTTCCATAAAGGCAACAAAAATTATTCTAAGAATGTTTTGACGCGCTCGAGATGATGATAGGCTCACCTTTTTTGTAGTACAGGGGTCGGACGCTATGTACGGTTCTAATAAGGTAGTACGTATTTTAGTCGTAATCATAATATATATTTTTTATATGAGATATTATATACAGTAGGAGAAGTGATTATTAATTGGTAAAAGTGTTTTTTATTAAATTCAGCAGATATTAAAGGTTAATAAGTATAATATATGATTTAAATTTACTACATTCTTTCAAATAAAGTAAGTTGGAAAAAAATATATGTTTTTTTCATTATGTATTGATTAATCTAAAGTATTTTTCTAAAATGTTTTCATTATTAATAATTTTAAGGTACAGAATATTTAAGTAATGTAGTTTTATAAATAACAATTTTCAAATGAGAAAAAGTGAATAACACACAAAATGTGAGAATAAAATAATAAAAAATATATATTTATACATATTTATTAAGAGAGGCCTGCAGGAGAGTTATATTATAAACTTATTTTCCAGTACTTGGCTAACTATTCTGAAGTAATGTTATTTATAATATTACATGTTAATAAAAACATTCTTTCCACGCAATAGTAGAAAATCACGTGACAACATAATTAAACAGATGTGGTACAAAGATTTAGCCTTATTTCGGGTGGAAGTGCAGATTTTTTCATGTTAAACAGGTTGATATATTAAAAAAGAATATTATACGAAAATAATACTTATTTTAGAGAATTTACTTTATAAAACTCTATACCAAAAATAACGTAACCAATTCTATTATCTATATATATAAAAGGACATGTACCTGACTGACTGAGGTAAGACGCACGAACCTAGACATCCACTAAGAAGGGATTTTGAAAAAATATTTTTTAAATCGGCACCGATTTTATATTATATAAAATTTGATATTCAGACTCTTAAAAATATTTCATTGAACACGTGTTTCATGGTTTTTTAGAATTCACCCCCTAAGGGTTCAAATAAGGGGTTGAAAGTTTATATGGAAAAGTCTTTAAATCGCCACCGATTTTTATAGTCGTTACAATACAAATTAATAAATCAACTTCACGATGTATCCTGCTCACAGCAGGGTAGCCAGAGGGAACCTAGTGTTAACACACTCCGTTCCCAACTTTTCACCGAATTCTGGAGGGATTACGTGTTGAGTGGCAAAACTCTACGCCACGCTTTGCCTTGAATACAGCACGAAGACCTACAGAACGAAGGAAATATAAATTTCATTAAATATTTAATTTTCTTGAGTGGGGATCGAACCTACAAACAGTCGATTTTATAGTCGATAATCACACTTTGTGCCCCTGTGCCACAACTGTATAACTAATTAAATAACCTCAAAAGACTCAATAAATTTTTAGAATATCATTGTCAGGATATCAAATATAAAATGTAGATTGGCAAATATGTATAAAGATCTAAATAGTTCAAAAGTTAAATTGAAAATTATTCTGTGCAGTTGTTTGAATTGAGGTCGATTGGGAATGTTGATTTGATTACTATTTAAAAATATGAGTTTGGAATAGTATTTTTAGTTCCAACGGATTTCATTGTATTAAAATATTTTAAAATATTGTTTCTGTCTTCTATATATATAAAATCGAAAGGTCACTCCTTCACTCATCACGAAATCTCAGAGGCTACAAGTGCTAGGAATCTCAAATTTTGTATAGAAATTATTTGTAAGATGTAAGTGGTTGCTAAGACGGGAGTTAGCAATATTCGAGCCCTATGGGGTTGTTTTAGGGGTTGATAGTTTGTATAAAACTTCGTTATTACAAGTGCTAGGAGTCAAAATTTTTGCATAGGGGTACTTTTTAAGACGTAGGTGCTAACTAAGATTTGATTTTGCTAAATTCAATCCCTAAAGGTGTACTTTCGGGGTTAATAGTTTATATGAAATTCTCTATAACAAGTACTAACAGTCTCAAATTTGTTAAGGGCGTCCATTTTAAGGTAATTTTTGACTCCTAAGGGGTTGTTGGAGTTGATCATTTGTATGAAACTTCGTTACTACAAATGCTAGGAGTCTCAAATTTTATATCGACGTTATTTATAGGACGTAAGTGATCGCTAAGACGGGTATTTGCGATATACGACACCTAAGGGGTTCGTTTTTTGGTTGATAATTTATATAAAACTTCGTTACTTTAAGTAATAGGATTTTCGGTTTGTGCATGGGCGATATTTACAAGACGTAGGTGCTCATTGAGAAGTGTATTTGCAATATTCGATCACTAAGGAGTTGTTTTTGCAGTTAATAGTTTGTATGAAACTTCGCTACTACAACTGTTAGGAGTTTTAAATTATGTAAGTGCGTTAAGATGGAATTTTGAAAAAACGTGTGACTGATTTTTTGACAATCCATAGTAAAATACTATTAAATGTAGGGTAATTGTAATATTTTTTATTTAACAACTATACATTTCACTAAGCAAATATTTATCAAATTGTAAAATTTTCTCCAAGCTTTTGTAACAAAAAATCTTTAACTAAGTCTTCCCAAATTGACACAGTGGTAAAGAAAACTCCATAATCCTGCCAGAATGAATGAATCCTTATTAAGGTCAGTTCTAAATCTGCGTATGCAATTGCAAATTGCTTTAACCCTAGATAGATAACCATATTTTACTATACATTAAAGATATATACGTCGCCTCTACGTACGTATGGTTGAATGAGCATATTTTGGATTATGTATATAGTATGTTTATGGATGTTATATTATATCTTAATGTATGTATTAATAGACTAAATGAATAAAAAATATTACAGTTTATATATTTTATAAGAAAAAATAAATGAATAACAAAACAGGGTAGGTACTTACTTTATAAAACTTAAACACTTAGGAATCTCTCCTTCAGCTTTATAATTTATTATGTAAAGCTTTCAAAATAATTTTTTATGGTCACTGTAATCTATAAAGACTAAATTTAGTGCCCCTCAGTGATGATATTTTCTGCTTCTAAGAATTTGAAGATCATGTGTGACAATGTAACTCGACGTAATTGGCGAGGCACATTCAGGAGCTCCGGCTTAATCCTCAGATAAATTTTCTTCATCCAAAGATTTTTACCACTGGTGGAGCACTCACCTCATGGTATTTGGCATCACTATATACTTAATCTTTTAGTAAATGATCTTCAATTTAACTCTCCGACCTTCATCGCTCGTTTTATAGAACAAACGATGTATTTCAGTATAGTATACACAAATTCGTGACGACATTATGTTGTTTATTGTGGCCTATAACATGTATAAAAACTAATAAAAAATATGAACATGAAGTTGAAAGAAGAAGTACGGTGAATGTAATAAATTAAAACTTTATACCCCTGCGTCACGACTGTTCTCTAAAAGTAACCGGTATACATATAAAAGTAAAAATACCATAAAAATATATACATTAAAAATATAATATTTTATAAAACATACAGTTTAATGGTAAATATATCAAAAGATCTAAAGATTTCTTTTTAACAGTTCCCCACGATAAGTACTGTAACGTGCAATGATATAGAGCGGGTCGTACGTACGGAGGAAATGACGTCGTGTGGACCTTTCAAAGCTGAACACTTTTAAAATTTTAAGAAAGCTTTAGTGATATTATATATAAAAGACATGTAAGTATATTGAAGTAAAAGTTTACTTTCTTCGTCAATTATGATTGTGACGATAAAGTAGCAACTTACTCGTTACTAACTACCTAGCAGTTATATTTAAAATGTCATTTCCAAATTATTTGGTATTAGTATGTCATTAAGATTTTGATTTAATCTTTTTTTTTCTCAGGATCTTAAGCGCGAGAGATTCGAGACCCGCTACGTTCAATTTTTTATACGTTTTCTCAATAAGTAAATAAATTGAAATTAATTATCTGTACGTTTTTATTATTACTACATATGTATTATATATAATAACGTATTTAATTCAATATACATATAAAATGTGACTCGATTTATGGTAAAATAAAATATGTTTATTTTTATAGAGTTAAGTTCATTGAGGCCAGTCGTGGCGCAGTGGCACGAGGTGTGACTGTAAAACCGACTGGTTGTGGGTTCGATCCCCACTCGAGGAGATGAAATATTTACTTAAATTTATATTTCCATTTCTTCGCTCTGGTGTCGAGGTTAAGCGCGGCGTTGAGTTCTGCCACTGTCTTAACACTAGCCTACCCTGCTGTGTGCGAGATACAACGTGAAGCTTATTTAATTTTTTTGATTTTTAAGTTCGTTATTAAGTTTCGTTATTAAGTAGCTTCAAAGTAATAACTTTATTCAAAGCGCAATAGACAAAGTTGTACGCGCGGTGCAGCTATAATTCGAAGTTTTAATTGATGCCAAGATTTTTTTAATAGAAAAACTGAAAACTACCAACAAAATTGCATGGAATTCACAAACATAAATATTTTTTTTTGCTTCACGCTATATCGCATTTAGCAGGGTAGGCAGAGGGGACCCTAGTGTTAAGACATTCTACTCCCGACTTTCTGCCGAACTCTGGAGGCATAACGTGCTGGGTGCCGGAACTCAACGCCGCGCTTTACCTTACCAGGGTTAAGAAATAAAAATTATAAATATTTCATTTTCCTAAGTGGAAATCGAACACAACCAGTCGCGTGACGTCTGTGTCCCTGCGTCACGACTGGCCTAAAACGTAATGAACTAGAAAATAATGAAAGACTGATTGAATGCCTTTTAATAGTCATTCAATCAGTCACTTCACTAGTAAGCAAAAAGTGAAAACTTATAGTAATTTACACATAGGAAATAACCTGAAAGTTGGTAATTTATTCGTATTTCACAAAAATTAGAAATAGAAAAAAGTAAATTCGTTGTATAAATTGGCTAATAAATTCATGCAGAGATATGTCGGTGGTTTAGCACCTACCAAAATTTTGACGAACTATGCTTTTAATTTGTGTAACTTTACGCCGCGTCTAAAAAACCAAAACACCAGAGCGAAGAAAATGGAAATATTAAATATTTAAATTCCTCAAGTGGATATCGAATCCACAACCTGTCATACTTTGTGCCCTCTCGCCATGACTGAAATTTGAACGGAAATTGATGAGAAAACTTGTTTTTTCAATTTCATTTTATAACCGTTATCCAATATACAGCAATTGATTGGACTGCACAATTAAAAATGCATCTCTCGAGTTCACAATATCCAGCGATCGGATGAACTTTTATATACCAATTTATAGGTGACCTCTGACCTGCCGCTTAGGTTATATAAACCTGTTTATTTCGGTATGTTCTGGCCTAGTCATACTATACTAACTTGAAAATTAGTTTAGTCCAGTTATATTTTAGGTGTTATTAGAAATATAATACAGATCTATATTTATGAAGCCGTTACACTTTAAACACGACAGATTGTGGGTTTGATTCCCAGTTGAGAAAATATAATATATTCAAATATTTAATATTTTCATTTCTTTGCTCTGGTGTCGAGGCAAAACGCGGCGTTGAGTTTTGCCATTCAAAACGCAATGCCTTCAGAAATTGGTGGAAAATGAGAAATGGAGTGTCTTAATACTAGGTCCCCTCTGCCTACCGTGCTATATGCGGTATACACGTGAAGCTGTTTTTTTAAGTTTCCGTACTTTTTAAAGAAAAGCTCGAAGTGCATATTCCAATATATATTTTATAATTTTTTTATGATGCACTAATTGTACGGAAACCTCGGTGGGAGATTGATACAAATTACCACTACCCAAAGATAATTACTAAGAATTATCTTGCCAGATAATCTCCCAACAGAGATGCTAACAACATAAATAAATTGTAATAAATAAGTTACCAAAAAAATATAAAAGTCACCTTTACCATTTCATTTAGGTTAAAGTTATACTATACTGTACATAGTACATAGGAAGAGTTTACTTGTTTGTTTATTTGTTTAAACGCTAAGATCTCTGGAACTACTGGTCGGATTTTCATTTTTTGTTGTTTTGTATGGAAGCTGCCCAGGAGTGCTATATAATGTGGCTATATAACATAAGAGTGCAATTCTTAATTAGCTTTAAATGACCAAAAAACAATAATAACGAACATCATCAAATTGCTTTAAGCGCGTAATATATGTATAATGAACCTAGTGTTAAGACACTCCGTTACCCAGTTTCCACTTAATTTTTTTCAAATTTTTGAAGAATTGCTTGTTGAGTGGTGGAACTCAACGCCACGCTTTGCCTTGTTACCATAGCGAAGAAATAAAAATATTAATTAACAATAATCCCTTTCCCTGAGTGGCAATCGAACCCACAACCCTCGCGTTTACAGTCACGCGTTTGTACCACAGTGTCACGACGGCCTCTAGTGTTTTTGTTTGTTTTTAATAAATAAAGATATAAAAAAACACGTTATATTATCTAACCTATTGTTAATAGTCACATATGCGTTTTGCAGTAAATATTACACACAGTACCTGTATTTATCCTATCGTATCAAAGCGTAATTTGGCGGCGCGCCAGGTACCTACTCGTATAGCTAACTAAAAGAGTGTCGTTAATGATAATATCTATACTGAATTTTATCCGGCTTTTTCATTTTGTAACAGTTAATTTAACCCTAGCTTACGAACCTTCGTCGATTCGACGACGCGGATTTGTTTAAATCACGTTAACTTTTGCGCGCGCGATCGTACTGCTTTCACACTTTAGGTAATCTATGTCGACCCATTGCCCCCGCGGCTGATGATAATGCTTTGAGCGCAGGGGGCCCGTGAGCGCCATTCCACCAACCATGGCTCGTCGAATCGACGAAGGTTAGTAATAACGTAATATTTTGTATTATTTAGTTAGCTTATATTTGCGTAATTTTTTGCAGTTTATTTATTTAGTTTATATTCAACGCTATTTATTATTCGTTGTTTAGATGTGATTCGTCAGTTATTATTACAAGACGACAGCAGTATAGAAAATTCATCAGGAAGTGAGACAGAAGACCACCTTGAGGCTGGACCTGTTTATGAAACAGACGGTGAAGATGAAGTTTCTACTTTGACCCAGCAGCAACTTTTAGGTCAAGATAGTCAGATAAGTAGTAATACAACTCCTTAATTGAATTCTACAACCAAACTAAAGGAGGTGTAGACACTTTGGACAAGACTTTGTGTTTCCTTGCTGCTTGCAATAGAAAAACACACTGGCCATTGTGCCTTTTTTATAAAATGCTAAAAATTGCATTTATAAATAGTTACGTTTTTTATGTAACTTATAATACATATGCTAACAAAAAAACCTTTATCGAGATGTGATTACCTAAAAGCTCTGTATTACAAGCTAATCGAATCACACATACAAAAGAGATTGACAATATCAACTCTTTAAACTGGTATACGGGACTCAATTACACAGATATTAAAAATGTTAGGAAGGAGTACTTCGAAGTCTGTATTTGGGACCTCCGATGTACCTCCTGTGCAAAGAAAAAGGTAAATATGTGCATTTTGCCAGCAAAACGAAGGATGTTAGATGAATGTAAGTTGCACCAAATGCAAAAATCGTTGTGCGGGGAGCACAAACTTCACGTTTGTCACAAATGTATTAATTGCTATATTTTTACCAAAATTTTTATTTTATTAGTTTAATACATTCGTTATTTTTAATATTTAGAAATTGTTTGTTACATTTACTTTTTATAATATTTATATAACAACTTTAAATATGTTACTATTGTTGATTTTGTATAAAACCTATGATATTATTCATAAGGCTGATGGTTAATAATTATGATATTTTGGTTTATGTAAACGTAATAAATAGGAAGAAAAAATATAAATAATTAATAAAAAAAATAAAAACATACACGTTTCATTTAAATAAAACCCACTATCCCCTGTATTAAATACCGTAGTCGAAACGACGAAGGTTCGTAATAAGCGTCGAAAAATAAGGTTAGTACTCTAGGGTTAATTTAAGCATAAATTCTGTGTTAATAAATGCATTTATATTTTTTTAAGTTCTTTAGATAGAGATAATATTTGTATTTTTAATATAAAGTATATTTTTAAATGTAAGGAAAGTATCTTCTATTCAAAAATAATGTATGTAGAGTTTTCATTTGCGTAAACGAAAACAGCCAAGTATGTACTATCAGTATTACGTATTTACGGTACCAGGTTATGATTTTTTTTTATTTGCAATTTAAAAAGTAACAATTTTAATCCTTATTTATCAAATAACACTACAAGATATGGACCAATTTCCTATGCAAGTATTTTTATACCTTATTTAGATACTCGAAGATTGGACTACCTAGCCACTTGCGAGTATTGCCTTCCCTTCCGAGTAAAACCCGTACGTATTGATAAACATGAACCCTGATTTTTTGATTTCCTCCTTCCTTGAGGTTCCTTCTGCCTACCCTACTGTGAGCAGGATACAGCGTGAAATATATTTTTTTTTAATTTTTGATTTTCGACACTGGTATTTTTATGTTCTCGTTCGTATTAGGAAGCCTTGCTATTGAATTTTGCAAGTATGTCTCATCTTTACGATTTTGATATCAAAGTAAAAGTATTTTATATTTTAAAAACTCCAGTGTGTTATAGGTGTTTCTAAAAGGTTGTTCATCAGCTTTAGCTTTTAGCTTTTATAAAATTAATAGCATGTTTTCATGTTAAACTTTAAAAAATTTTACTTTATTTTTTTTACACACGGACACATATATCTGTCCACTTTTTCCATGTTATTATAGTTTTGTGTATGCGGTAAGTATCTCATTATTTTTGGCTTAAATCTTGCCCTGTATACGAGTATAGCCGGATTAATATAAAAATCTAATAGAGGTTCAGTTCATAAATCTAAACGAATTTTGAATCATTGTATTTCAAGTTCTTAGTAATTTGTATAATATTAAATAATTATAATAAATGTGTATAAATATTACAGAAAGAGTGAGCCTCAAATAAAACAACACAAAATATAGATACAAGATCGTACTTTACTTATTACTTTGTTAAAAATTGTATAAAATCAATACTCTGTAAAAATCTTGGTGAATTCGATTTTCCATCGAGAAACTCAGTTTCAAGAATGAATGAAGTAAATCTTTCATACTACTTTAACTTCTACTTTCGGAAACTATTGACGTAGAAGAAACAATTGCAAAATATGTGGGAAATTGAAAGACTCTCTCTCCGCTTTGTGTGATCAATAGCCGTCGTTTTTAGGTTTTCCTAAAGTATTGGTTGATATCATCTACAAATAGGGCTATTGTTAGAAGTTTATGATAAATTGTGTGTAGGATAACAGCAGTAACCATACATATATGTATTTTTGTATAATTTTGTTCATATCGCATTTTTTTCTCAGCTTCATCCTATATACACATAGTAGAGTAGGTAGAAGAGACCTGGAAATCTAGAGTTAAGCCACTCCGTTCTCCACTTTCCTCTGAATTCTAGGGGCATTGCTGATTGATGATGGCGGAGCTTAACGCCGCGCTTTGCCCAGTTACCAGACCGAGGAAATGAAATATTTCATATTTTCATTTCCTCGAGTGGAATTAAACTCACGGCCTGTCACACGCTTATATCTTTACTACCGCGCAATGACGGGTCTCTAATGTCGCATTTAAAGTATGAATTCATAAGTTTTTTTATATATTAGAAAGGCTATTATTTGGATGAGAGGGAAATCTTCTTTTAGTTTTTATTATAAAATAAAACAACATTTACCGAAGGCTTTATGCAGTAGGTATAGTTAGTAATTTAGCTCTAAACAGGCTGTTTTATAAACAACAGACAAGTCAAAAAAAAGTTTAACATTTGTTTGGAAGTGTTCCTTGCTTCGTTTCAAGATTTTTTTTGAAGATAACAAAAATTAAAATTTGGCCCAATAAGGACTGTAATGAAGATTGCAAAATAATTAAAAAATATTCCGTTATCTTACAAGGTACAGTAATTTGCTAAATAAAATAGCTATAAAGATTTCTACAAAAAAATCGTCTCTTGTGGTAGAATTTTCTTAGCAAATAATTATTTGCTAAGGAAATTTAATTGAAATGCTAATAAACCGCCGCGGTTGATACCAGCACTTTACTCCTATGAGTTTTGGTCAGGGAATTCAATTCGGCTAAAAGCTGTGTTATTGATTTATCTTGAGCATGTATGTGATTTTTAATAAAATTACTTTGAAAAGTTATTGTATCATATAACATTTTTTATAATACAAAAAAATGGTCCGATTTTAGGGTTCCGTATATCCTTATATTTGTAGTTGATTTGTTGCAAAATGAGTTAGTATGCCCGTAAACTAAATTTTGTAGATTTTATAACTTGTATTTCTCTGGAATTGGTACGGAAGCCTCGTCAGGCGAGTCCAACTCTTGACCAGTTTTTATGGTTCCGTACCTCAAAAGGTTTGTAAAATAAAAATTTATAGGTAATTCATAGAACAAAATAATAATAACAAATTCATATATATTAAATAAATAATCACAAATTTATATAATATATGACCGGTATTTTTTCATTCTTGAGCATATATTGCACATTAGCCGATAATGTATAAGCACTCTATTTTCCATTTCCATCCATTTAGAGACATTATCTTATATATTCTGGTGTATATTACATCAGAGGCCAGTCGTGGCGCAGTGGCACAAAGTGTGACTGTAAAACCGACTGGTTGTGGGTTCGATCCCCACTCGAGGAGATGAAATATTTACTTAAATTTATATTTCCATTTCTTCGCTCTGGTGTCGAGGACAAGCGCGGCGTTGAGTTCTGCCACTCAACACGCAATGCCTCCAGAATTCGGCAGAAAGTGGGGAACGCAATGTCTTAATACTAGGTTTCCTCTGCCTAATCTGCTGTGTGCGGGATACAGCGTGAAGCTGATTAAAATAAAACTAATACTAAATATTTAAGGGCAGATTGCCAAAATACAAACAAAAAAAGGATAAAGCCTTTTCTGAGATTATCGTGAACAAACGCACAGACAAACAGACCATCTGACCAATGCTATTACATCGTTAAATGTAATATCTTCCATGTACAGACACCGATGAGTTATTTTATTGTAAGTATCGATAAGTTGTGTTTTTATTTCAAACATTCAATTGAAGATTCTTATGGGAGGTACGAAAAGCGATCTAAAGTTTTAATAAATTTCTCATTAAAAATCTTAATTGCGTTGTAAACATACATTATAGGTATATCAAAACACGAACATAATTCAGTGTGTTAATTAAATAATTCTGTGATTTAAGCGGGCGAAGCCGCGAGCGGATTGCTAGTATATATATATAAATCAAAGAAAGATTAAAATATTTTGCATAAAAGTAGTAGATAAGAAATAAAGCAAATAATTTCTTCAAAGATAAATTGTGTAATTCGTCTTTCCCAATACATAGCAGGAAGCAACGGTGCGACAGGCGTCAGCGAAAACGCAAGCGAAAAGGCTTTGTAGTGAATATTAACTTTTAATAAAATTAATTAATAATAATATATACAAATACTACACTATATTCTATTTTCAAATTTACTTAAAACTAAAGTTAATATTTATATTTATTATAATTCATCCGCACGCAGCGCATTCGCAAGATAAACTTGTTTCGAGTTTTTTTGCTGTGCGTGACGTAGCCTGCTTGCTAGCTACGAGTAAAGAGTCGGCTACTATCGCTTGCGACGTTCACTTGTTTTAATATTGTACTCATTGCTTGTTTTCAATTTTAAGCCTTATCTTCTTGCTAATACGTATCTGTTTCGCTTATCTGTTTCTTTTACTATTTCTTTAAATTTCTTTATTTCCTTCTGTGAGTGTGTAAAATTATTCTCTTGTGTATCTTCTTAAAGTGTAAATAAATTTGGACAATTATTCCACAAAATTTTGGAAATTTAATTTCACTCCATAATTGAAAATATA
>JAAIXJ010000427.1:126156-159481 GCA_013403705.1 Heliconius hermathena | reverse complement strand
AATATTAACTTTTAATAAAATTAATTAATAATAATATATACAAATACTACACTATATTCTATTTTCAAATTTACTTAAAACTAAAGTTAATATTTATATTTATTATAATTCATCCGCACGCAGCGCATTCGCAAGATAAACTTGTTTCGAGTTTTTTTGCTGTGCGTGACGTAGCCTGCTTGCTAGCTACGAGTAAAGAGTCGGCTACTATCGCTTGCGACGTTCACTTGTTTTAATATTGTACTCATTGCTTGTTTTCAATTTTAAGCCTTATCTTCTTACTAATACGTATCTGTTTCGCTTATCTGTTTCTTTTACTATTTCTTTAAATTTCTTTATTTCCTTCTGTGAGTGTGTAAAATTATTCTCTTGTGTATCTTCTTAAAGTGTAAATAAATTTGGACAATTATTCCACAAAATTTTGGAAATTTAATTTCACTCCATAATTGAAAATATAGAATATTATTAAATAGCGTAGTTCACAAAAACCGCTATAGCTTAATATAATATTTTTCACTAAGAGTATTCTTGGATTTACATGACAGGGCGGGATTCGTAGCAGTATTTAACATATATATTAATTCTTCTGATTTATGAGTATTCATTATGGTATAATATAGAGCTCGTGGTGCAGGGGCACAAGCATGTGGCAGTAAGCAAGTTGAGGGTTCGAATCCCACTCCAGGAAATGAAATATTACATATTTATATTTCTTCGTTCTGGTGTCTATGCAGAGCGCCGCGTTCATTGCGTGTTAAGTTCCGCCACTTAATACGTAATGTTTCTACTTTCTAGAGTCCGGTGGAAGTGGCTAGTGGAGTGTTTTAACACTAGGCTCCTTGCCTACCCTGCTACATGTGTGAGGGTTAAAAAAGGCTAAAAGAATTGTATGTAGATACACACAATTATATAATATTTAAATAACGATAGCCCCCTTAAAAAAGTTTTCTTTTCAAGTAAAAAAAAAATTACTGCTGCCAATTTACCTTTTAGAATTGAATAGCATATTATAATCCTTAAACATAGACGATATAACATATATTGGAGATGTTTTAGTATCGAAGTCTTATTTATAGGATGCTATAAAAACCCTTTTACGTCTGTCTAATCCAAATCCGGGGGTTATTTAGTTCTCTGGTGATGTAATATGTATTATTTATATTCCTGTACCGTATTCGATTTCGCGTTAAAGTGCTGCTCGATAATGGCGTGTATATTACCTTACTGTTTATATTATATAGAAACATGTATATTAGCATGTATATAATTATATCATATATTATTGTGTATTTGTTACATATACTTAAATGTATGTTGAATATTGTTTTTTTTTGTTTTTATTATTATTATTTATTTTTTTTGCACACCTACACATTTTTTTCTCCCACAAGACTTAAGTTGGCTGGTAGAAAATGCTATTTAGCGTTAAGCCCGCCTATTGTACATTTTTTTGTATTAAATTTTGTGCAATAAAGAATCTAAAAAAAAAACGTGTCGACTTCGATATGTTACCGGTAATCTGTCTAATTTCGGTATTTTATACAATACCTGAGCAATGTATAAAGCAAATACAAGCAGCGTCCACACTGAATAATTTCTTAAATACAGTGTTCCGCCGGCAATTTGCAAAATAAATAGATCTTGGTCCATATTTATATATTCGAACTACAGGTTTAAAGGTTTTTAAATTCAAATCAGGTTAAGTCAGATTAGAAATTTTTAAATTTAAAAATAACTAATTTTACCTGCCGCCATTGATGACGTTAACTTGACATATTTGGCCAGTTTCGCGGACTGGAGTTTTTAACCTAAGATTTTGCTAATAACTAATAAGTTATTATATTAGATAACGTATAGATAATTTCGTTTTAACCTTCAAAATTTTAAGTCTTAGTCTCCACATTCTAGGCAAGTTCTACTAACGCTATCTGTTTTATAATATTGTGGTTTGTAGTCCCACCGGATAAACGATGGGGTTATTTGCTACGTTTGGCAGAATTGTCCTTTTCTAGATAAAAAGAGGACTTGCTATCACTTGTGCATCCTCGGTCACTCACCAGAACGAGATATTCTGGTTTTACTTTGCTTACACCTTGCTTGCTTGCCTTATTCGACGATGCTTATGACAAATCTTTATCAAATAGTATGGTATCTCGTAGAAGCTGTACAAGCCGATGCTGTCCGTTTATGTAAGATAATCTAAATATAAGAATTTATTACATATTTTAGAAAATATCAAACAAAGAGCTGATTTATTAAATCTGGAACGTGCGTTCGCGGTGCTTTTATTTAGAGAAGTAATTGCGGAGGACGTAAAATGAGACTCGAAATAAAAACACTCATCGATGGCGAGTCAAAAAGTTACAGGATTTTTTCGATCCACTCGATCTCACATACATACACGTCACCAATGGCGGGTTAAGTATCAATAGAAATCTGCATGAAATATAAGCAAGTAAACAAATCGCGTCCCCTCCTTGTTCGCTTTATATAGTACCTAGAGAAAGTATAAAATATTCGTTGAAAAAACTGGAAATCGGTCCATTCAGTTGAGAGGTACGATGCTACAGGCAGACATACATGGATATCGACGTTATACTTATATAACCCCTGTTTTTGTATCAGGGGTAAAAATAGTTGAAAATTTTAATTTATTGTTATTTTTATAGGATTTGATTTCCACTTGGGGGAATTAAATATTTAATATTTTCATTTTCCTCGCTCTGGTAACAAGAAAAAAACGAGGCGTTGATTTTCTCCACTCAATTCGCATTTTGTTAAAAATTCGGGCAAAATCTAGCAACAGAGTGTCTTAACCCCAGGTTTCATCTAGCTACATCTATATGTGGGATGCAGCGTGAGCCTAAAAAAAAATTAATAAATTATAGCTTCACGTTCTATCCCTAACCTAGTGTTAATGCACGCCGTACCCCACGTTCCGCCGAATTTGAGGCTTTGCGTGTTTAGTGGCGGAACTCAGCGCCGCGCTTTGCCTCGATACAATAGCGAAAAAATGGAAATATAGGGTTGAACCCACAACCAGTCGTGTTTACAATCACACTTTGCGGCACATCCGGCCTCAAAACTCACTAAATAAAATAAATAGTTCTCTTTAATTTTAAATAATTTCTTTGTTTTAAATATAATATATTTCATATATTATATGATATTTCAAACAAAGAAGTTTCGTACATTATAAGCTTCTCTTCTCTTGCAAAGGAATAATCGATTGTGGCTGCACGCTGTCAGCTTGAAATATTTCCAAGTACAGTATTACAAGTACAGGAAAATTGAGAATGGTTGCTCGTTCGCTTCATATATGTATTGTATTAACGTTATACTATAAAATAATTTAATATTTCTTTACATATTAAGTTATACAGTGATATTTGTTCTTGACTACAAACATATTGATTTTCAGGAGATCCTAATGTCCGATTTCAATATCCGATTCCGATTTTAATAATTCAAAAATTAAGCTGCAAGTATTGAAAAAACTCTTGAATTAGAAATTATTTATTTGGATAAGGATTATTATAAACGTTTAGATAACAGGGTCTGATCATGGTCTGCATTTCTAACTAATATTAAACAAATATAACTAGGTGTATTTCCAAAAATATAATAGTGCAATATATGGTATCGCGAGGATTTTTGTAGATATTAATTTTTATTATTATTTTGTAGAACATTCTTTTGTCCTATCTTCAACAGTTATAACACACACACATGCAAATGTTCCCTGTTTATAATATTAATACAGGTTTGACGGGTTCAATCAATACCGTTAAGTTACAAATTAAGTTTCATTAGGTAGTAAACTACGTCGAAGTTAACGCTGGGGACCCAATTGCCTTAAATTCTAAATGTTGATCGTAAATAAGTTGTACCAATGGGGCAAGTGTAAGCTATATTTGTATAGAAATTAAATATATTTTTCCTTATTTTTTAAGAGTATGTTAAAAAGCCTACAGCTCGTAAAGCAGCCACTACAAAGATGTTTGTTTATTTTTCAGCTTCACTGTTTATACCGCACAATTATTAGAGTTGGCGTTGGGAACCTAGTGTAAAGACACTGTTGACAGACACACCGTTGCCATTAAGACACTACCGTTAAACACTTTTCATTAAATTCTGTAGGCATTGCGTGTTAATTGGCAAATTGGCGGAAGTCAACGCTGCGCTTTGGTTCGTTACCAGAGTGAGGAAGCGAAAGTATTAAATATTTAATTTTCCTTGAATCGAATCTTCAACTTGTCACGTTAATAATCGCACGCTTGTGCACCTGCGCCATGACTGGTGTTGAGTTCCGCCACTAAACACACAATGCTTCCAGAATTAGACGAAAAGTGGATTACAATAGTGTCTCAATTAGAACGGAGTGTCTTAACACTAGGTTCCCTGTGCCTGTCCTGCTATGTGCATGATAGAAAGGTACAAAAAACTATATTTTAAATTGGTACCATTTAAATGCTATTTAGTTTTACAATTCGAAGCGTTCAGCTGTAATTAAAATGCAATTAAGTACCGTAGCAAGTAAGTCAATGCAGCGTGCTATAGCAAACAGAGTGCGATACAGAAGCGAAACAAATAAATAAAGTTTTACTATAAAAGACGTATTTGCATTGGTAAATAGTAAGGGAAATTAACGTTTGTGAAATTGTGTAATATAATTTATACATATATTTTTGTTATTTTTTAAATTACTTTTCGGAAAATATGTTTTATTTTATTTATTTTGTGCATATTATGTGGCAATAATTTATAATTAATTACTATTGTTACAATTTTTTTACTAGATAATGAATTTCTTAACTTTTCATTCGAATTCGCGACATTTCGTGTGAAATGGTAGAACTCAACCATGTTTAATCTTGCCAGAGAAAGAAAATAATTAATCAAACAGGGAGGGAGGAATTAATGAAACGAATTCCCCGTGTAAGGATTGAACCCACAACTATCACGCTGACAGTCATACGTTGTCCTACACCGCCACGAAAGATACGATAGTGAAATGGAGTATATTTACTTATAAAATAAAATTGCTAGTTGGCACTTTTAACACTAGGTGCAGAAGTAATAGCACATTGAAGGGTAGAACTATGCCTTTCCCTAGTAACAAAATGCTTTCAAAGATTACCATTGAGGGATGTGCAATTATTATTTTTTTTTGTATTTGAATAAAAAAATCTTTTAATTTTAAGATTGACATTGTTAGCTAAAAAAAGGTTAAGATTATAAAAATAATGAAAATATTTTTGGTAATCTTATATACTCGTTTATTATGACTGTCTTATAAAGTACTGTGAAATGTGATTAGCTATAAATTATTCTGTTATTACTTATCACTTCGCCTATGTCACGTTGTATGGAGAACACATGAAGGAGATCGTACGGCAAAAAAGAATTAATAGGAGAAAGCATGTTAAAAAGAGATTCAATTAAAGTACTGCCTTCACTCATCAAATAAAAACCAATATTTGCAATATATATATATATATAACAATGGGTAATTAGTTAAAATTAATCATAGTCTTTACATTTACGTGACAGAGGCCAGTCGTGGCGCAGCGCCACAAAGTGTGACTGTAAACCGACTGGTTGTGGGTTCGATCCTCACTCGAGGAGATGAAATATTTACTTAAATTTATATTTCCATTTCTTCGCTCTGGTTTCGAGGACAAGCGCGGCGTTGTGTTCTGCCACTCAACACGCAATGCCTCCAGAATAAGGCAGAAAGTGGGGAATGGAGTGGGAATGGAGTGTGAATGGGGACTCAGCTTAAAACACTGTTTCAATATAAAATGACACTCATAATTTGAGTAGATCTAAACATTTTGTGATTTTTGAGGAGATTCTTAGGCGACAGCATTTTTCAATGCGGGGTATTTTCTACAGACATGTAAGCTATCTGTAAGAAAGGAAAAAAATCCAATATTTTTTATATTTTTAATTTTGATTTTGGTAGTCTTCGGGACATACAAACACTCTTCGTTATTCATTTTCCACCCAATTTACAAAACAATGAGCATTGAGTGCTGAGTGTTACCAAAGTGAGTAAATGAAAGTAATTCATTCCCTCGAGTGGTAATCAAATCTGTAGTCACTGCGGCACGACGCACTGACTGACGACTATCCCGCAGTATGTATGTCTGTTTATTCATAAGCGAATGTTACAAATTATTCAAACAACTTGACTAATTTTATCAGCTTCACGCTGTATCCCCCAAACAGCAGGGTAGGCAGAGGGAACCTAGTGTTAAGATACTCCGTTCCTTACTTTCCGCCAAGTTCTGGAGGCATTGCGTGTTGAGTGGCGGAACTCAACGCCGCACTTTGCCTCGACACCAGATTGAAGAAATGAAAATATAAATGTAAATAAATATTTCATTTCCTAGAGTGGGGATCGAACTTACAACCAGTCAATTTTACAGTCACACCTTGTGCCCCTGCGCCACGACTGGCCTCCAACAACAACTTGGCTAAATTTACATGTTATCGAATTATATTTTATTCAATAATATTATCAAGATTATTGTTGATGTAACTAAGTTGAAGCTTAGTTAGGCCTTGATTACAACGGTAACCTTACAATAGAGTTTCTATTTTGTCATTCAAATTAACTTTTTATTTAAAATGCAATTAAATGAAGCAAACGAATAGCGTGTGTTAGGTAAACAGGATGCGATATTGAAGTGGCGAGTAAATGGATTACTCACTTTAACTCTATAGAACATGGCCATGTAGAAGTTTACTTTATTTACTATGTTAAAACGTTTATTTGTTGCTAATATATGTTTGTATGTATCTATCAGTTTGTTGTACTAATGTAAAAATAACAAAAGATACTTAACTTATATTANACTGTTAAGCTTGTACAATGTCTATCTTAAATTCTAATACAATATATCATTCTAGAGATTCTCTTTATTCTTCCGCTCCAAGTCTAAAAGTATATCTAATTATTAAAAAAATATTATTATATCGTCATAGCGTCATTTTTATTAATGTTCTCTGGTGACAGTTCTATATTATTTCTTTAAAATATCTTTTTATTCAACAAAGAGGTTGATTTACATGTTTATAATAAATTATTGCGAATATTAAAAGCGACCAAGGAAGAGGCAGCGCACCTTTTACGGGAACAGCATATAGGGTAAAATATTTCAAACCCAGACCTAAAGAAATTAATCAAGATGCCTCAACAGTTTGGACGTAGGATTTTTTTTTCATTTCACGATTTTTACCCATACCTGTATTTTGTGTGACGCAATTACATATAGATCCCAATAACGTAAACACTTACTACTACAAAAATACTACTAAAGGTAAACAACTTTGAACTTTATCGCCAATACCTACGACTCGATTTCGGAATGAGGTGTGTGCGGCGGTGTTCCTTTGATAGGTTTATGTGTGCGTGCGGCGTCCTTACAAATGCGTTTTATTTTAAAACGACAATTTTATTATTTATTTTGTTTGAAAAAACAACTTTTTCATTTTTGGGAATTTATTTTTTTCTGACTTATATTATAGAGTAGTTAAAACTGTGGTTTCATTTAAAGTGGTGCTTACACTTCCACCCTGTATATGACATAAAAATCTTGATATAGAAGTTTTATATGTGAAAGATAGGTGTTGATAACAACAATGAACGTTCGTCCCGAACCCGTCGACACCTCATTACGTAAACAGCGAGCTTCCTAACGCGTCATTCTGCAATCTCTGTCATGACCTCTTTTGAAAATATTTCTGAGGTTCACGAAGAATTTTAACTTTAAATCGATCCACCGATGTAGGTCAATCGTGAAATGCCAAGTTGAGGTTTCTTTACTTGAGAAATGTGAAGTATAATGTAAATATCAAGTGTGACGTTCGTAGTTCGATACAAATTTATACTTGAAAATAAGTGATATAAAGATTGTCTTCTTAAAACCGATTTCACGATATGACTTAATTTATTGCTTTCTGTTTCCGCTTGACAGGAATTAAACACTTTTTTATTGAAATATTCAAAGAACATAATCTTTATCAGCGCCAGCGACTTCGTTTGTTTCCAATAGGATTATGATACCTTTCATTTTGTTCTTGCTTCTATTGACGATATTTTAATATATCGTTCGAGGAAGCAAAGAAATTGACTCAAATAAATATTTAGCTTAAAGCTTTTATGTATATATTATTTATTTTTAGGTTTTTTTTTATTAGGTATATGTACAATTTATATTTTTGAATATATCTCTATTAAAATAAAAACTTTGTTTTTATTTTTAAATAGTTATTATTATAAAGCTTATGTTAGTGTTAGCTTATGTTGCATAAAGTTGCTGAAAATGTATGTACCTAAACATTATTCCTATATGTAGTTAGATTTATTTCAACGCTGCTGCATATATAAATATTGTATGAAAAATGCATGTATGTTTTATCAATTTTAACTGTATATTTCATGAAGCATTGAGTGAAACAAATTGAACGCTGCACGAAACCCAAATAATATAGGATTAGTTGACGCGACTGCGGCGATTTAGTCAAATGATGAAGTTTAACTAACTTTTAGAAATAGGGTTTGGAGTGCTAAAGATAAAATTTACGTAAATTGGAGTGTCAATTTTAAACTAGGATAGAAATATTTACGCAGCGAAAACGATGCATAAATATTCGTATAGTAAGTGTTTTAATTATTATAAGTTTACATAAAAGTTTGATTTTTTCTGTTTCAAGGGTCCATAGACTTTCAGATGACATATATATCCACTCGATCTCGAGAAAATTGCTCTTGACAAACAGACAGACAGACAGACAAAAAGTTATCCTATAAAGATTCCACTTTTACCTTTTGAGATACGGAACTCTGAAAGACTAAATATACAGGTATGCATGTTGATCATAAAGGAACTACTACGAACCATAAAATCAACCGTTTCCATTTTGGACTCTTTTCTATTATTAGGTTAACTGACCTAAATTTTCCTTATGTTTTGTCGTAAAAAGAAAATAAATGTAACTTTGTAGTGGTTTATACATGCTTCGAATCGTACTCAGTAAATTACTGTATACAATAAAGGTATTGTTGTAATGTAAAGCTTCCACTCACAGTTAACTTTTTATTTTTTAATGAGCTTATTAAATATTATAATGTTGGCGTTGAGTTCTGCCACTCAACACGCAATGCCTCCAGAATTCGGCAGAAAGTGGGGAACGGAGTGTCTTAACACTATGTTCCCTCTGCCTACCCTGCTGTGTGCGGGATACAGCGTGAAGCTGATGTAATTTTTAATAATGTCGTAGCGTTAGCGATGCACTCTGGTTTTAATTGGAGAAATAGAAAATAACATAATCATTTCGCTTATTATATGACGAGCTCATGTGGGCTTAAAAAAGTTATACAGGTGATGATTAATATGTATTGTCGGCCTTTCCATCTGTATATTTATCTTGAGATCGCGTGAAGGTGTCAAGCTGAAATTATGGATACTAATGGGGCCGTCGTATTGCAAGGGTATAAGCGATTCCCAATAGGGATAATGAAGTATTGAAGCGCACAATGCCACGAGAATTAGGTTCCCAGGTTCCTTATGCCTTCCCTGCTATGTGTTGGATACAGTAGATTAATATTAGTTCTCTGGCTAAATGTTAAAATTAAGTTTGCACTGTAATACATACAAAATTTTAATTTTAACAGGTGTTAATAGTAACTATGCTTTGCCATCAAGGCAAACAAACAGTACCTGACAATAACTGTTTTCTTTATAAGACCTGCAGTCAACCTCTTCGCTACCTGTTATATTTATGTTAATTAATATCAGTGTACGTCAGGGGCCAATTGGAAGCAATTAGCTGAGATCATATTTACCCGGAACGCTCGGACGGCAGATTGAATCGTAGTGAAAGCAAATCCGATTTACTTGTGGCTTATGGGTTTTGCCAGTTTCGAATTTAGGTATGTGTTTGTGTAAGTGAAATGTATACCTGCTTATTTATATATGTACTATATAATTATTCTAAGTAATAAATATAAAGTAAACACACTAAGAAAAAAAGGTAAAAAAGGATTTGGAGTCATTCACCGAGGCTTTGGTACCAGCATCAGCTTCACGCTGTATCCCGCACACAGCAGGGTAGGCAAAGGGAACCTAGTGTAAGACACTTCGTTCCCTACTTTCTGCCGAATTCTGGAGGCATTGCGTGTTAAGTGGCAGAACTCAACGCCGCGCTTTGTCTCGACACCAGAGCGAAGAAATGGAAATATAAAATTAAGTAAATATTTCATCTCCCCGAGTGGGGATCGAACCCACAACCAGTCGGTTTTACAGTCACACCTTGTGCCGCTGCGCCACGACTGGCCTCACCTGGCTGGCTTTGGTACCAATTTCAGAATTAATAGTTAAAGTGTATAGTTATACGTACACTTTTCAGATATTTTACTTTATTTGTGTCGTTATAATCTATGTACTGATTTTATGAATATATGTATGTATACGTGTATTTATAGTATACATATGATATGTAATGAACAACAAAAATACCCTTGTGCACCGAAAGCCTGCCTGTCCTATATGGTTGCCTGTAGACCACTTATAGTAAAAATAAAGATAACACCGCCTTGGCACTATATCTATTATGTTATGTTTTGATTTGTTATACCAATTATGTATAATCATCTATGTGCAATAAACTGTTTTCGATTGAATAATTGATTGATTGAACTACATCGAAGTAAGCGCTGAGGAGCCAATTTGCTTAAACACTAAATGTTGACCGTACAGAAGTTGTACCGACGGGCAAATGTAGGCTTTATTTGTATAAAAACTAAATATAATTTTACTCATTCTTTAAGAGTATGTGAAAAAGCCAACAGTTCCTAAAACAGTCATTTCAAAAATGTCATATTTTGTATTCAGCATTCAGCGGAAGTGGTTGAACAGAAGTATCCTAAAGGGATCGGAGTGTCTGTACACTAAGTTTTCAGGTACCCTCTGCCTGCCTTTCTATGTGCGTGAAAGGCAAAAAATATTTGATGTAAAACTAACTATTTAAATTATACCTATATTAGGTACAATTTAAATGTTATTTAGTTTTACAATTCGAAGCGTTCAGCTGTAATTTAAATGCAATTAAGTACCGTAGCGAGTAAGTCTATGCAGCGTGCTATAGCAAACAGAGTGCGATACAGAAGATAAACAAATAAATAAGGTTTTACTATAAAATACGTATTTGCATTGGTAAATAGAAATGTAAATTAACGTTTGTGAAATTGTATAATATATTTTATTCATAGATATTTTTTTATTCCCCCAATTACTTTTAGGAATAATGTTGTGTTAAAATAATTTATATGTACAGCTTCACGCTGCATCACGCATGTAGCAGAGGGAGCCTAGTGTTAAAATACTCCGCTGCCCACTGCCGTGTTGAGTGGCTAAACTCAACGTTGCGTTTTGCCTTAACACTCTGGTGTTTGTACTTATTTAACACAAAGACTTAAATAACAATATTAAATATTTAATTTCCTCGAGTGGGAATCGAACCCACAAGCTGTCGCGTTTACAGTCACATGATGGTGCTCTCGCGCCACGATTGGCATCAATAAAAAATTATATCTAGTTATTTTTACAATAGTTTTTTTTATAATTAGTTTAGCTGAAAGGTAGGCAGAATCAACATAGTTTGATAAATTCCTTTCTTCGCTTTTTACCCCAATCTGCGAAATTGCTTATTAAGCGGTAGAACATAATGCAGTGTGTGATTGAATAATAGTTTTTCAATTTTCCACTTCCGAACCATCAAAATCTAAGAAAACACAGCGAATTTAAGAGTTTAAGTGTTAAGTTAATTCAACATCGCCAATAGCAAAAAAAATATTTTGCTCTAACAGTCTATATTGTAACAAGGATGGATAATAAAGAGAAATGTATTGCAATTTTCCTAGATCTGCCCAAAGCATTTGATACAGTCTCCATGCCGATTCTATTAACTAAATTTGAACGCTTGGGAATGAGAGGATTACCGTTAGAGTTTCTCGAATCCGATTTACGCGGACGTTCACAAAGGGCTAAAATAGATCAGTGAGTAAGGGAACCTCTTCCAATCAATCACCTATGGAGTTCCTCAAGGTAGCCCACACTTTATTTATAACTTATATTAATGATTTATCACTCGTGCGGATGACACAGGACATATATTTAAAACCAAATTTTGAGAAAAGCTCTTCTATTATGCTCAAGAGGGAATAAACAAGGTTATGAATTGGTTGAATGACCATCTTTTAACACAGAACTAAACTTCGAACCTCATCTCAATAATCTCTTAGTAAGATTACGCAAGTTAATTGTCATCTTTAAAACATGAGGCACATCGCGGATCGGGAGATACTCAAAACTATATATTTTGCCAACTACCAATCTATTATTAACTTCTGTATTACATCATAAAATGCAATTAAGTAGTGTACACAAATAGTGTGTGTTAGGCAAACAGGATGCGATATTGAATTTGTAGGTAAATGGATTACTCACTTTAACTCTATAGAACATGGCCACCGCTGAACGTGTCAGGTGCAAGTTTATTTAATTAATTATTTGAAATATTTTTTACCATATTTATTGCCAATGTCGCATGTACCTACGTACCTATTAGTTTGTTGCACGGGGGTGGGGGGTTCAAATTATTATAATAATCAGCGTCACGCTGTATCCCGCACACAGTAGGGTAGGCAGAGCGAATCTAGTGTTAAGACACTCCGTCCCCACTTTCTGCCGAATTCTGGAGGCATTGCGTGTTGAGTAACAGAACTCAACGCCGCGCTTAACTTCGACACCAGAGCGAAGAAATGGAAATATAAATTTAAGTAGTAGGGGGTCAAATTGGGCGTAGAAAACTTTTTTTGTGGGGAACGGAGTGTCTTAACACTAGGTTCCCTCTGCCTACCCTGTAGTGTGCGGGATACAGCGTGAAGCTGATAAAAAAAAACTTTTTTTAAAGAAATTACAAAAGTAAAGTTGATATCTGACGCAATAAGATTCAGAATTTATTATTTAGGTTTTTGTTCTGACAACCTACGTGTTTTGTATCAGTTATTTTTTTCTTTAAAGTTGTGTTGCTATTTACGATATTTGTCTTAACTAAACAAGAACATGATTCTATTTCCAGGAGGACAATTATCATTAGTATAGTAAGATTTCCTCTAATTTGATATATTAAATCAACCTACCTACTTATTTTGCTTAGCATCTGTATTCTCTACTCAGTAAACAATGTCGTTAACTATTTTAGAATATAGAGAATGGAGTTACTTGTCTCGAAAGTTAAATCAAGAAAATTACTGGATTGGGACTGGATCAGAATATAACGTGATGATTGTGGATTTAATCCCCATTCTGGTGAATAATTAATTATATTTAAGTTATTTTGCTAACAAACAAAGTATAAAGTTTTTGTTTTCAAGCAATGACCAGATGTAAATTTTTATTTTCTTATATTTAATCACTATCCTCCATCCATAATCCAATATTCTCAAAAACTTAAATGTACGAAATAAAAATCATAATATAGAAATTTTATACGTGTAAAGGTAGGTGTTGAAAGCAACAAGGAAAGTTCGTCCGGAACAAGTCGACGCCTCATTACGTCAACAGTGTACCTTCTAACGCGTCATTCTGCAGTCTCTGACATGACCTCTTTTGAAAATATTTTTGAGGTTCACGAAGAATTTTATCTTTAAGTCGATCCACTGATGTATGTAGGTAAATTGTGAATGGTTTCTTTACTTGAGAAATTGTGACGTCAATGATAATGTTGTTGCGAATCGGAAACTTTTTAAGAAACAAGAACAGGTGTAGTTCTTAAACGCTTTATTTTTTCTGTGCTTCAAGTATCCATAGACCTACATTTTTGATAATAATTTCAGATTGATACATCCACGCGATTCAGAGAAAATTGCTCTTGACAGACGGACAGAAACACAAAAAAGTGATCCTACAGGGGTTCCGTCACTAATATTATACAGGTAGTTACGTATATCGTACAAAAAAATCTACTAAGAATAAATAAAACTAACCATTTCCCTTTTGGACTCTTTTCTATTAATACTACGGACCTTAATTTTCCTTAAGTTTTGCCGTAAAAAGAAAATAAATGTACCTTTGTACTGGTTTTAACATGCTTGGGATGGTAGAAATATACTGAATATTTCTTCTTTAATAAGGGTATTGTTGCAATATAAAGCTTAAAGTCACAGTTAGCTGTTTAGTATTTTTAATGAGCTTATTTAATATTATAATATCGTCGGATTAGCGATTTGGAATGGCTTTATTTGGAGAAATAGAATAACACAACATAATTGTTTGTCATATTCCTATGTTGTGATCATGTGGGCTTTTAAAAAAGTTGATTAATCACGATTTTGATACTTTATTGTCGGCCTGTCCGTCTGTCAAGACTTTTTATCTTAAGAAGGCTTGGAAGCACCAAGCTGAAATTATGGATACTAATCGGGTCGTCTGGGCATCAGGGCATACGGGATTTTAAATGTTACGGTTGTGTGTTCGAATTTCACTCGAGAAGTTAAAGTATTTAATACTTTAATTTCTTCGCTCTGAAGGCAATGAGTTCTGCTATTCAACACAGAATGCCTTCCCTGCTATTTGCGGGATATTCCGTGAACCTAAAAAAATAGTTACTTATACACTTGTTTACTATCTAATATCAGATATTTTTCGGGAGTGGTGCTCATCTTCTTCATTTCATTGTTCTTTTATTTAAATTTGTAATGTTAATAGGAGCCACGCTTTTCACAACAAACAGAAAGTATCTGAAAATAACTTATTCTTTATATTAAAGGACCTGCCAGTCTACCTGTTCGCTACCTGTAATACCTATATCAATTAATATCAGAGAATGTCTGGGGGCAATCGAAGCAATTAGCCGAGATCATACCTACCCGGAACTCTCGGACGGCAAATTAAATCGTAGTGAAAGCAAATCTGATTTACTTGTGGCTTGTGGATTTTGCCAGTTTCCAATGTAGGTGTGTATTTGTGTGAGTGAAGGATATACCTGCTTATTTATATATGTAGTATATAGTTACTCTCAGTGATAAGTATAAAATCTTTAACATTTTTTATGTGATATTCCACACCAGGGAAAAAAGCCGGTGAGGCGAATCTCTCGGAAAGGACTCGCCCACCGAGACTTCCGTACCAATTTCAGAATAGGAGGTCAACAGGAAATATAAAGGAAATTGACAAATCTAAATTTGCGGGCATACGCACTCATGTTTTATGAAATTAATTACAAATATAAATTTGTAATGTTTTTTTTTGTCAAATACCTATATTTTTTACTTTCGGATTTTTTTCCTTTATTTGTATTGTAGGTTCTCACTTCCTCCCAAATTCCATAAGTCCTCCGTTGCTCTACGGTACCTACGGTCTACGGTCTAGGTTTTCGAATTTCATACTAAATGCAGCAAAGTCGATGCTGGTATCTTTTGAAAATCAACTTCATGCTATATTCTATATTTTGAGGTACGGGACCCTAAAAATATAAAAAAACTACATATTTAAAAACCTTATTCTTCTGTCTTGTATGGATTCCAACATCTAAAAGCCGAGAGATCGAGCTATTTTTGTTAATTTCTATACGTTTTTTAAAAATATTAATAATAGGAAGTCGTCAGCATATATTTGTCTAATACAGATTTCCATAAATACAAAAATTAAGACAATAAGAATTTCCTTTCCATATGAAATATTTCTTAATAGATTAAGTTATTATATGAGACAATATGGAATATTTATTACATACCAAACAAATGGAATTTATACCGATATATACTTATGAGAATGATGTTTTTGTTACAATAATAAATGTGTATGTTATCGAGGGATATTTAATATTTGTTTCTTTATTTGTAGGAATTTGTAGTGCGCATATATTTTCAATATAATTAATACAGAACTCACTTCGTTAACAGAGCAATTTGTTTAACTTAGTCAAACCAGAACAATTTCCGCTGTTTCTTTAGTTTAACACTGTGTCAGACAGAGGAAACCTGCGAACCACGTTCCCGTAACGACACTTTCATTGCCCACTTTCTACTTAATTCTGGAGTCATTGCGTATTTAGTGGCGGAACTCACTGCAGTGCTTTGCTAGGAATTGAACCCACAACCTATCGCGTTTATAGTTGCGCGCTTGTGTTTCTCCACCACGAATAGCCTCAACCTCTTTTTACCTACAATAAATTATTTAAAAATATCTACGTGACGAAGCATGAATTTATCCTTTTCTCGTTGAAGACGACATATTACACTCTCATACCTACTTAATTTGAAACAGATTTATAATAGCTCATTAAATATTCATCGATAGTAACACGAAATTCCAATAAATGCATGCAATGCAATTACTCGAGTGTGAGTCTGCTGTCTGCTGTATCCCGCACACAGCAGGGTAGGCAGAGGGGAGGTAACTTAGTGTTAAGACACTGCGTTATCCAGTTTCCGCCGAATTCTAGAGGGATTGCGTGTTGAGTGGCGGTACTCACCGCCGCGCTTTGTCTCGACACTAGAGCGAATAAAATGTAAATAGATATTTCATTTCTTCGAGTGGGGATCGAACCCACAACCAGGCAATTTTACAGTCACATTTTGTGCCCCTGAGCCACGCCTGGCCCCAATGATTGTTTGCACATCGGATTTCCATAGAGCTTACGCATTTTTTTGAGGTCTTACATTTGTCTATCAAATTGTGATTAATTATTTATCTGTGGAGATGACTACAATTTTATAATATAACTCAAAGGGGCAATTATTAAAAAAAATATAGGTATATGCATGCAGGTATTAAAATAATTTCACCATCTTGAATAAAATGTAACGTTAAAAATATAAGATTTAAAAAACCTATAAGGATACTAATACATTTTTTATTATATTATAAATTATTCAATATTATTTATTTACTTACATAATGTAAAGAAATCAGACACCTCGAGGCTTTTACAGAATTTATATTTCTTCCAGAGTAAAATACCATTAAGCTTGTACACTGTCTATCTTAAATTCTAATACAATATGTTATTCTAGAGGACCTCTTTCTTCTTCCGCTCCAAGTGTAAAAAGTATATCTCGAATTTTCCGATCACATAAAGCGTCATTGTTGTAGTGCCCTCTGGTGATAGTTCTATAAACTTATTTTACTTATTTCAAAAACATATTTTTATTAAACAAAGAGGTTGATTTACATTTTTTTTATAAATTATTGCGAATATTAAAATTTAAATATAAAATCATTACAATAGCATGCAGATACAACTTAATAAACAGCCGTCTCGTAAAATATAATTTCACCTATTCATTGGGCCTCATATGCAATGTGAAATTACCTGTTAATAAGCCAATTAGTTAAAATTAAATATATACAATATATATGTAACAACCGTAGCGTATGTACCGTAGCGTTTGGCGCAGAGAGAACGCTATCTGACTACCCCGCTAGGGATAAAGCGTGAAGCTAGTATCGATTGAAATTGATTGAGTGATTCCAATACTACGAATTTCTCTTCTTTTAAATTAATTAAAAGAAGAGAAATACTTTTAATATATCGGTATTCCACTTTGAAATCAATTTCTAGGGTTGTTCACATCTACTATTGCTATTGGAAATAAACTAATAAATAAATAACTTCAATCAGATTCACGGATCGTACACGTTTGCTAAGTATGCCGTCTTGGCTCAGGGGCACTTGGCAGGGTTGTGGGTTCGTCCTCCAATCCTGATTTGGGAATTTGAATTAGTATTTATTAATATTTTCATTTATTCTCGCTGGCACCAAGGCAATAGCCGGCGTTGAGTTCCGCCACTCAACATGCAAAAACGCCTCGAAACATTAGGCGGAAAGTAGGGAACAGAGTGTCTTTTCTAGCTGTAGCTGTGTGTGTTTCACTGTAGTCCTGTCATGGGATAGAGCATAAAGCTGATTATTTAGACTTTTTTTTCAAAGGCAAAAGTAATCAATTTTTAAAAGCGGTGTTTCGCTAAACAGTTTCCTTAACCCTTCCACCGAGATAAATTTCAGTATCTCATTATTATGCTGTGTAATGTCCTGTGAAATACGACTTGCTGTCTTTCTTTATAAATTAAAGGGGCCGAAGTAGCTGGTGTGTATTAGTTAGTGTTTAGAAGCTGTGAAACTATCAGTGGAAGAGTTTATTTAGAATGAGTAGACGATGAATTACCGCACTAAAGAACAAAACTCTTTTACCCGGCCGCTATAGAAATAGAGTTAAAAGTGTATTTTAGATGAAACTTATGAAAATTACTATTTAGCGTCGTATGTTGTATTATCTAGGCGACTTTTAACAATAAAGTGTTACTATAATGTACTTTGAAATGTCAGGGTAAAATTAATAGATACCTTGTATTAACCTTTAACTATGAAGGTGGGTTCTTAAAGGCCCTTCTAGTTCTACGAATTCCACGAATCGGCCACTTTTCCGTGCCCTCCGCCATTGACCCTCTCAGTACCTTTCGTGTTAGTGTCAAAACGAATGTAGATGGGAGTTGTTGAGTCGATGGCTTCAAAATATGTTTGTATTGAAGTTTTTAAACTAGAATAGGGCCTCTGAGCCCCCATGTCTATGTTTACCATATATAATGTTTTTAAAACACGATAATTTCCTATACTATTACAAAATATACCTTAATATTTTAATTGTATTATTTGTACTTAAATTGTTTTATTATAATATATATGTTTTTTGCATTGATAGTTTTATATTTTAGTAACATAAATTATTACGCGCGGCAGCGCGTAGCCAAGTTCAGTAAAACAGAACTGGCGAGCAGCACCGTGTGTAATTTTACACGAACCATTTGAAGCCACTTTTTACCACTTCATAACTTTAAAAACTATTCCACCTAAACCTGTCGAATTTGGCTCAAATATTTAAACCCGCTACTTGTATGCGTGCATCAAATTTCATACACACAGCTCAAACGGTTATTTTGATAATTACGTCCAAAAATCATCAATTTTATCAGGGGTTGACTGACCTATAGACCTTAATTCTAACCCAGTTCTAGATGACTTATAATGCTCTTCATCATTTTTGAGAGGCTTCGATAGCAATATTATCGTAAACTATACCTATAGTCTTTCTTCAGGATTTTGTAGAGCTTTTGTTAGTGTAGAGCGCTATACAACGAGTGGAACTGGGACTACGCCGACTGAGTGAGAGTGCAGAAACAAATGCATTAGCTCCGATGAGAGCTCAGGAGCACATGAACGGATTTGGTAACGACACAAACAAAGTATTGCATTCTGCCAATCAACAGATAGTGTCTCGAGGATTAAGCAGAACGTGGTAAACAAAATGTCCTACCCACTACCTTTTGCAGCAGCAAATATCATATTAAATTTAAAAATTACCAATAAAATTTCCACAAATTAGAAGAAAAACTCCAACATTTCTAAAGTTCAGGAGGCATTTATTTCGAAGCGTAGTTTTCAGTAGTTCACAATTTAGGCAGCGCACATAATATATTCGCTGAGCGAGCTCAAGTAAGAACATCCTCACCGTTTAAATATTTAACCAGCTATAAAGCAAGAGAAGTTGCGAGCTCAAGCTTTTGTCTGAACTTACTTTTATGTTGTCATTATACGCCTTTTTTTGTCTATACTTATAAAAAAATCGCAACGAATCTGTGTCTGTACTTGGAAGACATTATATATAAGAAAAAATGTTATTGGAGATCTTTGTTAATGTAGTAGAATCTAAAACAATAATTTTTATTCTTTTATATTTTTTGTTGGATTCTGGCAAGCTCGAAATTACAAGATTTAGAATCAGGATCGGAGTTAACACGGAAGAAACTACGCTTGCCGTGCACGGGTACTTACCGTCTACCTAAATACCGTATTTTTATATTTAAGAAAACACTTAAATATAAAATACATATTTTATATTTAAATGTTTTCTTTAATTGCGACATTTTTTTAAATTACCTAATGAGGGCGTCGTGGCGCAGAGGCACAAGCGTGTGACGTTAAGCGCGACGATTGTGGGAATTGTGTTTTATTGAATTGGTTAAATCTTTAGTTTTCAATATTTTACTGTATGATATAATATTGTTTGTAAATGATTGTTTCTATGATGATAGAAAAAACTGCAAACTATATGATTATAATATAGATCGAGATTTAGGAATCTCCAAGTATACTTTCTCAAGGTCAGCCACGTAGTGTTTGCAATTTCTCAATATATAGAGATCTTTATGTTACTACGTTTGCAGTGTGCGTGCAGTTATGGTTTACCTATACAGATATTAAATATTTTTCCGCTAGTAAATAATAATTTGCAGATTCAAAATCATTTACAGTTTTATATTTTCTTTGGTTGCTATTGTTAATTTAAAAGGTGTATATACCGTACCAATGNCGGCACGAGGTGTGACTGCAAAACCGACTGGTTGTGGGTTCGATCCCCACTCGAGGAGATGAAATATTTACTTAAATTTATATTTCCATTTCTTCGCTCTGGTGTCGAGGTTAGCGCGGCGTTGAGTTCTGCCACTCAACACGCAATGCCTCCAGATTTCGGCAGAAAGTGGGGAACGGAGTGTCTTAACACTAGGTTCCCTCTGCCTACCCTGCTGTGTGCGGGATACAGCGTGAAGCTAAAAAAAAAAAAAAGAAATTATGATGTAGTTTTATAAATCCGCCCAATGCTAAAATGTAAATTTAAAGTGTTTACGTCTAGTAACTACGTTTCACAGTGGGCATAGGCAAGGTTGTGATGATAATTATTGTTTTTTTTAGCTTCACACTGTATTTTGCTATCTAGTTTTAAGTCACTCCGTACCCATTAACACACTTCCGTTCCCCATTTTCCGCCTAATTCTGGAGGCATTGCAGGTTAAGTGGCGGAACAGTAACGAAATTAAAATATAAATATTTCATTTCTTCGAGTGGGAATCGAACCCACCACTTGTTGCGTTTATAGCACACTTTTGCATTTGCGTCACGACTGACTTCAATTATGTAATTTGTAAAAGAATAAATAATAGAACTTTGAATCGGTTCATTAAGTGACTCCTATAAACATTAAACATGTACCAAGCGGTATCATACGATTCTTTGATTATATACTGAAATATTGAATCGTATATAGCGTACTCAGAGGAAAACGCTTTCAGAATATATCATAAAGATTTCACAATATACATTTGTACTTTGAACATGGGAGTTGATGGACGGATGAGAATGGGGGTTCCGTACCAATTTCTGGATTGTAAGTCAACGGGTAGTTAGTACAATTTGATAAATTTGTAATATTTTTAGGTTTCCGTAATTTTTAAGGAAAAAAGGATTTATAATATCACTTTGTTGTCTGTCCATCTGTCTGTTTATCTGTCATTATCTCAGGAACGCTTAGAGATATCAAGTTGAAATTCAAACCTTATACTCAGATCTACGGTCCCTGGATTTCACACAAGGAGATCCACGAGAAGTGTTGACTAAGAAGCTTGATTTTTTCTATGCTTCAAGACCGTAGACTTAAATATTTGTTACTAATTTTAGCTTTGTATCTCCACTGATCTCGAGATAATGCCCTTGACAGATGGACAGACGAACAGACAGACAAAAAGTGATCCTATAAGGGTTACGTTTTTACCCTATCATTTTTTTACTACATCTTACGTATCAGACAATGATAAAATATAATTCCTTATTCTTTTTAAATATTGAATTATGATAATTCTCTAATTTAATTCGCCCCGTTAAAATGATTAAACGGCGCAAAACACTTGTATATCATTTTAATGTGGTTAGTTTGTAAGCAGGTTCCTATTACACCATAGATGACATGCTAAAATTTTGAAATTTTAAGTAATTATTAAAAAACTTAATTATTAAAGTCAGGCTAGTCGTGGCGCAGTGGCACAAAGAGTGACTGTAAAATCGACTGGATGTGAGTTCGATCCCCACTCGAGGAAAAGAAATATTTATTTACATTTATATTTTCATTTCTTCGCTCTGGTGTCGAAGCATAACGTGGCGTTGAGTTCCGCCACTCAACACGCAATGCTTTCAGAACTTGGCGGATAGTGGGGAACGGAGTGTCTTAACACTAGGCTCCCTCTGCCTACCCTGCTGTGTGCGAGATACAGCGTGAAGCTGATTTAATTTTTTTTAATTATTAAAATAGTGTGCAACATATATAGAAAGTTGGCATATCTTCTTAATAGTATGAGATATTTAATAGGTGTAATAGTGTATATAAGTACATATTACATATGCTTTTATATTTAGTCATTGCTAAAAAAAATCATTATAACTGCAAAATTGCATACGATATTTTATCATCTTTTAATAGATTTTTTATCAAAGAATTTCGAAGATATAACTATGCATCCATAGATTCTATTTATTAAGAGATTTAGATGATGAAAAACGGTGAAGTGTTACAAAATACAACATCTCGTCATCGCAATAAAAAAAGCCCTCATAAACTGTGGACGGATATCACGAAACACAAAAACTTTCATAAATATTGCCAAGTTTGAAAAATAAATTTAAACTTAACTGATAATTCTACATATTATACACGTTCTGCATTTAATTTAGAATAAATTCGTATTTAATACATCGTTTTTTTAAATATTTTGTTTAATTTTTAGTTGTATCCAGCACATAGAAGGGTAGGTCGAAGGAACTCGGGAACCTAATGACACTGTTTTCCCCATTGAGACAATCCGTACTCCACTTTCTGCCGAATTCTTGAGGCGTTACATGTTGACTTGAACTCAACGCCGCACTTTGTCTTGTTACTAAAGCGAAGAAATATAAAATATTTCATTCCCTCGAGTGGAAATCGAACACACTACCGTCGCGTTGACAGTTAGGGGGTTGTGTAGCGGCTACACGACTTGGTTTTTATCTATTTATTTATTCGGATTGTTACACATTTTCTTAATTTTCGTTTAAATCTTCATTTATTCTTCAACTTCATTTATCTCTTAAGTCATTTTTCTGAAGTATTTATAACATATTACTGGCATACAGAATTGAAAATAAATGTCATTTTTTTTTAAAGATCTATGTAAATCTAAACTTAAGCTTCCTCATTTGTGATGACGTGGCTTTGTTCTTTATTTGGTAAAGAACTACTCTCGCAAAGATTGATTTCCGTCACTCAACAAACGAAAAAATATAAAATCAGGTCTCGAATTTGAGTGAGAAGGGTGTCTTGACACTAGAACATTGAATTACTATCTTAATTTAGAACTCATAATCCACACATAAACAATTCAGGCGCATATTAAAACCTGTTCAGATATAAATTGTCAGCTTCACGCTGTATCCCGCACATAGCAGAGCAGGGCATAAATTTTGCTTTAAATATAAAATGCATAAACACTTGTATATTTACGATAGGTTTAAACACCGCAGTATCATTAGAATACCGATGCAAGATGGCAATAAATGTGAAAACATCTCAGACTTAAATGCCAGGTTTTATAGACTGTCCTGAATCCTGTTACTGTATATTGGTATAATATTCCGTATGTGGTATGGACGAAGTATTTTTTAGTGTTATGCTTTTTGTATCTCGCACGCAACTGGATGGGCAGAGAGAACTTAGTGTTAAGACACTCCGTTCCTCATTTTTCCAGACTGCTTAGGAAGGGTTATGTTTTTCGCGCGTTTCTTGTATGTATGTATGTATGTCCAAAACCACTGAACGGATTTACATAATTAAGGTATCGTTAGATTTGTATTAGCAGCCCAAGTGTTCTTAGATAGGTGACGTAAAAAAATAATAATCATGGCGGTTGTGGGACGCCACTGGACTTAGTGAAAAAAAAAAAACGTTTCGAATACCACAATATGAGTATCAAATTCAAGAGCTCAATACGAGCATTTCAACGAAATTGACAGTCGGGACCTATAAGTAATTCTTCAATCAAAAAAATCTTTACCAGGAACCCAGCTTAATTTAAGAGGTCCCGACTGTTAAGCCTAATAAACTATTGGGCTTGTTTGTTAGTTTTATGCCGTCGGGGTTTTTTATATAAATTTATTTTGGGCCAAATTCTATAGGCATTGCGTGTTGAGTGGCGGGATTCAACGCCGAGCTTTTGCCTTGATGTCAGAGCGAAGAAATTAAAATATTAGTAAATAGTAATTCATTCCCCCGAATGGAGATGAAACCCACAACCGTCGCGTTACAGGCATATCCTTGTGCTTCTACGCCACGACGTTAGCCAATTTACATAAAATACATTTTCATGCATTAAAACACATTTTGTTCTGTAATTTCCATATAGATATAATAAATAAACGATTCATTCAATGTATTGTATTCAAAAAGATGAGTACAAAAATGATATCATCGTTCATTTTTTATTCTGTTTAATCTTTGAAATGAAACAAATATTGCCGAGACAAAGTCAATAGGTCTATTTGATTTGACCTGAATCATGAAAATATTGTGTTGTATTATATATCATTATTTATTTTTTAGTAAAAATAATATAGATATAAACTTATAAATAGCTTTTATATACGATTTCTCGATATCATGCCTAATCAAAAAGAATATGTACGTATGTACATGTATACGTAATGGAGTGTGTCAGCAACAGGCTTGCCCAGCCTTTATTGCTTTAAACCTTGTGTCAAGACACTATATTTTCCGCTTTCTGTATGTAATAAAAATGCAAATGTGCCCCCATGAGGCGGCTGATATCAGGTAGCTTATACGTGTTGGTGAAAGAAGTAAATTTTCGTTCGATTTAAATTATTTTCTATTATATATTCTCTTTTTTCATCTTCACGTTGTATCCCGCACATAGCAAAGTAGGCAGAGGAAACCTGAGAACCTAGTGTTAAGTTACTCCGTTCCCATTAAAACACTTTCGTTCTCCAGTTTCCACCGAATTCTACCAGAATTCGGTGGAAACTTGCATTGAATTTTTATTAGCGGAACCCATAAACATAGTATTACCAAGAGAGCTATAAATCTAGTTAGCTCAGACACAGAGAGAATGCACAATGTTAAATTATCCTATCCTATAGATGCTAGTTAGTATTATACAGTATTTTTGTTATATATTTTCTTATTAAAGTTTAAAAAAAAATAAATATTAACTATAATTTATTAATTTGGACTTAGTTTTTCAGATGCCCGCTGTATGGTATTGTATTTATAACAGGTTAGACCGACAAGTTATTCCGTGTATCCCGCATATAACCAAGTAGGGAACCCAGAGTTAGCACAGTTCGTTTACCATTTTCTGTCCGTTTTCCATTTTCGAGACATTACGTGTTGAATTCAACGCTGGCTTTGTTTTTTTATTAGAACAAGGAAATGAAAATATTTCATTCTTCCGAGTGGGAACCGAACACATAACCGCTGCGCCACGATAGTCTTAAATGTACTTATATCTACTTAAAATAATAGGAAATATTAGGAAAAGATTATTTAGTGGTCCATTACAGGAAGTAATTAGTCTTCTGTATCCACTTGTCATCTTGAGAAACTGTACCATACATTTAGGATCCAAAGAAATAATAAAAAAATCCAGTAGGTACATTTAATTCATGCTTTAAATTTTCATGACTTTAAAAAACTTGCTTTTTGATTACGTCGTGACGAAGTGAAATAAAATATAATTTAATATTACAATTTTTTTAGCTTCACGTTGTATCCTGCACGTAACCGTTTTCTGTTCCTCACTTTGCGTCGAATTCTGGAGGCAATGCGTGTTGCGTGACGGAACTCAACGCCGCAATTTACCAGACCAAGGAAACGAAAATATTACATAAATAATTTCTTCCAGTGGGAATCGAATCCACAATCTGTCACGTTTACAGACACACGCTTGTGCTCCTGCCCCACAACTGGTAAATACTATTTAAAAATAACAAATTATTTAATAAACTAAATTAGCTATGTATATAGTATAACGCTATGTAAATAATATATATATAATAGTTAAATGTGTTAAGAAAACATATTAAGCAACAAGCGGGACGCTTGTTGCTTAATATGTTTTCTTGCAAGCACTTGAAACAGCTCTAGGATAAGTAGAGAATTTTTCATAATACATTTTCTGAAAACCTTTATACCTAGAAAATAAATATTGCACTAGGAAATTAAAAATATTTATGATCTCTGGGAATATTAGTTTAGAGTAGAACATTTATGTTTATTTTGCTACCGAGTTTATAACATAAGTGCAAAAAGAATATTGAGGAGATTTACGTTTTTTTTTGTTTTGTATGATAGCTACATTTCTCAGGAGTGCTTAGTGAGTGTGTTAGTTTCTTATTAATTTCGAAGATATACCTAACGTTCAGCTGTCTCTAAGAGAAATCTGTATGAAACATTCTAAAGAGGTTCAACCAACTAAACTTTATAATATGCCACTGCAAGAAAGCTTCACTATGCGAGAATAAAGACAAGTGCTCAACGGATCCAAGGTACCTAAACTATTTGCCAGAAAATGGAGCTATAGTGCCTTCCCGATAACCAAAACAAAGGTTAAATATAAGATCATAATTAGTATCAACATTTGTACATACATTTAGCCATACTTATGCAGAGACATGTACATATTTATGAAATGTCAAAGCAGGCCTGGCTCACAGCCAAGGCAGTACTACAGTGGGTGTCGTGATGCTAATGTTGCCAAAAATTATGATTTTACCAAAATTTACGTTGCGTGTTCAAGTGCATTTACGTTACATATATTAAGATAAAACATCAGCTTCACGCTGTATCTCGCACACTGCAGGGTAGGCAAAGGGAAGCTCGTGTTAAGACACTCCGTTCCCCTCCGTTTCTGCCGAATTCTGGAGGCATTGCGTGTTGAGTGGCAGAACTCAACGCCGCGCTTGTCGTCGACACCAGAGCGAAGAAACGGAAATATAAATTCGGGATCGAATCTACAACCAGTCGGTTTTACAGTCACACTTTGTGCCCCTGCGCTACGACTGGCCTCAACGAAGATAAAACATGATGTTATGTATTAGGGTGAAACCCGGATAGTCACCATGTGGGATGGAAGCCTCCATTAAAGACACTATGTTAGGGGCGTTACAGACACCATACTATAATAGTATAAAAACTATGCACAACACAGACTCGCAGTTTTCATTCTTGTAAGCGAAAATAACTAAAAAAAACTTGGACAGCCAAATATTTTTATAAGGTATCGTGATATAAGTCCTCTTCCTTCTTTGCATGCATTATATAGCGTTTCTGACGCGCTCGATAATTTCATAACACAGATTTTTTTACATTTTTGAAAAATTGTACATGCGTCCTGCTCGCTGAAATAGAAAACTTAACATAAGCTTTTATTCGTTTTAGGACCTTATCTTCACAATCCAATAGGTCCCTACTATTATGTGTAAATTTATACCGATAGAATCTGAATAAATATTCATTGGTAAGAACTTGAGGCCGGTCGTGGCGCAGCGGCACGAGGTGTGACTGCAAAACCGACTGGTTGTGGGTTCGATCCCCACTCGAGGAGATGAAATACTTACTTAAATTTATATTTCCATTTCTTCGTTCTGGTGTCGAGGTTAAGCGCGGCGTTGAGTTCTGCCACTCAACACGCAATGCCTCCAGAATTCGGCAGAAAGTGGGGAACGGTGTGTCTTAACACTAGGTTCCCTCTGCCTACCTTCGCTCCGTCCTCTACCGTAGCGTTTAGTGCTCCATTCTTTCCAACTACCCCACTAGGGATACAGCGTAAAGCTAGATTAAATTAGATATTACAGTAAAGTTTTATCAAAATAAATAAATCCGTTCAGTAGTTTTTGTGTCAAAGTGGAACGAACGTAATTGCTAAAATTATATTATGTGAGGTTGTGAGGACAAACAAAAAAATGTTGCATAATTTTAGCAATAACATCTTTCATTGACTTCCTCAAGAAACTTACAAAAGGTGTTATAGTAGTTTTAAGAAGATTTAAATCGTTTCTATGAACATAGAAATGTGACAAAGGAATTTTATATTATACAATAACCTGGGCTACGCTGACTACATAAAGGATGAAACTAGGTCTTCACAAACTTGGCGACAAGATCTGCATTATATGATAGCGAGTTTATTTCGAACACTAAAAGGTGTATTCTGAATGAAATGTTGCTGGGAAAAGTAGAAAATTCCCGATTGGTAATGCAAATGTAATTTGTGTAGTTTTTTTAGTTTCAAAAATTTATGTAGTTATTGTGTTAGAAATTATATATATATATATATAGGTTTGTTTTAATGCATAGTAGAGAAAGCAGAAATTACCCACTTCGCCCTCCGTTGCGTTTTGAGTGGTAGAACTTTACACACTCAACGGTGAGAGTGGTGAAAATAAGCGCAGTTCCAGCGAGTAAGAACCGTAAGGTTTTATTACATATTTATATCCTGAGTTTTGAGGTGTACACATATTCAGTGATAGGCCACTTCGTTTTATATCCTGCAAAAAGCTTTTGGTTTAAAATATTATTAAACTTTTATAACAATCAGCAGCTAGACACATTAAAGCTATGCCATAGAACGTTTTTACGTTGTACTTGCAACACTACTAGTGCAATTACTTGCACTAAAATAATAACTATAATTTAACAAAATTATAATTAGCATCAATATTATTGTGAATGAAGTATTTTAATATACAATACACATAATACTGTATATAGAGGACAGTCGCAGCGCAGTGACACAAGAGTGAGCCTGTAAACGCAACTGGTTGTAGGTTCGGTTCTCACTCCTTCCTTATCCTTATCCTTATTCGAATGAGCAGTATGCTGTTGGCCCTACTGGCCTCTACAGCGTCACCGGGCTTTGGGAGGCCGAGCTAAAAGAGCTCTGACCTTGGCTTGGTTACCGTGGAAGGAACCAACAAATGAGAACACAGTGTCGCAAGGGCGGCTCCTTTGAGACTCGGACCGCGACTTGCGTACACCGTTTGCAGTGGAGGACTTTGCTTCGCTCGGTCCGAGCTAGGTCTACTGAGCAGGGCTCTTGATGCCCTTTTGGATTTTTAGTTGCGGGCACTTCTCGCGCCGAGGCGCGATTGGGCCACAGAATAACTGGGACCTCGTCTCCACCGGCGGGGACGGTGTGTGTAGCGTGTGTGGTTGCGATTGTGTGTAGCCCTACCTACATATTTAGGATCGTTCGCTTTAGTGATCGGGTCAGCATCATCGGTTAATGGTTCTCACTCCAGGATATTAAATATTTAATACTTTAATTTCTTCGCTTTGGTAACGAGGCTCAGGTGTTGAATTCTGCCACAAAACACGCAATGCCTTCAGAATTCGGCGGAAAATGGAAAAGGGCTTGTTTTAAACACTAAGTTACCTCTAACTACCCTGCAGTATGCGGAATAGAGCATTGAAGCTAAAAAAAATATTATTGTGAATGAAGTATTTGAATAAACAATATACATATTTCAAAATAAATAAATCAGCTTTACGCTGTATCCTGCACACAGCAGGGTAGGCAGAGGGAGCCTAGTGTTAAGCCACTCCGTTCCCCACTTTCTGCCGTGTAGAATGGCAGAACTCAACGCCGTGCTTGTCCTCGACACCAGAGCGAAGAAAATGGAAATATAAATTTAAATAAATATTTCATCTCCTCGAGTGGGGATCGAACCCACAACCAGTCGGTTTTACAGTCACACTTTGTGCCGCTGCGCCACGACTGACCTCAATATTTGTATGAGGGTATACTTATTCGTATATAAGTAAGAATTTATTGTTTTCATTAATAATTATTCATTGATTTCGAGATTGTTGGAATATATTAATTTATAAATAGGTAGCTTTATACATGTAGTATGTAGTGTGTGTAAATATCACGACATTTTTTACTAATTTGAGACCCTTGTTTGATTGCGACTGTGTGTGATATTACAAAAAAGGTTTCATAAATAAATAAAATAGCAAGAAAAATTGTATTGTAAAAACGGAACCTAAACGGATATTACTATATAAAAATGAAATGAAATAACGAAACGTCAAAACTAGTTACGGAATACCGTTCTACAATACCGCGATGATACAACGAACGTGTTGGATAATTATCATGCTCTGTCACTTTTCTCTCTAATTTTATCCGTCACAAAATATAATGCCTTAAACAATAAACTATGTAAACCAAAGCATAGACAAAGGCTGAATTTTGGCTGAAATTTCATTAAAATCTAGCTTTCGTCAAAAAGATTCAACAAAATTCATTTTATAATGCTGAATGCACCATTTTATTTGGTTTGATTTAATAAAGTCTGTCCACAGATAAAATTAATAAACTAAAGCTCAAAAATGTCCGCTTAATTAGCTGTCATTTTTGGGTTTTAAATTAATTTAGGAGAGAACTTTAAAGCTATTATTATCCTTTAGCTTCATACTGTATCACTTGGTAGGCTACAGAGGGACCCTGGGAACTTAGTGTCAAGACACTCTGTTCCTATTAAGACACATCTGTTCATAACTTTTTGTTGAATTATCGTGGTAATGCGTGCTTAATGGAGGAACTAAACGCCGCTCTTTGTCTCGTGTACAGAGTGAGGAAATGAAAGCATAAATATTTCATTACACTCGAGTAGGAATCGGACCCACAAGTGTATGATCCTGGGCCACGATGGACATTAAGGCTATAATTTTTAGTAAATTGAACAAAAAAAACATTAGTAAGTATATTGTTTTAATATTTGAAGAAGTATTTTTTTGTTTTTGTTAATTACAATAATTTCTATTCAAAATTATTACTGTTATTAGTATTTTCTTGTTTAACTTTGATATGCATATAAAGCAATGCCACGATAATTTGTCGTCCAAGCCAGATATTACTAACTCAACAATGCCGCGCTTCCACTCAATACAAGAATGGCGTCGCGGTTACAATCACACGGTTGTGCCCACGCTGCACAACGACTGGCTAATCTACTTATATAAAATTGAAAGGTCACTCAAATTTGGCATAGAAATTAGTGATACAATAAGTAATATCTATCACTTACTAACAATACTTCACACTAGTTTCCTTCCAATAAGAGCCATTGCCTACAAGCAACTGCCCCCGAATAGAAATCTCTTCGTCCATCGCCGTAGCGATGGGGATCGGCATCAGGGCGTAAGCCCTCTGGCCGAGGGTTCTAGCGGCACCCATCACCATGGGTGCGTCGTTGGTTAGTTGGGTAGGGCCTGTATAGCCCCACCCCCGAATGACACAATTCCACTGCTTTTATCATCTTTTTCACCAACATCTACCCTCTTTTACACGAGTTCGCTAACAATGCTTATTTCTGTTATACCGCAATTTTATTGCAAATTTAATGTTAATCGTTTATTTAGACATTTCGATGTAGTAGATGTTCTTTATATTTTTTTTGTTGATACTTATACACGACATATACTAAAAATACATAATTCATTTACTGGCAAAAAATCATGTTGACCAGTGTTATTATATGACATTCACGCTTAAAAACTTTTTTTTTTTGTAAAGTACCTACAGTTTCACATGTATATAAATATATAACAGAGTAGCAACAGTAGACATATCTCTTACAGATATCTTTTAATCAACCTAAGGAAACGTTCGGAAGGAACTATGAACAAAAGATATACTAATTGTTAACTTCATGAATATCTACTTCATAATTTATGTAAATTCAAATACAAATCATTAATATTTATAATATTAGTTTGACAGCGGTTTCTAGAAATATCACATAATTTAATTGTTATTTTGTTGAGGACACATCGATGGTCTCTAGGTAAAATATCAAAAAGGAAAAATTGCAATTATCTTTTATTGCTGTTTTGAACTACAAACAAATGTTGTTTTTGATTATAAACAAGTTCAAGAAACTTATAAATAACAATTTTTTTTAATTTTGAAAAAATCTCATTAAAACTACACTTCTTAGTCGTCCAAAACAGCAATAAAAACATTTGCGATTATTCACTTTCGATACTTAACCTAGGGACCATCGATATAGAAAAATATTATAAGTGAAATCTGAAATTGCTTAAGGTTTGTCAGCTTATATTTCAAGCAGTAACTTCGTAAGTAAATATACGGCGGCGACGACATATATAAATTTATGTCAGATTTGTTATGTGTATGTGTAGGCCCTAGTTTAGTTATATTGGCCTTACGCACTTGCGGCATTTCATTTCTTACAATTATATTGTTACTAGAGACCTAAACGACCTAAAGTCTATGTAGTATTCTGATATATAAGCTATATATATTATACTATTATTATCACTGTAAAGTTTTATCTATTTTTTTTATTATAGTGTTACGCGTCACCCGGCTCGTCGGCAACTCTCGGGTAGCGTCGCCGAGCGGTTGGGGAGGGGCTTGGCGGGAAAGGAACGACGCGCGCTTATAATGTCAAATTTGGGCGGGAAAATGTTCTGGTTATAGTAATATTGTAATATTGTAAGAAATATAGCTATTGGAAGTGAATAAGTGTTTCAATATCTACTTTTTGCGTTATAATTTCAGTTTTTACTTTTTTCTCTCTTATATTTTTCCATATTTTTTATATTCATATTTAAAAATTCACCCTTAAAAATTAAGAATACCTTCGCCTTATTCCCAATCTAGAACTAAGTTTTTTAGAGAAATTCAGAATTTACAGCTGCTTGCTTAAAATAACATACATTTTAGATCGCAACAGCCTACCTCAGTTGAATAATTTCAAGGACCGGGCCCGAACAACGTGGATATCGCTTTGTGGACGTGAAGGTGCCGAATTAAGTGACAACATAACCTATTTAAGAGATTCAGCTTTGTTGCTTATTTTTTTTATATTCTATTAAAATCATATCATAATTTCCTTATGCGTATTTGTTTATATAACTGATTTTATTTTGATATATATTTTTCTTTATTGTTTTTCTAGATTTTTTTCAGTACTGTCTACTGATATTTTTTATAATCACATATTAGTTACATTATCTAAAAAGGCCGGTCCAATGCGAGTCGGTCTCACCTGCCGATGCCTCTGTTCCAATTTCATGATTCATTCGTTATGTTTTTTTCTATTTATTTTATTTTGATTCATAAATTTTAATTTTTCGGTGTGTTATTATTGTATGTTGTCATTGTTCTTACCAAATTTCATTATATATATATATATATATATATATATATATATATATATATATATATATATATATATATATATATATATATATATATAAAAAAAAAAAAAAAAAATCAGCTTCACGCTGTATCCCGCACACAGCAGGGTAGGCAGAGGGAACCTAGTATTAAGACACTCCGTT
>JAAIXJ010000427.1:34817-126135 GCA_013403705.1 Heliconius hermathena | reverse complement strand
TATATGTATATATTGTAGTGATTGTATTTTTTCCTTTAAGGTACGGGACCCTAATTATTTTAAATGTAGATATAAAAATATTTTATTTATTACTATTATTTTAAGTTAATAATATAAGCTTACATCACTTCATTATCTACGTTTACTCTCGTCCCGTAACAAATATAAGTAAAAAATTGGCAATAAATTTGTCTCAATACATATTTTTTTATAGCTTCACGCTATACGCCCGCACACAGCAGGGTAGGGAGAGGGAACCTAGTGTTAAGACACTCCGTTCCCCACATTTTGCCGAATTCTGGAGGCATAGCGTGTTGAGTGGCAGAACTCAATGCCGCGCTTAACCTCGACACCAGAGCGAAGAAATGGAAATATAAATTTAAGTAAATATTTCATCTCCTCGAGTGGGGATCGAACCCACAACCAGTCGGTTTTACAGCCACACTTTGTGTAATGAAGTCGTCGTCGCGTCGTTGAGCTGTTATAAGCTATGGAGCGTACGGCACCGCACTGCGCAACCTACTGTGTGAAAGTTAAATTGGACACGTGTTTATATGAACATTGTTATTTTGGGTAACGATTACAACAATTTTATGAATATATTTTTATTTTTTAGTTCTGGTAGTAATAAATACACCGCTTATCAGGCTAAATCCTTAAAAAATCGGATATATGCCGCAATGGAAAACTAGTGTTAAGACGCAATAGCAAAAATGATAATTTTATCCATTTTTGCTATTGTGTTTTTTACATTAAAAATTATGCTTGCAAATTGTACCTACGTCTGAAAAAGCTAAGATCTATATTTATATAATCATGTAGGCTGTTTATTTGAGAGTAAACTAGTTTAACCATCCATCCAAACCATCGCCGTGCAATCGCTCTATGAAAAGCTAAAGAAAGTAATGTAAAAAATATATTGACAAAAAAATATTATACACAAAAATTATTGAACAAATTTTGATAGTTTTGCTTATTATTAATTGTAATACATAAGATGTGATTTTTAATTATCGAAACAATCAAAAATAATTCAAAATAACGATAATGTAAACAAACATAAGGGATTATTTAAAAAAAATAATAGAATAATTCAAGCAGGCGAAATCAGCTTAGCTCGATTGTATTGTGGATCACCGCACCAGTTTTCGCTGTTATTAATTAAAATTGTGCTATATCGCACTCACCCACGTTTATATATGTTAGCCCCACATATGTTTTAGTAGTCGTTATTTTAAAACGTGTGTAAAGTTGAATAATATCTAATAGTTGACTTTCTTTGGGGTACATTAAATTCACATTTATTGCGAATTTCACGCTATATGGAATAAGAACTTAAAATTCATCATCCAATATATACTACACTGCTGCCTAACTTCAACATTTTTGGTAGAATTCTTATATCGGAAAAATAGTCGTCCCATTTTTGTCTTATATGCGTTATTAAGATTCCATTCTGGATTTGGACATGGATATAATTTTTTTTATTTATATGTATCTTTTAGAACACTTCTGTTACTAAAACACCATTTTGTACAAAATGTGTGTATTAAACACACATAATAAATTATGTTTTCGATAGAATTTTCTTGTAAGGAAAAATGTTTGAAAGTTTCTTTGTGTCCAAGATACCGTATTCTATGATGTTGTATTGTAGAATATGCTGATATTATGGTCATAACAAGAATAACCCACTTTATCTTAGAGGGAGTTTCTTGGTTACCTGACGTCTTACGCTGTAAACGTTGAACTATTAAATATTTACTATTTATATTCTATAAATAGATATTTATAAATGTTATATTTATAAGTAGTTAATTATAAATCTTATATTATCTTATATTTTTTATATTTTTATAAGAAGAAAATATTCTCAATAAATACACAATTAATAGAGACCACTCATTACACGAATAAGTAAATACATACAATTATGCTAAGATACACGAAAACTTGTCTAGAAAAGATTCTATAAGGTTTTTTTAGCTTCACGATTTATTCAGCTCATTCCAGGGTAGGTAGAGAGGACCTGGGAACCTAGTTTAACCTTGCGTTACCAGAGTGAGGAAATTAAAATATTAAATATTGAATTCTATCGAGTGGGAATCAAACCCACACTCTGTTGCGTCACACACTCTAACTGGCCTCTATCTCTATTGTCGATTAGTTAAAATGTTACGTTCCAAAACCACGGATTCAAGTACGACTATAAATGTGTTTGAATGAATATTATTTATTTATATATACTTTATTTGCACATAATTACAAAGAAAAAAAAATTAAAGGCTTAACGCTAAAGAGCATTCTCTACCAGCCAACCTTGTCATGTGTGATAATAAGTGTGTAGGTGTGCAAAAGTAAAATATATAATACATAGGTACATTTTTCAGTGTATAATATTGAATAGTGTAATAATACTAAGAAAATCAATAAAACTAACATACGTATGTATTAAAAAAATTATAATATTTAAAGGATGAGCGATAAAACACTTGCCACTACTGAAAATTTAATCATCGTACTTAACTTCAAACGGTTGGGATTTCACAGTATTCTATTTATAAGAGACTAGAGGGCGCGCGCGGCTTCGCCCGCTTATTAGGAGTGAATTCTAAAAAAAACACGAAACACGTGTTCAATAAAATATTTTTAACAGTCTGAATTTAAATTTTTATAAAAATCGGTGGCGATTTAAAGATTTTTCCATATAAACTTTCAACCCCTTATTTGAACCCTCAGGGGGTGAATTCTTAAAAACCATGAAACACGTGTTCAATGAAATATTTTTAAAAGTCTGAATTTCAAATTTTATAAAAATCGGTACAGATTAAATTTTTTTTCCATACAAACTTTCAACCCCTATTTCATCCCTTTAGGGTTAAAATTTTTCAAATTCCCTTCTTAGTGGATGTCCAGAATATGAAAATAAACATCTGCAAAAATTTCACCTTTCTACCATCAACGGTTACGGCTCTGCGTGCGTCTTACCTCAATCAGTCAGCACAAGTCCTTTTATATATACATATAGATAGTCGCTGTAAATCGTAATTATGTATAGCAAACTCGCCTGTATACCATTTAATCTAGTATAATTTTGTAATATATTTGTTAAAGTTGGTTAGAATTTGTTGCAAATTTATAATTATTACCTCCACATTAGGGGCTACCGTGGCGTAGCGATATAACGTCTGATTATAAGCGCGACGGTTATGGGTTCAATTTCCCGGGGATTTTTATTTCTCCTCTCTCGTAACAAGACAAAGCGCGCTGTTTAGTTTCGCCACTTAATGTTTCGAAAACTGAGTTAAAAATGGGAAAAGGAGTGTCTTAACAATAGGTTCCTTCTACATACCCTGCTATATGTGGAGTAAAGGAGTAAAGTGTGGAGCTAAAAAAAGTAAAAATACATTTTTACAGTGCAAACTTACTACAACAGACCTCCGCTCTTTATGACACGTTGTGTACGAGTATATTCATGTAAGGGTGTGTCTATTTTGAGAAACAAGGACCAGATTAATTACATTAGCATAGAATATTGCAAAAGGGTTCCCTTATAAAATATGGTATGTGGAAGATACCAAATTTCCATACGTAACGATACTGAGTTAACTTATTTATTTATAGGTACTATAAAAATAATATTATGTACAATATTGCAGATTCAGATAAACCTATAAAAGAAATGCCCATAAGTCCGCTCATACGGACAGGGGTTTTCAGTAAAGTTACTTAGGAGTACTTTTTATTTGAGTGCTAGAAGTAAGCACTTCATCTTCATAAATTTAAGTATACATATTTAGTATAAAATTTAGGTTCAATGTAGATTTATAACAATACTTAATTTTGAAGTATTTAGATTTCTTTTTTATTTTGAAATAATTATTTATTTTTATTTTGAAATGTTTTGAGGGTAATCATTATATATTTTTTTTATAGAAACATATGCTTCCGAATAAACCGAGAAAACCAAGCTACAATGAGACGTCTGGTATATTATCCCTATTATGTAGGTATATATTATGTAGCCTCTGGGTGGAATGATAGCTTCACTGTAGTACAAATTTGCATATGCGACTAAAATGCAAACATGAGCAATATGTAATCAGATTAAAGATTACCCAATGTAATCGTAAAGCATTAAGATTATATTGGGAAATATTTAATCATGATTACAGATTACAAAAAGTAATCAAGGAAGTATATTTGCTGAATATATATATAAGAATATTAATCTGGAACAATAATCTTGTTATTTTTAAGGATTACTTTTTCTGACTAATTAAAACTACATATATGTAATCGTTTTATTCCAAAACTATTAAGATTAGGTACAATGTTGAAACTCAATAGGTTGATATATTCTGAGAACCACTTTCTTTCTATTACTAACTACTAACGTCAATCTTCGATTGTTCCACATATTATCTATTCAATCTCTAACCTGCATGCCAATAACCAAACCGGGTAATGTCAACATATGTTCAACGATAGATTGTAGGGTCCTCATAGCCTTATCTATAATTCAGATTTACGTAGAAATTTTAAATTAACGAAATTTTAAATTTGCTAAAATTATTACTATTTACAAAATTCCTCAATTTCAATGATTCAATTCAATTTTCAATGAGATGACAAATCTTTAAGTCCCAAAATATTAAAAAAGAATAAGAATAAAGAATAAAATTTTCGTTTTGTATAAATAGAACAAGAATTTTGTATAATTAGAAATAGAACATAAAGATGATCAGATATTTTAATTATCATTTAATTATGATTTGCTAGCGTGGGGTAAAACAACATAACAGGGTAACACTGATCGAACGCTTTCTGCGCATACGCATTCTGCGCAATTTTACGCGAGTACCTCCGATTATCAATAAGAGTTTTGACGGAAAGAATGATAATAAATTACTACCCACACTATTTTTCAGATTCCGTCTTTTTTCCAATATTTCGAAAATGTGTAAAGATAAAATACAAAAAATATTACACGTATTCTTCTCATAACCATTAAGTATACATTTGAAATTTTACATTCAAAACTTCCTTTATTCTCTGAGAGTGGCAAGTACAAAGAGCGAAACAACGCTATATAAACTGAATACTGGAAATTGTGTCATATTTTACAAAAGCATTATGCGCGTGCAAGAGTATTCGCAGATTCCGTTTAAATAAAGTCGCCGACTTGTTTGAAGTCGGATAATATTCAGTTCAACTAGTAATGGAATACTTAAGGTACCTACTTAAATTTACAAATTTAAATTTAAAATTATTGACTTAATGTCTTTTGACTATTGAGTAGATNGGTTGTGGGTTCGATCCCCACTCGAGGAGATGAAATATTTACTTAAATTTATATTTCCATTTCTTCGCTCTGGTGTCGAGGCTAAGCGCGGCGTTGAGTTCTGCCACTCAACACGCAATGCCTCCAGATTTCGGCAGAAAGTGGGGAACGGAGTGTCTTAACATTAGGTTCCCTCTGCCTACCCTGCTGTGTGCGGGATACAGCGTGAAGCTGATTTAATTTTTTCATTTTTTATAAGATACAAAAAATATTACACGTATTCTTCTCATAACCATTAAGTATACATTTGAAATTTTACATTCAAAAATTCCTTTATTCTCTGAGAGTGGCAAGTACAAAGAGCGAAACAACGCTATATAAACTGAATACTGGAAATTGTGTCATATTTTACAAAAGCATTATGCGCGTGCAAGAGTATTCGCAGATTCCGTTTAAATAAAGTCGCCGACTTGTTTGAAGTCGGATAATATTCAGTTCAACTAGTGATGGAATACTTAAGGTACCTACCTCAATTTACAAATTTAAATTATTGACTTAATTTCTTTTGACTATTGAGTAGATAAAATTTGAATACTTATAGAAATATAATCTTTGTTATTGAATAAAAAAGCTTTGTGCCGCTGTTCCAGTCGTCGAGCAGCGGCACAAAGTGTGACTGTATAACCGACTGGTTGTAGGTTCGATCCCCACTCGAGGAGATGAAATATTTACTTAAATGTATATTTCCATTTCCTCGCTCGGGTGTCGAGGCATAGCGCGGCGTTGAGTTCTGCCACTCAACACGCAATGGCTCCAGAATTCGGCAAAAAGTGGGGAGCAGAGTGTCTTAACACTAGGTTCCCTCTGCTTACCCTGCTGTGTGCGGGATTCAGCGTGAAGCTGATTGATTGTTATTGAATTTATTACTAATTTTATACATAACATAGCTATGGTAATTTTATTTGCAGATACGGGCGTACGGCAAACGTGATTTTTCCCATGCAAATTCTGACCCTGCGGGCTTCCGGGATATAAAGTAACCTATTATTGTTCCATAACCCAAAAGTTACCCTAGGAGTTCCTGAGATTAGCCAAAAAATTTAAAATTATTTGTTTGTGTTTTAACCATTTGCACTGTTATTCTGAAATGACAGATAGACACACTTAAACGTTATTTAGTTTTGTTGGTTTAGTATAATTATAGTGTACTCACTCCAAACATGAATACTTCTGCCGTGATGTTTCTCTTCGTTATTTTGGGCGACATCCTGCATTTGGTTTTCAGTATCCTCGGTATCTGGTTATGTTCTTCAGCAATTCCATTGTTTTATCTTTTGTCTTATCGCGTGCTTGTTTCCAATGTGTCAAATATTTAGGTGATAATTTTGGATTTGATTTTAGAATATTGTAAGTATTATAATATATTAGGAACAGATCACTTTAAGGTTCTTAAAAGGGTAATTTTTTGTAATAAAAAATATTAAATTGCAAGGAATCGTTCTTTTTAAAAGTAAAAAAATCGATTTGAAGCATGCTTTGTGGTACATGATTCAAGTCATATAGCACCGTTGGGTTGCCCCACTAGTACCTAAACTGAAATGTTATTATTGATATTGTTTTTTATTTATTAATGCGAAATGTGTTTTTGGTTTAAATAAAAAAAATGCTAAAATTTTATTTTAATATAAAAATTAAAAAACCTGAAACCTGGTGTTAAGACACTCAATTTGCTACTTCGGAGGCCAGTGGGGATCGAAACCACAACCGTCACGTTACAGTTACAATTTTGTGCCCAGGAGTCACGACGGTCCCAAATGCTATAGGTTTATTAAATATTCTAATAAGAATAATTTAAAATTAATTTAAAGAGAAATCACGTCTTAGAGCTCAGCAGTTCATTCCGTATTAATCAAGGTCTTAGCTTGCATGATGTTAATTAATCTCCGAGATTAGCTTTACTAGAAAATGTAAATCTTGCATTGATGTTATTATACATAAAGTTTATTTTGTTTAATGTACATAAAGATTCTTTATTTAAAATAAACTTTAAGTTAAAATGTTTACTGCTTAGCATTTAGAACTTTGATATATGACTGGCAGTGTAAAAATAGAAGGATTAAAAGGAAAAATCGTATTTTAATTTAATTATATTTATCTTAAGTTAATTACCTTTATCTCCATATTTTTTCCTGGCTTTCTATCCCGCATATAACAGGCAGGCAAAGAAACTTGGGTCCCTAGGTTTAAGACACTCCGTTCCGGATCCAATAATCAGAACTTAATCAAACTCTCATCAAACTACCCTTGAAGTGTATCCTTTCAAATAAAAAGAATAATCGAAATCGGTTGCCGTGACATAGAGTTATTCGTCCATTTGTCGCGCACAAACTTAATGGATATTAAGGACTTGTGTGATTTTCTTATGGATAACGTTGTAAGAAATGATCCACACGGGAAGCACCAGCATTCAAACAAAAAAGAATCCTTGAAATCGGATCACCCAGTCTCAAAAGTTCTGCGGTAACAAACATAAAAAAATAGAATCGAATTGATAACCTCCTACTTTTACAGAAGTCGGTTAAAAACATTCCAAATCTTCGCGTACAATTAGATACTTCCCTCTCTGTTGATGTTTGATATGATCAATTACACATTAATTTAATTTTGCTATTAATTAATTATGTCGTCCATCGAGATTCACAATCTAGTAGCGTGATACTTTATTAAAGTAATTGTATATAACATAAATATAACACACACACGGTCACAAAGTGTGACTGTAAACGCGACAGGTTGTGGGTTCGGTTCCCATTCGAGGAAATTAATTATTTAATATTGCCGTTTTCTTCGCTTTGTTGCCGAGGGAACGCTCAGCGTTGAGTTACGCCATATAACACACAATGCTACCAGAATTCGGCGGAAATGGAGAATAGAGTGTTTTAGCACTAGGTCCTTTCATCTTACCCTGGTATACAGCGAGCAAGGGTACAGCGAGGGATACAGCGAGTAGCAAATGGCATGGCAAAACACAATTTATTAGGTTAGTTTTCAGTAAAAAAATAGAACTAGATCTATTTGTATTTTCTTTAAGTTATGTTGCACCTGCGGCAAAGCCAATCTCTATGTTTTATAGGTGATATGTAAAACTTTATTAGAATTGCGGTAAGGTATTTGAAAAACCAGATTTGACTGTTACTGATATTGATGTTTTCTTGAAATTATAATGTTGTTATTCGTTTATGTGAATAAATTGTTTCATATTCTTTTCTCTAGGTACATTATTAAAAAAAAGATAATTGTTTTATTATTATTTACAGTAAGCATTATTTTTTATTATTTACATTAGGTATGTTATTTTTAGGGTTTCGTATCTCGAAAGGAGAAACCGGAACCGTTATAGGATAACTTTATTGTTCGTTTCTCCGTCTGTCAAGATCATTAATATCAAGATCGCGAGGCAGTATCAAGTTGAAATTAATATGAAATATTTAGGTCTATAGTCCCTTAATGCACAAAAATATCTAGCTTCTAAGTCAACACAATTAACAAATACAAGCATTTATGTATCGTTTTTGCGGCATTTTGTATGAAATTCAAACCTTAAAACCTTAAATTATATCTTTATTTTACTTTTCGTGGACGCACATTATTAAATTTGACAAGTAAGAACTTGGAGTACAAATAAGGGAAAAATCCAAAAAGTTAAAATTTATAGATAAAAGTCATTACAAACTTATAATTGTAGTTCAATTCATACAAAATGAATGCGTACTTCCACAAACTTAAATTTGTCAACTTCATATTGTACTCCTCGTTGACGATTGATCCAGAATTTGGCACTGTCCTCGGTATGCGAATCCGACTCGTAATTGACAGGTTTTTTTTAAAGTCATTCTCACCATACTTTTCAATAGAAAAACTGGCAAATAAGGCAATTATGTTAACCTGGCATCTGACGTGCTTTAATTCCCAGACTCTATGGTGATGGATGAGATACAAATTACTATTGAGTCGTTAATCTTTTAAAATTGATGACTCGTTGAAAATTTAAGTGATATCTTCATTTGTTATTCGTAGATATTTGTTTTTTTCTTCACGTTTCAAAGAGGAAATGGCAAATGAAAATTTTACTAAGAAAATAAAGAAGAGAGGCGGCGAACGATCCAAAAAAACAAATTATTGTAATAATTTTATTAAACCGTTTGTGGCTCAGGGACAAAATAGGCGTGACGTGAACGTGAGCACACACGGATAAAGATTCGGTTTCCACCCGGGGAATGATTATCTTAATATTTTCATTTCTTGCTCTGTACAAACTTCCAGCAAAGAGCGTTTACATTTTTTGCAGATTCAGATATAAATCATTAATTTATTAGACGCAGGAAGAGGAGAACGGAGTGGTGCAAAGTCACAAGCTAAAGCGGCCACTAAAGCGGCCTCATAAATCTACACCTATAATAAAACCGTAATTGATCGGTGTCTGTACATGAAAATTAAATGAGAAAAATGATTACTGAGGACATATAAATGTCCTCAGTATTCGTTTTTCTCATTTAACTTTCATTGATAACAATGAAGTACAACCTAGAACATTGATTTTTAAATAATTTTGAATTCAAAATAAAGTTATTTTTCCAAGCCCATATACCTACTTATTTATACGATACTAAAAAAGAAACAAATATTATATTTTTTTTTAGTGGAACTAACATTTAAAATTATGCTGTTTTTTATCACACAATTCGTAATAAACGTGGGAAACTATACAAATGCGTTTGCCGTACTTACCGCCTACAGATGTTTTTTTATGTAGAAAAGACAAGGCAAATGAGCGCACGGGTCACCTGATGGTAAGTTATGATCGCCGCCTACGAACCCGTTCGAAACCAGAGGAGGTACAGATGCGTTGCCGGCCTTTCAGGTGGAGATAGACGCGCTTTTTGAAGGTGCCCATGTTGTATCGACCTGGAATCACCACCACTGGTAACAGGTCAAACAGTTCCCAATACTCCAGACGAAAAATGCGGTGGATTGTTTATTTCAGCACTGGTCAGCGTTTTCCCGAAGAAGATCCATAGTCGAGACAAAGAGAGCACCTTCTTTGATCGGCTTTCTCTTTGGCCGTTTGGATCAAGATGTCATTTCCTGTGAGTAATGGCGGAAGCGAAGGCTGGCTGGGTATTTTTTTCTATTAAATGTGATATTGTTTGCGAGAAAAACCAAATAAATTCCCAAAAGATTTAAATTACTTTATATAGTTTTATTTAGTGCATAACAGTATAGATAAATATACTAAAATAATAATATATTTTTTGAAATACACTTAGTTTAATATTCATATAGTTCGAGCGGGCGAAGCTTTTGTAATTAATTTTAAATTATTTTTTGCACTTAACTAACTTATTCAAACTTCAACTTAATCAAAGTTATTGATATTGATAAGAAATTCTAAGTGTGGTAATAAAAATATAGTAACTAAGCTTAATTGTGTATATTGTGTGACTCTAGATATTTCAATAAAAGAAGTATGCAAGCAACCCCAACGCCAAAGTTCATTGTGCTTCTAAGCTATGAACTAATCTTGCTTTAACTTTTGTGTCTATACTATTTTAAAATATATTTAACGTGTGTTTGCTATAAGAACATGTATCCTGCATGTAGCAGGGTAGGCAGAGGGAGCCTAGTGTTAAGACACTCCGCTCCCCATTTTTCGCTGAATTTTGGAGTCATTGCGTGTTGAGTGGCGGAACTCAACGTCGCGCTTTACCTCAACAACACAAGGAAGTAATTAAAATATTAAATATTTCATTTCCATGAGCGGGAATGGAACCCCCAACGCATTTACAATCACACGCTTGTGCCGCAGCGCCACGAGTCACACCGGGTATCTTGCTTGTGAAAAAATATACCTTCTTATAGCTAGCTATTCTTAGATAGTGTGTCCACTGGTGTTTTTTTTACTTTTAGCATGTATAACGCTAAACCTTACATATAAAGTAACAATATGTGATTTAACTTACCGTTTAAAAGTTTCTTTAGAACTCTTACTTGTTCTGGACAATCTTCTTTCTCTTTTCGAATTATCTTCAAAAGGTGCTTTTACTTGAGGGACTTTCAATTCCTTTTCTGTTTTGTTACTGGACTTTGACATCTTTACTTCTTTATCTTTCTTTACAGCCACCTTTTCAGATTTTCTTTATTTTATTCATAATTTAACATAATTTTACCATAATTAAAACAGTTTATTATCTAGATACACCAAAATATACTTACGTAAGTACATATTGATAGTATTTATCCGATTTTCTTCGTACCTTAGGCAAAATATGATGAAATACATAGATTTCATTCCATTAACCGATTTCATCTAAAATAGTCAGAGCTAAGGAAATTATTTTAACGAACGTAAATAATGTAGACGAATTTACTGTACGCAAATATCAAAAGAAAAATTAAATAAAACAGGATTAATTTGAAAATGATCATCGTTACATATATTAAAATGGATATATTTTAAAAATATCTTCCTGACTAAAATTTTATGGATTTTATCCATTATCCTATAGAAGGTAAATTTTTAGCTCCATTCTGTATTCCACATACACCAATGTGCGCGGTAGGTAGGGTGATCCTTGAGTTAACACATTTCTCTATTTTTCCCCCTAATTTTCGAGACATTACTTATTGAGTTGTAGGAATTTGTCTTGTTACCAGAGCGAGGTACCAACATGTTTAATTTGCCTGAGCAGGAATCGAAACTACAATCAATTTGTCACATTTACGATTAGACGCTGTCTCGTTTAACTACGACGGCCTCTTTAAATAAGAAAGTTTATATAAATGTTAGATTTGAAACCTCATATAATATTCTTAGAAAAGTAAATTTGTATAGTAGTAAAAGGCAGATAGCTAAAGCAAACGAAATAATGCAAACACAGCTGTAACCCTTATGCTATGACATGTTTTTTTTTATTTTCAACTGTCGCTCGCTTGGATTTTATAAAAAAAGTAGCCTATAGTTGTCTTTCTTTATTGCTCTCTGAGGATTCGCAAATGTGAAATGTGTCTCTACAAAATGTTATTTACATGTTTGTTTAAGCTATTCGTTAAATTTTTTTTTAGATTATTTTAGTACTTTTTTAAAACATTTGAATTTGAACATATTTTTGCGCTGTATCTAGTATTAAGTGTGTTTTGACTTAAAAAATAATAAGTGCTTAACATAATTATGTGGAGGCTGTCATTGTAGCGCAGAGGTTGTGGGTTCATTTTCCACTCGGAGGTATGAAATATCTTCATTTTCTCACTCGGGTAAGGCAAAGCGTGGAGTTTCACCACTTGACACACAATGATAGTGGGAAATGGAAGTGTCTTAACACTAACTTACTGTTTCAAAGTGTCGTAATACTAGGTTCCCAGGTTCCCTCTGCCTAACTTGCTATATCTCGCTTTATCTTCTATGTCTGTGTGTGAGATACAGAGTGAAGCTGAAATAAAAAAAAAACAATATTATTAGTTAATTAATATCACCATAAGTACATATTTAATGTGTATAGTCAATAGTGCGATTCGCGCCATTCCAGTATTTAAAAAATATTGTTAGTTCCAATACGGAACTCTCATTTTAATTTTTGGCAGACTAGCAAAATTTTTGATTAGGAAAAAAGAAAAGTAAAGAAGCTGCGTTAATTTATTACCAAGCATTTTTGCTAACTTCGAGGAATGCGTAATGAAACCAATCTTTTAATTTATATGTAACATGTTTATATAAGCTTGTAAATATTTTTTTCAGCTTCTTTCTGTATCCCACATACAACATTTTAGGCAGAAGGAACTAACTTAGTGTCAAAACACTCCCGTTTTCTATTTTCTGCCGAATTTTTCGAGGCATTGCGTGACGGAACGCCAGGCTTTTGTCTTGGAGCCACAGCGAAGAAATTAAATAATAATAATTCATGCCTCGAGTAGAGATCGAACCCACCGGCGCTTACAGTCACATCCTTGTGTCGCTGCGCCACGACGACCTCTAATTATATCTAACTTATTTAATATAAACTTGTGAACAATTCTTTATGGCTTCACGCTGTATCCCGCACACAGCAGAGTAGGCAGAGGCAACATAGTGTTAAGGCATTCCGTTCTCCAGTTTCTCTCGAATTTTTGAGGCACTGCATGAGTGACTTGAGTGGTGGAACTAAACGCCACGCTTTACCTTGTGAAAGAAATTAACGTATTAATTAATATTAATCCCTTTACCCCAGAAAGACAATCGAACCCATAATCGTCACGTTTACAGTCACATGCTAGTGCCCCTGCGTCTGACGACTGACTCTGGTTTATAAAATATATTTTTAATGAATAATGATATAAAGAAACACCATATATAATCTAACCTTTTGGTAATACGTAACATATGCGCTTCGCAGTAGATTTTGCACAGTACCTGTATTTATCCTATCGTATCAAAGTGTAGCTTGGCGGCGCGCCAGCTACCTACCTCGTATAGCTAACTAAAAGAGTGTCGTTAATATTAATGTATATCTATAGTGAATTTTGTTAATAACAGTTCAGATTAAACACAGTTAGTTTTTTCATTTGATAACAGTTACTTCAACTTAAATATAGATTCTGTGTTCAAAGAAAATAGTGTCTATAAATTAGAATACATACTTATCTATTAGGTATAGGTATTAAGTATAGTTACACAAATCAGAATTACATATTTTGTTTTCTTTTCGTCTTAAAGAAATGCAAAAATATCAATGCACCCAGTATTTTACTAAAGATTATATTTGTTTTTATAATAATATATATTTTTAAATTTAAGAAATTATATTTATATATAGAAATTCTGTATATAGAGAGTCGCTATTAGGACATATTTCGCAAGGATTTATTAGATTTTTGATTTTTTTTTCTATCATTTTTTGAATTAGAAAAACACTTGTTTGTTATTTATTTTATTTTAGTGAAATCTATCTCTAGACTTTTTAAGGTAAATACAGGGAAGCTAGTTTTAAGATATTCCGTTAACCATTTCTGACGAATTAATTAGAAATTATAGATATCTAGAATAAAAAATCACACACTCGTTGCATACGTATAATTTACTGAAACACTGCTACTGTGCTATATACATGTGTCACTAAAAGTTTAAGATTAACTTATTATAGTCACTCTAGAGTCGAGCATAATATATTGTTATTGTTAAATCTGCGACAACTTTAAACTATTTGGGCAGAATAAATTTAGTGACATAGCCACATGTATACGATTATATTCTCTAGTATTAGGTATATTCTGAAATTGACATACTTTGAAAAATTATAATTTAAATAAACTTTATTTTTGAATTTGAGTTAATAACGACAATATATCATAATTCAAATTAATATTACCATAATAATACATGTTTAACTTCACACTGTATCCTGCATATAGCATGATAGCCAGAGGGAACCTAGTGTTAAGGCACTCTGTTCCCCACTTTCCGCCGAATAGGCATTGCGTGTAGACTGGCGGAATTAATCGCCGAGTTTCTGCCTTGGTACCAGAGCCAGAAAAAAAATTGTGCATATACATTTCATTAAACTAAAACCACTAAGTATCTACTTTGATATCATCGTAAAAGTATTTTGTATTATGAAAACTCTATTTGTAACATTTTTTATACATACAGATATATTTTTCCATGTTATTATTGTTTTGTGTCTTAACTCTGCTTAGCTCTTATCACGCATATAACAGGATCAATTAATTAATTTAAGCATAAAAAACCTAGTAGTGGTTCCATTCGTCAATCTAAACCGAGTCTTGACACATGTTGAGTACTTAATAATCTGAATAACATGAAATATTACTCACAAATGTATGTAATTATTAAAACATTACAGAAAGAGTAAGCTTCAATAAAATAAGAACACAGAATATAGATACAAAATCATCTTTCATTTATTACTTTGTTAAAAATTGTATAAAATCAATACTCGAATTCCATTTTCAATCGAGAAATTCAATTTCAGGAACGAATGAGCTAAATTTTTCATACTTCTTTAACTTCATCTAATTTCGGAAACTATTGACGTAGAAGAAACAATTGAAAATATTGTGGGGAATTGGAGGATTCTGCGCTTTGTTTGATCAATAGCCGTCGTTTTTCAGGTTTTCCGAACGTATTGGTTGTTATCATCAATAAATAGGCCTATTGTTAGAAGTTCATGATAAATTGTGCGTATCCTACACAACAGTAATATTGAAACTATATGTGCCATATACGTATTTTTGTATAATTATGTTCTAAAAGCATTTATAATATATTTTATATTTTTTTTTGTTATACAATATCACATTATATACAAAAAAAGTAATAACATCGTTGATTTTTACAATTTTCAATGAAATTATTTAATCGGATTGATCACTTTTGGATCAAGTAATGCCTCCAACTAGACCTGTAATGAGAACCAACACAAATATCTCAGGTGATAACTGGTTTTATTCAGTTGAACTGGTTGGTAAGTTGAAAGAAAATGATTTGACATACGTTAGAACAATACACAAAAATTTAGAACAATGCACAAAAAAGGGAAGTTCCAAAAGAATATCAAGATAAAGAAGATATAACTGATGATGCCACACCACAAGCAGCCGCAAAACAGGAAGATGTTATTTGTGTGATCGTAAAAACGACCTGAAACGTTCTCTTAAGTGTAGCAAGTGCTTATCATTTATTTGTTAAATATTCAAATTCAAATTAAAATAATTTTATTCAAAATAAGAAGTTACATGCTTCATTTTTTGAACGTCAAATTTACCAACAGTTCACTAAAGTTAATGCCTCAGACCTGAGAAGAACCGGCGCAAGAAACTCAGCGGGACCTATTTTTTATAATCAATTTTAAACAAATACATATTTAATTATCTGTGACAATGATACCTTTGAAACAGACTGGAGCGAGCATTTCATTCCCAAGGCGTGTTATCATTTACAAAATGATTAATTTGGTAATAACCTTTAACACACAAACGTCTTTTCACAATTTTTTTAAATCATGATATAGAAATTTCTCTGACGTTTTCTGGGATCCTATTCTAAAAACGTACACATTGTCCCATAAAAGAATTACGAATTCGATGCAACCGAGTTACAGGTGCACCAAGCTTATGCCTGTTTCTAGTGTTAATATTATGAAAATCACCAATTTTGGTAAAATTATTAATGTTTTTCTTAACATACATAACATTTTCAAAAATATATTGAGATGCAACTGTCAATATATTAATTTCTTTAAACTTTTGCCTTAAGGAGTCTTTAGGACCTAAGTTATAGATTGCACGAATAGCTCGCTTCTGCAGGACAAATATTGGTTGAATACCGGCTGCATTACCCCAAAGTAAAATCCCATAGGACATAATACTATGGAAGTAACTGAAGTAAACAAGTCGAGCCGTTTCTACGTCAGTTAGTGATCTAATTTTTTTGACCGCGAAAGCTGCAGAGCTAAGTCTATTCGCCAATCCATCAATATGGGGTCCCCACTGTAATTTGGAGTCTATGGTGATACCGAGAAATACCGTAGAATCGACAGGATCTACGGGTTCACCATTCAAGAGTACATCGGCTTTAACAACTTTCGTGTTAGATGTTCTAAAAATAATACATTTAGTTTTTTTACTATTCAATAGTAAGTTATTAACACTAAACCAATGTACTACTTTCGAGAGAGCATTGTTTACATCGTCATATACGATTTGTCGTCTTTTTATTTTGAAAATCAATGAGGCGTCATTAGCGAACATGGTTCTTTTCAACGAACGTTAAGAATATTATATGTTGTGTTCTTATTTGATTTTAGTATGGTCCAACTTTAGCCAATGTGCGGATGTGTTAAAAAGCCTCCGTTTCCTTTATAAAATCAGTATTAAACAATTAAATACAAATATTTCATTGTTTGGCCCATTTTCAGAGTATTGGTTGGTCTGGACTAAAACGCGCATGTTGTGGTTGTTAATTTTTTTGTAGTTGTAGTTTTGATACTTGTTTTCTTTTTTTTTGTTTTATAGCATTTCTACTGACACATTTCTCTGTGCACAACAGATATCCATTGTCACCCAAAAATTAATACTTAGATTATTAAAACTTAATATATATAGCAGTGGCAGAGGGGACCTAGGAGCGTAGTGTTAAGACACTTCGTTCCCTATTAAGATATTTCCGTTCCCCATTATCCGCCAAATTCTGGAGAATGAATGTATTTGTCGTATTGACAATTTTAGTAAATTTATTAAAAATAAAAGATTTTATTTTTAGTAAATTAACTAAACCGGTCAACCTATTGTCAATAAAACGAATCCATAACTTCTATGTTGTATTTTATATCAAGCAATTTAACCCTTTGCGACTGACGTAGCTCGATATTTACAATTAAACTGACGTAATATTCGTAGTATCATTTTCCAGCGAAAAAAATCATCAAATGCCTACGAATTATTAAAGGTGCAATGAAGTCTTCCCCCACCATCGCACTGCAAAATAACATTTGATATTATTTTTGGTACGAAGGCATCGGTAGAAATGAATGGATTCTAAAAATTAAAGAGCTAATTTTATATTCCTGAGGCCTTGAGGCCAGTCGTGGCGCAGCGGCACGAGGTGTGACTGTAAAACCGACTGGTTGTGGGTTCGATCACCACTCGAGGAGATGAAATATTTACTTAAATTTATATTTCCATTTCTTCTCTCTGGTGTCGAGGTTAAGCGCGGCTTTGAGTTCTGCCACTCAACACGCAATGCCTCCAGAATTCGGCAGAAAGTGGGGAACGGGAGTGTCTTAACACTAGGTTCCATCTGCCTACCCTGCTGTGTGCGGGATACAGCGTGAAGCTGATTTATTTTTTTTTTAATTTTATATTCATTCTTGGTAACTTATAGAGGCCTATCGCAAATTCATATGAAAACTAGCCAAGTCAGATCTTACACACAAGTATAGTGTCCTAAGTTGTAAGAAGAAAGCACATTTTAAGTAGTTTTAAAATATTTTATTGTTAAAAATAAATTTCAGGGCTGACCTGGACTTGGCACCAATTTACATCTCACTTCTTTTGTCGCTGAAGTCAACGACCAAGGTATATATTTTAATAATATTGAACTTGGCTCTCATTTTACATTTATGTTTTTGGTGATATGAGATCCGATGTCGAGGCAAAGCACGGCGTTGAGATCCGCCACCCAAAACGTATTACGCCTTAACACTCTTTGCCCTGACTACGCGGTACATAGTGTGAAGGTGAAAAAACATTGGAAACCCGCCGTTTCTTTAAAGTTCATTGAATAACTTTTATTAAGGTATTTCAGCAGTAGATATACTCCACTCAACAGGCTGTTTCCATAAACAACAGACAAGTTAAAAAGAAAAAGAAAATATTACATCATTTGCTTGGATATTACGTTTTAAGAAATTCTTTTCTTGTAAAATTTTTTGAAAATCACAAAAATTAAAGTTTTGGGTTAACAAAGACTGTAATCAGGAATGCAATATTAAATAAAAAATATTCCGCTATCGTACAAGCCACAGTAATTTGGCTAAATGAAATAGCCGTAAAGTTTCCCACAAAAATTATTTGCTAAGGAAATTCAATTAAAATGCAAATGTACCGCCGCGGCTGATACCGGCACTTTACTTCTATGAGTTTCGGTCAGGGAATTCGAGTCGGCTAAAAGCTGTAAGTGTTATTAATTTATCCTGCAAAAAAGCGTATGTGTGGTTTTTAATAAAAATACTGTAAAAGTTATTGTCTTACTGTATCTTAACATTTTTTATAAAAAAAAAAAGTTCTGTTTATTTTATTCTTTAGCATTAATTGCAGTTGTTGGCCGATAAGATATCAATATAAGCACTCTATTTTTCATTCCTTACCACCGTTTAGAGACATTATCTTACATTATTAAATACCTACTTGCAATATATTTAAGTGTTCAATACTAATATGAATAAAAATGCTAGTCGTGGCGTAGGGGCGCAAGCGTGCCACTGTAAGCGTGGCAGGTTGTGGTTCTATTCCTACTAGAGGAAATGAAATATTTATCATTTTCATTTCAGCGTTCGCAATTTTAAAAATAACAGAACTTGAGAGTAGTCAAAAAAGATAGTGGGCCAGTCTACCCTATCTATTCAACCCCTCATCAATCCTTCACAGCTCATTCCTTTTTCTGGCCAGGCAGCGATAGGACGTCGAAAAGTGTTTCTATAACCTAGTCCAGATCAGTGTTGAATATACAGGAATAATAGTGTACATATGCCGAAAGTATTGTTAGCAACAGTATTGTTACCTTGTAGGTAACGGAGTTACTACTTAATTAATATATCTTCGAATGAAACGACGAAATATAATAACAAGAAATAAAGCAAATAAATTTATTTTACTCAAAGAAAAATTGTGTGAATTCGTCTTTCTCATTGCAAAGCAGGAAGCAACGCAACGGTGCGACAGGCTAAAACCAAGAATTAATGTTTTTCACTACCAGTAGTTCAAGACGGGATTTTTGAATTTAACATATATATTAATTCTTCTGATTTATGAGGATTCATTATTATATAAAAAATCCCAGTAGTGGCGCAGGAGCACAAGCGTATGACAGGTTGGGGGTTCGACTCCTAGAAAGTCCGGTTAGAAAATTAAATATTTAATATTAACATTTCTTCGCTCTCGTCTTGAGGCAAAGCGTCGCTTAGAGTTCCACCACTCAACATGCAAGCTTCTAAAATTCGGCGGAAAGTGGGGAGTAGAGTGTCTTAACATTATGTTCTCTCTTCCTACCCTGCTACGTGCAGGATACAGTGTGAAGCTGAAAAACAATTATTTTATTTTTGTAATAATTTTTTATTGTATAAAAGATTTGTGTGAATGTGAAATGAAAAATGTACACTCAGCTTTATAATAGTTCAAACCCGAGGAACTTGTTTAGGTTGATTTTATTCTTTTTCCTATTAAAGTTGTCGTCGATCGTTAAATCAACGCAAGGTTTCCAAAATAGAAAATAAATAGATGTGATACTTAGTTTAATAATAATATATTCGAATAACGAAAGAACTAAAAGATATTTTTTTAACTTACTTATATAATCACTACACAACTAATCTACCTTCTAATAAATACATAATTAAAATCCTCTCTTTATATATACTCTTACATACAAGCTTATATATTTACAACGTCTCACAAGCAATGAAAATGTATGCAAAATACTGCCTTATGTATTGCTATAATTTTATTACACACTATAATGTAGTATCTAATTGCTATATAATATTTTCTTATTATTTACTTTCGTTCTGTATTGTTATGCTAGCTTATAATAGAACAATCAATGTACGTTGCCGCTTTTATTATGAACTAAACAATATAATTTTTAATTATGGAAAGTCTTAGCTCCTTGAAAGAAATAGATAATATTGAAATAGCGAACTCAGCTATACTAGACATACAGAACCAAAGTAGAAATCATACGTATAAGTTAATAAATAAACTTACAGTCATAACGCAAAACATTCGTAGTATATATAAAAACTTTGATGACCTACAGGTCACTTTGTCACAGTTAACACATGACTTTGATGTATTAATTCTCACGGAATGTAGATTGCATATCACAAAAACAGTATCTTATTTAATAAATTATACCTCGTAACAAACCCTAAATCTTTTGAATCAGAACGACGGCGTTGTAATGTACGTTCATAATAAACATAGAGTATTAATATCTGAACTTCGACGTTCTAATGCTTCTGGCCTACAGTTAATTATGAAAAATTTTGCTATTCTAGGAATTTAGCGTTCCCCGTCTCACTTGGACGCTAGTACTTTTACGGACTCCTTAGAACATCTAAACAGTATGTCGAATTACAAAAACATGTACATTCTCGGAGACATAAATATTGACATTATTACTACACCAAAAGAGACATCTCATCATATATAGTAAATTAAATTATTCACTGACATCAGCACATTTAACAGATTTTGAAAATTATAAGACGTACATAACATAGGTTAAAAGAAGGTAATGTTATAAAAATATACATGTATAATAAATAATTAGCTTTATGTATCAATTAAAATTGAAAACAAAAAACAAATTACTGTAATGTAGTAAAAAAATCATATTTGAAGATTACAGATTAAAGTTATAAAAAATCATATCAGACGTCATTATAGTTGTTTGCAACATTATAAGCATTATAAGCTTCCCTTCTTCTGCACAAGCATGATCGATTGTGTCTGTACACTGTCAGCTTGCTTTACAAATACAGTATTTTAGGAAAAAAAAAATATAATATTCAATTTTAAAATGAAAATCGGCCCAATTCGAATGTAGTGAAATACATAAATATTTTGTACGTTTGAATAATTTCACATTTTTACCCATTTGGAACGTTTCCAAGTTATTGATGGTTGATATCTGAAAGTTTAGATTCGTTCCATTTCTCCCGAATACTTAATTTTTGGTCTTCTACAGCAGTTACTTGAATTACTACATTGATTTTCACATCATCGTATATACCTTAGCACATAAACTGACTGTTATACTATGTATTTTAAGTTTTTTTTAGCGTCAAGCTGTAAACCTGCACACGACAGGTAGTATAGTAACCTAGTAGTATTAAGACACTCCTTTGCCCATTTTCTGTCGAATTTTGGAGGCATTGCTTGTTGAGTGGTGAAACTCAACTCTGGGCTTTACCTCGTCACCAGAGCGAAAAAATGAAAATATTAAATATTTCATTTTCTCGAGTGAGAATCGAACCAACAACTTAACGCATAGTTTGCAGTCGCACTTTATGCTCCTATGCCACGACTGGCTTTATATTTTATGTATTTGATGATAATTCGAAAAGAATAAAATAAACATGTGAATTTATAATTTTTAATAATTTTGATACTTAAGTAAACGTCACGTCTTATATTACAACAAAGTGAAACAAAATCATAACAAAAAAAATCGAAGTTTCCTGAAAGTGATTTAATATAACCAAACGATTTTGAGTCTTGCCATTTACTAAATTTACTAACGATTTAAAGGATGCAATCAGTACCCTTAAGTTAGAAATTAAATTTCATTAAGTAGTGTAATGATTTTATATTTATTAGTTTTAAGATTCGCAATAATTTATTATAAAATGTAAATCAACTTCTTTGTTTAATAAAAAAATGTTTTTTAAAAATAAGTAATATAAATTTATAAACTGTCACCAGAGAACATTAATAAAATGACACTTTATGTGGTAGGAAAATTCGAGATATACTTTTAGACTTGGAGCGGAAGAAGAAAGAGGTTCTCTAGAATAACATATTGTATTAGAATTTAAGATGGACATTGTATAAGCTTAATAGTATTTTACTCTGGAAGATATAAGTTCTGTAAAAGCCTCGAGGTGTTTGATTTCTTTACATCTCAGAAGTGAGGTACGAACAAAAAAAAACATGCAAACCAAACTTTACACTGCTAGCTTTAGTATGTAAAGCTTTTGATTGTAAATTTAGTCACTTTAGAATTTTCATTATGTATCTTATTAGAATAGTATGAAGATTGATAAACGGTGAGTGTGCCGTAGATGAAATAGTCAGCGTACCATAGATGAAATGAAAAATAGTGATATGTATTTTGAGTTAGTGAGCCTGCTTGCTCGCTGGTCGGTGGTGACCGCGGGTTACGTCAGCTAGTGTGTAGTAGAGGTAATTTGAAATTAAATTTATATTTTTGGTTATTTATATTGGTTATTTTAGTATTTTTTTTTCACTGTTTGACTTTTTATTTATTTGTTGACATTTTGAATATATATATTTTTTTTGACGTTTGATTTATTTATTGACATTTGATCCATTTTGAATAATTTTAGAATGACATTTAAAAGAGAATGCTTTTGAATTGACAATTCAAATATATCAATCAATTTACTAAGATAATTAGTTTTTAATGATATTTATTGCATTAATTTGAGGGATATGGAGTCGGATGCTGAGACTGCTGACACCCCAGAGGAACCACCCAGTGGAATGAGGGCAATGAGAAACGAAAAGGGCAATTTATTGAAAATGTGAAACATTTGAAGAGGTCTTCGCGGCCGTAGGGGTCATCTACATCTTCTGATGAGTGGTTCGTCTGATGTGATAAAGCGCGTCCGTGAAATAAAGAGTTGCAAAAGAACTTCTTACTGGTATACAAAGGCAATGTTCAGATTTATAAATTTGTGTATAAAAGATAGGGATTAGTCATACTTTAGTTAATATAAAAGTTATTAGATTATGTTTAAATGGAATTCTGCAGTTTGACACGATCAACACCTAAATTGTAAATTGTAGAAAATTGACTTAGATAAGTAAATAAATGTGCTTAAATATATAATTGGGACTAGAAGCAGATTATAAATTTTGCTCTTTTGATTATAATGAGTTTTGAGTGAAAATATATCGAATCGGCAACTAAAATTAAGAAAAAAAATTCTAAGTAAAATTATGGTCGGCTTCTTAAAAAAATGAAGCCGTTATTGAAATACTATGCAATATTTAAAAAACACGCGAATATTTCTGTTATGCTATGCTATTGATTGTATTAGGATACTCGATAAGCCTTTAAGAAATAGTAAAAACCAGAAGATTTATTGATTTATCTTAGCTCCTATATCATGCATTGAAAGTAGAAAGTAGTCTCAATCGAGTCAGGATCAGGATCAGGTCAGGATTAGGATCAGCATCAGGTGTAGTCATAAAGTGTCGTAAATATCATAGGTAATAATAGTGTTGGTTTGGTCTGCTAGTCCAAAACGCCAATAATAATAAGTCTAGAAATTAGGATATATTTAAGCTTTTGTATCTTTCCTTTACGAATTAACGTGACCGTATTTACATATATTTGTTGATGTTAGAAATTATATTTTAACATAATAAATTATTTCATACTATACAATATTAGTAGGTATATGTGTACGTATATGTATGTATATATGTATGAATGTATATATTTAAGTATGTAATAATAATAATACTGTACTGTACACCACAAAATAAAGAGAAAGTAAAAGAAAATACATCACATAAGAAAATGTACAGTTGGCTGCCTCATCGCTATAAGCGATCTTCTCACTCTCTGCCAGGCAACCTTAAGGTGTAGGAGAATGTAAAATCGGTAGGCGTGTATTTGTTTTATATAATAATATTATATAATAATTAGATATACTTTTAGACTTGGAGCGGAAGAAGAAAGAGGTCCTCTAGAATAACATATTGTATTAGAATTTAAGATGGACATTGTACAAGCTTAATAGTATTTTACTCTGGAAGAAATATAAGTTCTGTAAAAGCCTCGAGGTGTTTGATTTCGTTACATTAGTATCTACTACTATCTAAGTATCTGTCCGTCCATACTTATATTACATCCACTTTATTCCCAAACTGTTAGCACTAAAAAGTTGAAATTTAAAAGGTAGAGATACGTTCTGTGCACCGTTTCACGAGTGTTGTACCAAAACTATAATAAGAAAGATCTTTACATGGAACTGAAACATAAATAAATATTATAATCTCTTCGTCTTCAGAATAACGTTAAGGTTTCAAAACCGTCATATTTGACATTTTCATATTATATTTAAAATAAAAAAAAATTCCGACACAAAAATTTTAAAAGTATATAACTAGTAAAGACCTAATAATCTTCAAACGGTTGAACATATTTTACAACAATAGGTTGAACAATCTCAGTGATCTTCATACACACTTTTCAAATCTAAATCAAAAAAACTAAATCAAAATCTATATAATTAGTTCATCCATTTGGGAGTTACGATGCCGTACACAGACCTTCAGCTATACTAATGTACACTCTCACTTCGATCTTATAACAATCCACTGTTTTCATAGGGCTTAGAAATAGCATTTTATTATATCTTACATATACATAGAAAGTAGTAGTTGAGGCCAGTGCCGTGGCGCAGGGGCAAAAGTCTGTTACTGTAAACACGACGGTTGTGGGTTCGATCCTCACTCTAGATTAGTGATTCTCAACCTTTCTTTTGTTGCGGCACATATTTAACGATTTCAAAATTTGGCGGCACACAAAGAAAAAGATAAAAATTATTTACTTACTACAACACACGCAGGCACTAAGAAAAAAGCAAATAATAAAATAATTTATTTTTTGTGGACTTAAATATATATTCATGTTAACTAATAATATTAACATTATTATATATTTGCAAAATTTGGCGGCACACTTTTGAAATTTGGCGGCACACAAAAGTGCCGCGGCACAGTGGTTGAGAATCACTGCTCTAGATAATTAAATATTTAATATTTTTATTTCTCCGCTCTGGTGTCGAGGAAAAGCGTGGCGTTGAGTTCCACTTTCAACACGCAATACCTCCAGAATTCAGCGGAAAATGGAGAACGGGGTGTCTCAACACTAGTCAGCAGGTCATTAATCAGGTCATTAATCAATGACATTGTATACATTTATAAGATACATAGCATTTAGTAGTTTAATCAGCTTTAGTGCACATTCGTTTCGAATAATAAGCAAATCATTTCAATTGATGATGCATCTGCGTCCCGCGGTTAGCAAATGCGAATTGGAAATGAAATAATAGTTTTATTAAAATGTGAGAATAAATAAATTATTAACCAATCATAACTATATCGTGAGGCCGTCGTGGCGCCAGGGTACAAGGGTGACTGTTACAGTTGTGAGATCGATCGACCAAAACAAAAGCCCGGCGTTGAGTTGCGCCATTCAAGATACAATGCCTCGAAAAATTTTGAGGAAAGCCAGGAACGGAGTGTTTTAGCACTAGGACCCTTCTGCCTACCTTGCTATTTGCGGATGCAGAGTAAGCAGAGAGATGACTTTTTTCAAATTATTACAATTGATATAATAATAAAAATATATTTACTTTATACATATTTCGTTGTTTTGTTAGCGAAGAGAGTCAAGCCACTACTTTAGTCAAATTGAGTTAGATATATAACTTAAATTGTGGCTTGTTCCTCTTCACCATCAAAAAACGATTTATATATACGAAAAACCTAGGCAAAAAATCGGCTTCACGGTGATCAGACACACAGCAGGGTAGATACAGGGAACCTAGTGCTAAGACATTCCGTTCCATTTTCCGCCTAAATTTTCAAGGCATTGCCTGTTGAGTGGCGGAACTTAACGCCAGGCTTTTGCTTTGGTGCCAGAGCGAAGAAATAAAAATATTTATAAATAATAATTAATTCCTTTAAATGGGGATCGAACCCAAAATTGTCGCGTTACAGTCATTCTTGTGCCCCTGCCTTACGATGGCTTTAACCTAGTTATTATTTTATCTAAGTAGCTGAGACGGGTCCGTCATTGTTATATCTAGAGCTAATAATCTCTAGATGGCTTGATGCCAAAATAATTTACGTTAGACATGCTCAAAATTGCAAACAAGGGTTGTAATTACATATATTCACTAAATAATGTTTATTATTCAATTCTGTTCTCTTTCGTTTACATCAATTTCAAGGCAAGTGCACAAGCGTGCGTCAGTAAATACGACGGATATAAGTGCCAATTCTATAGAAATTGGTCTACAATATCATACTGAAGAACCAGTAGCGTTTTGCCATAGAACAGAGTTACTGTCTTCATCGAAGAGTCTCAATGGGACTAGGGAGACAATAAATAAATGAGCATCAGAAATCTCTTTATTTTCTACAGGTAACACCTGCTTGTATGTACTTTGGCCAGATGAGAAATCACAGCCCTATTTGCAGTAAAGCTTAAGAAGGTTAAAATCATTCGAAAATACTGATTCTATCTGTAATATTCGAGTCACAGTGTGGCCTAGAAGATCCTGTAGGTTTACTTTTGCACTTGTGTTGGTAAGTATTGTACTTGATGGATATCACGCCTTTTTAGCTTCACCCAAATGTCTATAAGATAGAAAGGCTGTCAAGTATTTGTTAGCTAGACAATTTTTAGGTACATATATTGAGATGTTGACAAGTCTGTTTCAATGTAAATATTCAAAGCTTTTACTTGTATAAGTAGTATAAGTTATTTCATTAGGGTTTATTAAGATTTTTTGTAGTATATCTCTTTTATCTTCTTTAGGTTTATTTCTTGGACATAAAAATTGTGCACAAACCCCAGTCCACACTCTTGAATCAATTTCATATTCTTACGTTTTTATGTTGTTTCGGAACACTCTTCACACGGTTTGGAGGAACTGCAACTTTCCCCAGAAGTATTCAGATTAGTTTCTTACAATGTTGTAGCAGAACCATATGCATTCAAATTTACTTTAAATTCACTATCCAACCATGTCGAGTTTTGGTTTTCAAAACGTTCTCTTTTTCGATGAGCCGTATTCATCGTTCGTTGCATGTTGTTACAAAATTTTTTTGAATGCTGTTCATTATATTTTGTACGTCTGATGACAACAATTTGAAGTTCTCTCTTAAATGGTTTTCTATTTCAAAAGTATTTCTCCCATCAATTATGAAAGTACATAAGTTACGACTACTGTAAACGAATTCACTCATATTGCATAATTCATAATTTATTTATTCTCACATTTTATTAAGGTAACAGTAATAGAAACAATGCGGAAAAGTCCGGTTACTCTAATGAAAGCAACTAGTTATAACTGGTCTTTTTATACCTGTCCAGAAGAGTGGTTTTTGCAAAACCACAATGATTTAATTAAATATTTAATTTTATATTAAGGACAGTATTTCAGCAATGAGTGTTATCAATTAACCAATAAATTCAGATTAAAAAAAAGATAATTTTATCATGTTTGTAATTGGAATGACCGCAAGAAAAAATAGACATTATTTTCCATGTATCAAAAGTTATCAATTCTTAAAAGCGGTATAAAGTAATCAATTCTTAAAAGCGGTGTTACGCTAAACAGTTCCTTTAACCCTTCCAGCGAGATAAATTCCGGCATTCTCATTACTATGTTGTGTAATGTCCTGTGAAATACGACTTACAGACATCTTCATAAATTAAAGAGACCGAAACAGCTGGTGTTTATGTTTATAAGCTGGGAAAATGTCAATGGGTGGTTATTTAGAATGAGACGATAAATTACTTACGCACTAAAGAAAGAAAACTCCTTTTATCCGGCCGTTACAGAAGTAGAGTTAAGTGTGTAATTTAAATAGAACTTATGAAAATTGTTATTTAGCATCGTATGTTTTGTTACCTAGGTAACTTTTAATAATAAATTATTATAATGTACTTTGAAATGTCAGGGTAAAATTAATAAATCTATGTATTAATGAAGAATAAAGAAGACAAAGCGCGGCGTTGAACATCACCATTTTAACCACCTTGGAAATTGGTCGTTGCATAGGATTTCCCTGCATGCATGCATATGTAAGATACAGCGTAAAAGGAAAATAATTAATATTTTCAACTTAGTGTATCTTAGTTTTGGCAACGCATCCCCAATCCTCTCAGGTTGTAGATGGCCGTGAGTGAAACTTTTCCTTACCATCAGGTGGTTTTTCGGCTCGTTTGCCATTGTCCAAAACACCTTACGACAATAATATAAATTTTACAAAGATATTATAATGAAAGGTACGTATTTAATAAAAGCTCTCATATTAACAAAAGTTTAATTAAGATCAACTATGTTACATGTAAAACACATAATTATAAATCCAACTTAGAAACATCACATCACTATGTAGGTCAGACACTCGACCCCGTGCCTCATTCAACATTTATACACATTGTTTTAATTGGACCACAGCAAACTAAAACTAAATCACTTAACGAATACTGATCCATATATGATATACTGATATAGCCGTGGTGCAGTTGCACAGCGTGTGGACTGTAAACGCGACTGGTTGTGGGTTCGATTCGCACTCGAAGAAATAAAATATTTCATATTTTCCTTTATTCTCTCTGCCTCCAACTCAACTTCCGATTCAATCTCAATACTCAATCCCTCTAGAAGTCGGCGGAAAAGTGTAAAGGAATTCCGTTCTCATTGAGACACTTCCGTTCCCCACTCTCTGCAAAATTGTGAAGGCCAACTAAATCTGTACTACCAACTTAACCAACCAAAGTTTAAACATTGTGATCAACTTGTGTCCGATGTTAATAATCAACCCTAATCCATAAATTGCAACCATAGTGTCGGACAAACCAACAAATCAGACACAGAATCCAGCTCTCCCGCCAACCATTCATTGCTGAATGGTTGGCGGGAGAGCTGAGTTGAGTAGAGTGAACAAGAGTTGCCTCTTGTTACACACAATATAATTCTATTTATAAAATAAATAAACATATTTGAAAGGGGCCAGCACCAAACGATCACACCAGTAGGTTATCCGAGTCCACCCCCCAATTTATCCTTCCTTAACAAATATCGGCTATATACATAATCTAATCTCCTAAAAAAAAACAAATTAGTGCCAGTTCTTACTACTGATATCCTCTTGATTCTATCGCCAACATCACGAGTGTCTGTCAAAGCTCGTACATTTTCTTCAGGGGAGCTGCTCTTGCTCCTCTCCGAACGGTGACACTGTAAAGACAATCCCAGGTCAACAGCAATAAAATCCATTCGAAAAAAAAATACTGATATTCTCTAGAAAATAGCAACAAGCTGACAGTGGTTTGCTTTTAATTTTCCTTTAGACACGAACTACACAATTTTTTTATCATTTTCTATATTCGTACACATTATAAAATTCCACAAGAAATTTTCGATTACCAGGCAACGCTTGTTTAGCGATATTAATATAAGGACTTAAACGATATTGATGTTAAAACTGAAAGTTAATGAATGTTGTACTTTTTTAATACTAATAAATTACCGTAAGAAAGAAATATGCTTTATTAAATACAATAGTTCTAGACATTGCTAATTTCTGGTACAAAAAGATTTCCCTAATGAGACTTTACAAAAAAAGAAACTAAACTAACAAAAACTCTTGTATATTCTCAATATCCTCTATGTGATGTAAAAGCTTTCCGAATAATGACATAAACAACAAAATCTTAAACCAAATCAAAGAAATCCCGTTACCCGTCTTTCATAGTACATTATTATGATATAAAGTCACAACTAGGCTTAAGAAAGTCTTTGACTCAAAATTGGGTGAACCCAGTATTGTCTTTGTTTTCGACGACGACTTTACAGTTTGCAGTATAAAACCCACTAGCAAATAGCCTCCTCCATGTCCATTCTCACTGAATGTAAACACTAGAATTCCTTGCCTTCATCTGAACACTAGACTCGCGCGGCAGCGGCAAACGTCACCACGCGTTCATCTGGACTTAGTGTTTAATTATTTTGAAGTAAAAGCTTTCTCTTATTACTTATTACTTTAATTATTACGCTTATAATAATTGTACTTATTATTTACGAAATCACATGGTGCAAGATTTTACTTAGCTTTACTGGCTGTGCACTTAGAGGTATGTATGTAGATAAATCTCTCTCGTCTCTCTTATTCATTTTAGCTTTACTTAGGTTTATTTACTTTTAATGGAATACAGAGCAGAGTTTTGTGTTAACCGCCGCTAGAAATTTGTTTAATCTGTTACTTTTAATTGGTATATCAACATGGCACACATTTATTAAAAATATATTAAAATTTAAATGAAAAGTAACTAAACTAAAAGTTTAATGCTACTGATTAATAATACTACTTAGTAGAAAAAATAAAGTCTAATGCTGATATTTTAACTCATATATCTGAGGGCATCGTCAGATTGTGAGTTTGATTCCTACTCGAGTAAATGAAATATTTAATAATTTGGTAATGAGACAAAGTGCGGCGTTGAGTTGCCCCACTCAACATGAACAGATAGTTACATGTTTCTCTCTTGTATACAACAATATATTACATAACTGTAACTCATATACATACACCTAACTTTTGACTTACATAACAACATTCTACTTAACTTTTGAGCTGTGCCGTAGTCGAGCAACTTTATATCATCATTACCTATTAGAGCATAAGTAAACGTATTTAGCGATTGTCTTTATTAAAATATAGTAGCAATTATTGTTGCAGATTAAGACAAGAGTTGAAACGTGACAGAGCTCTTGGTACGTTTGGTGTCAGTCCCCTGTTATATAGAAAGCACATTCCCTAGAGTAACGTCTTTGCACTCCTTATCTAATTCACCTTTGGTTTAATACAGGGATAAGAAATTGTTCATATTATAACAAATTGTTCCATATTATAACAAATCTACACTAGCAATACCAAAGCCTACGTAGATTCATATGGAACTTTCGGGAAAGGGTCACGGTAAAAGTGCTTAAACGTATAAGAGGACTGCCAACAAAATAGTGGCTTATACACTGGATGTACTTGATACGAAATTTTTGATATCTCATCGTAAAACGTGGCAAGAAGTATCCTGGAAGAAGTTGCTGATTTGGCTATATTAGAAAGAAACATGTTTAGACAACAAGACTTAAAATAATTTCAGGGTATTATGAAGGTACACGTCCAACGTCTTGGCTGTGAGGTGACTAAGCTGCAATTTAGATCACTGCTCACAAGAAGCTGTACAGTGTCCGCGAGGCAATCATTAAGGCTTTTACCAAATTAATAATGACTCGAACCAAAACACCTCTAACATAAATAACATGTATCAAGAAAAGCTAGCAAATCCTTCGCTGGTTAAGTGTTCTGAAAGATGCAATCAGAAGAAGCAAATTCAGTTCCCACAAACCTCAACAATTTAGACGTAGGATTTTTTTTCATTTCACGATGTTTATGACGCAGTAACGTATAGATATCAATAACGTAACCACATACTACTACAAAAATACTACTAAAGGTTAAACAAATTTGAACTTTGCCAACTTTGAACGACTCGATTTTGGAATGAGGTGTATGCAGCGGTTTCCCTTTGATGCGTGCGTTGAAAAAATAACTTTTCATTTTTGGGAAAAAATAAATAATTGTATTAGGTTTTTATAGAGTAGTGAAAACTGTGGTTTCATTTAAAATGGTGCTGACACTATTTGAGCCTCACTTTTTTAAGTGAGATCTGAAATTTCCATTAAATATCAATTCTTAAAAAGCACTATAGCGATCGAAGGAATACACCCGTTTTGGACATATAACAAAATAATATTTCATAAAAGATAGTGGGGCCAGTCGTGGCGCAGTGGCATAAGTGTGTGACCGTAAGCCAGACAGGTTGTGGGTTCGATTGGGTTCGATTCCCACTCAAGGAAATGAACTATTTAATATTTTCATTTCTTGGCTCTAGTATTGAGTTCCGCCACTCAATATATATTGCCTCTAGAATTTGTCGGAAAGTGGAGAGTGGAGTGTTTTAACATAGGCTCTCTTTACCTATTATGCATATAGCATATAGCGGGATACAGCGTTCAGCTGAAAAATAAATAAGCAAAATAAAATTGTTTTGTTGTATTTGCATGAAAATGTCAATATATCAGTAAAATTATACTGATTCAAAGACTTTTGCTGATCTAAATATTTGTATATTTAAATCATCCTCTCGTTAAAAGTTTTCAAACACTCCTACGATAAAAGTTATGTTTTTGTTTAGATGAAAACAAGAAGAGATGTGTTGTTTGGAACCTAAGGGTTTTTCATTACATTCATTGCAAATATTATACTTTCTATAATAATACATAATTAAAGTTAACTAGTAGTTAACGATTTGTTTATCTTTTTAGCGCGCATAGATGTGCAAAACTAATAGAAAAGGGTTATTTCTCAGTGTATAATTAATAGCATGGGAAAGATTTTTAACCGACTTTTAAAAAAGAAGCAGTCTCAATTCCAGTTAGTATTAGTAGCAGTTAGAAGTGCTTCTCATTTTAATTTGGTTAAGGCGAACCTTTGACGTTATCCGGATATTTGAGTCAAAAAAAACCTACCATGACGATAGCATCCTCAATTAATTATCATAGTCGTATATGATGATGATAAACTTAAGAATTTAAGAATGGAAATTTTACACTTAGATTTTGGTGACTATTATTAGGGATCTGATAATAAAGACGAAAGATTCTTATCGAAACGCCTCAACTGTTAACAGTAACTTAAATTTTGGGCTTACCTCATATTTCTCAAGATGCCAAAATGCCAGTTCGTACAAAAATAATACCTAATTAAGATTAAAGTTTTACATAGGACAACCACTACCTACGCATTTGACAAAGCATCCTTTTAAAATTTACCATTTATATGGTATGGTTCTTTAATTATGGCGTTCCGAGCGTGCCAGTAGAGCACATATCACTTCGCCAATGTCACGTTATGGGGAGAACGAAGAGATAATGTTACACAGTAGGTGAATGCAAGTTAAAAAAAAGATCCAGTTTAAAATTGCCTTCACCTAAAAAAAATAATAATAACATTTACATTATATACATAACACAGAGGGTTAGTAATAAGAAATATAATACAAAGGTGTTAGCTTACAATTTAATTTTGTTATATCTAATATATTTACATAAAAATTTACATAGAGGACTAAACACAAACATTAACAAACATTGAACATTAAGAGGGCGGGGAACTTTATGAGGAAGGACATAGTATAAGGGACGGATCAGCTTAGAACCATTTTTATTTATTAACTAGCGACCCGCTCGCGGCTCCGCCCGCTTAAACCACAAAAATATTTAATTAACACACTGAATTATGTTCGTGTTTTGATATACCTATAATGTATGTTTGCAACGCAATGAAGATTTTTAATGAGAAATTTATTAAAACTTTAGGTCGCATTTTCGTACCTCCCATAAGAATCTTCAATTGAATTTTTGAAATAAAAACACAACTTATCGATACTTACAATAAAATCCTAACTCATCGGTGCCTGTACATGAAAGATGTTACATTTAACGATGTAATAGCATTAGTTGGTCTGTTTGTCTGTGCGTTTGTTCACGATAATCTCAGAAACGGCTTAACCGATTTAAATCCTTTTTTTGTTTGTATTTTGATAATCTGCCCTTAAATATTTAGTATTCGTTTTATTTTAATCAGCTTCACGCTGTATCCCGCACACAGCACGTTAGGCAGAGGGAACCTAGTGTTAAGACACTCCATTCTCCACTTTCTGCCGAATTCTGGAGGCATTGCGTGTGGAGTNACAAACAGACAAACAGACAAACAGACAAACAGACAAACAGACAAACAGACAAACAGACAAACAGACAAACAGACAAACAGACAAACAGACAAACAGACAAACAGACAAACAGACAAACAGACAAACAGACAAACAGACAAACAGACAAACAGACAAACAGACAAACAGACAAACAGACAAACAGACAAACAGACAAACAGACAAACAGACAAACAGACAAACAGACAAACAGACAAACAGACAAACAGACAAACAGACAAACAGACAAACAGACAAACAGACAAACAGACAAACAGACAAACAGACAAACAGACAAACAGACAAACAGACAAACAGACAAACAGACAAACAGACAAACAGACAAACAGACAAACAGACAAACAGACAAACAGACAAACAGACAAACAGACAAACAGACAAACAGACAAACAGACAAACAGACAAACAGACAAACAGACAAACAGACAAACAGACAAACAGACAAACAGACAAACAGACAAACAGACAAACAGACAAACAGACAAACAGACAAACAGACAAACAGACAAACAGACAAACAGACAAACAGACAAACAGACAAACAGACAAACAGACAAACAGACAAACAGACAAACAGACAAACAGACAAACAGACAAACAGACAAACAGACAAACAGACAAACAGACAAACAGACAAACAGACAAACAGACAAACAGACAAACAGACAAACAGACAAACAGACAAACAGACAAACAGACAAACAGACAAACAGACAAACAGACAAACAGACAAACAGACAAACAGACAAACAGACAAACAGACAAACAGACAAACAGACAAACAGACAAACAGACAAACAGACAAACAGACAAACAGACAAACAGACAAACAGACAAACAGACAAACAGACAAACAGACAAACAGACAAACAGACAAACAGACAAACAGACAAACAGACAAACAGACAAACAGACAAACAGACAAACAGACAAACAGACAAACAGACAAACAGACAAACAGACAAACAGACAAACAGACAAACAGACAAACAGACAAACAGACAAACAGACAAACAGACAAACAGACAAACAGACAAACAGACAAACAGACAAACAGACAAACAGACAAACAGACAAACAGACAAACAGACAAACAGACAAACAGACAAACAGACAAACAGACAAACAGACAAACAGACAAACAGACAAACAGACAAACAGACAAACAGACAAACAGACAAACAGACAAACAGACAAACAGACAAACAGACAAACAGACAAACAGACAAACAGACAAACAGACAAACAGACAAACAGACAAACAGACAAACAGACAAACAGACAAAAATTCCAAAAAAGTTGGAAATGGATTCTGTTAATTATCCTTTAACACCCTGGCTAATTTTTTTTTAAATATTTTCAATGTACAGAAACGACTTTTCTACAGATTTATTATAAGTATAGATTTAAATAAATTAATATTACTTAATTATTCATTCATATTACTATTATACTTATTTAATTATTTTTGTTTAACATAAGTAAATACGTTTCACTTTATGTTAAGTAAATTAATTTTTTACTTTTTAGTTTACTGTTAAAGTCGCTTTTTTTGTTAAAAATTAACCATAACTAACATTTAATGTTATTATTTGTCATTTATAATATTAGTAGGGTAAAATAAAAAAAAATGATTAAAATATAAAGTTATTAGTGCCACACTGGTACTAAAAAAAAAATGAAATTAAATCACTTGATTTTATTAGCTTCACACTGTATCCCGCACACAGCAGGGTAGGCATCGGGTACTTACTGTTAAGACACTCAGTTCCCCACTTTTCACCGAATACTGGAAACATTGCGTGTTGAGTGGCAGAACTCAACGCCACACTTTGCCTCGACACCAGAGCGAAGAAATGGAAATATACATTTAAGTAAATATTTCACTTCCTCGAGTGGGGATCGAACCCACAACCAGTCGGTTTTACAGTCACACTTTGCGCCACTGCGTCCTGGCCTCACTAATAACTTTATATTTTATTATTATACTACTAGTATAGCAATGGTGCGACCTGCACGCCGCACGGATGCTGCAATGCGATTATTACCGTTCAATTGAGAGTAATTACTAAGAGTATCTCGTGAGCGCGCCCAACAAGTTGATTAGCTGCAATCAACTAGGAAGAGTATGCTCGAACCCTCTCACGGCCCTTTGTGAAATTATTTTATAAACATATAAATAGAAAAACAGTATTTATTAGGAATTTGTATATAGGTATTTTTTGTAGCTTCACGCTGCCATGTACGCTTCATGAAGCATAAAGCGAAGTAAGCAGAGGAATACTGGAAACCTAGTGGTTCGGTCTTATACCGTGGGTAAAAAAAGTATTTGCACACCAATTTTTTTTGAAGTTACAAGTACAATAAAACAGAATGATTTTAGTTAATTATTGTATTTAATAGCTTAATCTATACATATTTTGAATCGATTAATAAAATTCCTTAGAAAATAGAAGAAAAAAAATGAGATGGTAAGAACACATATTTTAAAGTCAAAAAAGTATTTGCACACCAACTATTCCTTTGATACAATGTTTTTCCCGCCACATTTTGACACTTTACGTAAAATATTAACATCATTCGTATACACACGAACATCGGGAGACGTATCCTAATATCGAGACTTTTGTTTAGTGTTTAGAATTTTTTTAAAGCAAATATGCCAAAAAAAAATGAATTGTCGATAACAATGCGTGAAGAAATTATTTTACTCCGAAAGAAAGGTCGAAGTTATCGCCAAATCGGTGCAGATTTAAAGTTAAATTACTCGACAGTGCGGTATATTATAAAAAAGCGAGAAGAAACGGGAAGTGTTGAAAATAAAGCAAGGTCCGGTCGTCCTAAGAAGCTAAGTACAAGAGATAGGCGGCAAATTGTAAGATCAGTACAAAATAAACCATTTACAAGCGCTCAAAGTTTAGCAAATGACATTGCTTCAAGTTCGGGTAAGGTTGTCTGTGCCCAAACTGTAAGGAACGTACTGCATAATGTTGGTCTTCACGGCAGAACAGCGAGGAAAAAGCCTTTCATAAGTGAGGTCAATAGAGAAAAAAGACTAACATTCGCAAAAGAATATGTAAATAGGCCTATAGAATTTTGGAAAAATATTATTTTTTCTGACGAAAGTAAGTTTAATCTTTTTGGATCAGATGGACAAAGATTTGTGTGGCGCAAACCAAATACTGAACTGCAGGCAAAACACGTGCATAGTACGGTCAAACACGGCGGTGGCCATGTAATGGTTTGGGGCTGCATGGCAGCAAATGGTGTCGGAAACTTGGCTTTTGTTGAAGGAATAATGAAAGCAGTAGATTACGTTAAAGTGTTGCGCGATAATTTATCTTCAAGCGCATCAAAATTAGGCATAAGTGAGACTTATTACTTTCAGCAGGACAATGATCCTAAGCATACAGCTATGAAAACTAAGGAATGGTTGCTGTACAATGTTCGTAGAATGCTAAAAACTCCGCCGCAATCGCCAGACATCAACCCAATTGAAAATTTATGGCATCTGCTGAATTTAAATTTGCGGAAAATGAAAATTTTAAATAAAAATGATTTGAAGCGTGCTTTGGTGGAAAAATGGGCTCAAATCTCGATTCAAACGACATCCAAATTAGTGGAATCCATGCCACGGAGATTACAAGCTATCATTGATGCTAATGGAATGCACACAAAATATTAATTGCCTTTTCTTTTTTTTATTGCAGAAATTTTAACAAAATACGTACTAGAAGGCCGGTGTGCAAATACTTATTTGGCTTTAAAGTATGTGTTTTTACCGTCTCATTTTTTCATTTTTATTTTCTAAGAATTTTTATTAATTGATTCGAAATAAATATAGAATAAGCTATTAAATACAATAATAAACTGAAATAATTCCGTTTTTTTGTAGAAGTAATTTCAAAAAAGTTAGGTGTGCAAATACTTTTTTTACCCACTGTACTTCCATTTCCATTTTCTGCTGAATTCTCGAGGTAGTGCGTGTGTGGCGAAACTTAACGTCTCGCTTTGCCTCCTCACCGGTCGACAATTAAATAATTTTGTGTAAATATCTAAATGTTATAGAAGATTGTTAAAGAAAGTAAAGAAGGCCAAGACAGTCGAAAATTTAATGATATTGACTTAATTTAATTAAAGTGACCGCATATAGCTGAGTAGGCAAAGAAAATCTAGTGTCAAGACATTCTGTTTTATGCTTTCCGCGAAAATTCGAGACGAAGAAGCAAGAAAGCAGAGAAATTAAAATAATTCTTACTAAAACTAACATAAGTTACTTAAATTAATAGAAAATTAAATCTCTCATGAAATCTTATTTTGTGTTGTTATAACGATTTAAAATTAATCTGAGTGTAGAGTAAACCTGCAGCGGATCTCCTATTTCTGGCACACGCCCAAATTAAAGCACTGAGTCCAGCTCTATGTGTTTTCACATAGAAAAAAATACAATAGTGTAAAGTGGATGTTTTTAAAAGAAAATATGAATATGTTAGTTATGATAATGTTAACGCATGCAAAGCGTTGCTGTGGTGGAGGTGAGAAAATATAAGGAATGAACGATAAGTTATATTTTAAATTATAGTCTATTTTGTGTAGTTAGGTTTAATCTTAGTATTTGAAAGTGACAATTTCTTCTCCCCATTTTTCCGTTGAATTCTCAGGCATTTAGTGTTGAGTGGCGGAAGTCAATGTCGGGTTTTTCCTCGACACCAGAGCGAGATAATGAAAGTGTTAAATATTTCATTTACTTAAGTGGGAATCGAACTCGCAAACAGTCGATTTACAGTAAAACGCTTGCGCCTTTATTTCAGGACTAGCTGAAATAAGGGCGCAAGGATTATGTTTTTGTTATAGAAAATAGAGTTACTATTCATTTTATGTTTTTTCACGTAATAATAAATGAGGAATTTTTATTTATTAGTATGGTTTTTATGTTGCAAATTTTATGTTTAGAAACATTCTTTTATAGGATTAGAATCCCTTAATCGGATTATCATGGTTACCATGAAACACGAGCTTTGTGTTCAATTTCCATATACTCTCGTAAAGCCTCTCGCAATTTCTGTCTTTGCTTTTCAGTTTTTATTTTTTTTTTTCAAAAAGCCTGGCGTTGAGTTCCGCCACGCAACATGCAATGCCTTGAAAAATTCAGCGAAAAGTATGGAACGGAGTGTTTTAATAATAGGTTATATGCGGGATACAGCGTGAATCTGATATATTTTTCGAAGAACACATATCTGATTTTAACTTAGTACGAGAATAGTGATTATTTGTTTAAATTTAAATAAATAATGTTTTACAATTGTCTTTAATTAGAATACTAATTTAATTACTAACGTTTGTTCATAAATCCGCTTTTCTCATACAAAGCGAGTCAAATTTGACTGAATTTAGATGAACGTAGTGTTTTAACACTAAGTTCGCATTGATTACACTGCAACAAGAACAAATTAAAAGCTGAAAACATCTTATGAATAAACATGTGAAGACCTACTTTAGGTATATAATCAAAAGATTTTGTTCTTGGTAAAAGTCAAAGACATTTTATATCCATAGAATGAATAGTATTAGAGATAAGAATAGAATCTCTAATATATTATCAGTAATTTTGTTTCTTTGTTTAAATTAATTAAAAAGAGTGAATATGTATGGCCCAAGAAAGATTTACATTCATGAATATACTGTATACGTATATTACTATATTCTATGTTTTGCATATACACGAATTTCGTAGCTATTCCATTGAGTCGGGACTTATACAAAATATAACGACGAAGATGAAGACCTGCGTTCAATGCGTCGTTGAAATGTATGTAGGTTTAGGTGCAAAGAGAATATGAGTTTTTGTTTGTAAGTTTTTTATGGAAAAAGACATCTCCAATTCTCCAATCGTGGCGCAGAAAGAGAAGCTGAAAAAAATAATAATAAGAGCTACTATACTAGTGTAGTACTTTTTTTTAATCTTTAGGTTGTATCTCTCCCATAGCAAGGAACCGGGGAACCTAGTGTTAAGACATTCCGTTTTCATTAAGACACTTTCGTTCTCCACGATTTCAATTCGTTATTGCATGTTGAGTGGCTCTACTCAACGCCGCGCTTTGATTAGATTGTTAAGTTCCGCAACTTAACACGCAATGCCACCAGAAGTCGGTGGGAAATGGAGTCTTAACGCTAGGTTCCCTCTGTATACCCTGCTGCGTGGATGTTGATGAGTGCGGGATACGGGAAGCTGATTTAATTTATTTTTTTGACTAGAAAATAATTTCTAATAAAATTAAAATGTGTAAAAACACTTTGCTTAAGCAAAAGGTACTTTGCGTAAGGTAGGTTTAGAATGTTTTCGTTCATGATACACTAACACTTTGCAATCTCCATTCATAGTGAATTTTAGAGGTAGATACTGATACTCTTTTAGCGTCAGTATAGATCCTACATATAGCAAAATTTGCAAGGCGAACCTTGTGTTAAACATTTCGTTTGGTTTGTCTACCCTGCTGTTTGCGGAACACAGCGTGAAGCAAAAAAAAGAAACATAACTTTAAGTACAAAACCAAAATATATGTACAATTTTCAATAGTTTCATGATTCTCTATTCAAATATATATGTATATATTTAATCCCACGTTCCCCTGAATAAGCGATTTTTCGAGACATATGTTGCCACTCGTGCCAAGTCAAAACATGGCGGTCAGCCAGAAAAGCCTATACGAAATAAGCTTAAAATTCTTTGTTATTGACATAAATTGTGAACAAAATTTTATATATTTTACAAACATTTAGGGCTTTATATGTTTTATAAAATTAGTCAGGTCTTTAAAATACAGTAAAGTTCGTTTAAGAGATTTCCCAGGGTCGCAACCAAAAATAAAACGAGCGAGTTTAAGCGTGAAAGCGTATTTAGCGGGATATAAAAATTAAGACGTCATTTTGAACACTATACATTATAGATAAGAATTTAAAGGTCGTAAGAAATTTATTACATACGAGTAAAATGTTATACCTAAAAAAGTCTGTATATAAATTATATATTATAACATCAGTTTCACGTTATTTAGAGTAAGTTATTTAGGTTTTAGAAATTATATTAAGTGTGATCATGCTAAGCGCGTTCTACATACATATGTACATTATGTTTGTATTTTATAAGTATATTATTTTACTTTATTTACAAAAAAAATATTTCCATATGAATTCGGCCAGTCCTGGAGTTTTTTTTCTATGTTCGGTGTCAACTTGAGCTCAGTTCAATGAAGCAAAACGTGGCATTGAGTTTTGCCACTGAACACGTCTAATAGTGTTTAGATCTAAAGTTCTAAACACTAGGTCCCCAGGTTCCCTCTGCTCATCTTACTAGGTGCGGGATACAGCGTGAAACTAAAAAAAAATGAATTCAATGTCATAATGAAAGTCGCTTTATTAACACTTAGACATAAAAGCTATAGTTAGCTTTTGAAATAATTTAACACTTATAAAATAAAAATGCCTTAACTACTTCCCTCTTCGAATTTATTCGAATCTATTTGAATTCAGGTCATCTTATTTAATAATAACTTTAGCATTTAAATCACTGTCTAGTCCGTCTTAAACTGTAAATAACTTTGACGAGAAATATGATGAGAAAATGGATTTCATTCGGTATAACTATTGTGAAAATAATTACTTAATAATTGATATAATACACCTGTTCCGCATTCGAGCAAATGAAATATTTTTAAATTAATATTTCATTTTCACATTTTCATTTCTACTTCACTCTGGTGCCGAGGCAAAGCACGGCGTTGAGTTTCGCCAATCAAGACACAAAGCCTCCAGAATTCGGTTTAGGTTCCCTCTGTCTCCCCTGCTGTGTGTGGAATAGAGTTTGAAGCAATTTTTTTTTATTAATTTCCCTTATTATGAAATCACTTAGAAATAATGAATGGTTATTGAACTTTTCACAAGAATTATATTGAACTAGGATACTTACATTTAACATTAGTTTTAAATCGTCGTCGTTGAATTTGCATTTTACTACTTCTAATATTTTTATCATCCACAACTATATTACAAATTCGAAAGTAACTCTTGTCTGTCTGTGTAGCAATCAGAACCAAACCGCTGATCCGATTGTGCTAAAATTTCATCCAGAGATACTTGAGAGTCTTGGGATGGATATAGGTTATTTTTTTTTCTCATATTTGTAATATTCTCTATATACTAATATATTAAAATATCTTTCAATTTAATATGCAATTTATTCTGCCTTGTTAATGTCAACCGTAGCTAACCAACCGTTGCTAGACAACAAGGAATTATATTGTTTTAAGGAAATGTGGCCCAGAATGAGCATAGCAGATTTACAGCATATCGAAGAAATTGATAGTTTAGAAGGTATCAAAGTTAAATATTATTGATAATTTTATAAATTATTTTAATATCAAATCATCTGTAAAAAGTGTAATCTGCATTGATTATGAACTGTAGCGTTTTATTAAGCAATCATTCCTGCACGATATAGCCACACTAGCGCAAAATACATAAGGGGTCAACCAACGACGCACACATGTGAAATTCACTTAAAAGTTGGTTAATATTATAATAAATATATTTATGTTTAAATATTGCTATAATTGGAATCGGAAATAATATTTTTCATGAGTGTATTCTATTTTAATGGGGTAAGAATAAAGATTTATTTAATTAATTACCACGTCCATACAAAAAAATAATATAATTTTAAATCTGCTTCAATATTTATGTACTCAATATATAATCTTGAGGATAAGACTTTACTTGTTATTGAGGTAGTCGTCATTATATTCATCCATCGAGTAAATATTTACCAATTTTCTTCAAATAATTGGTAAATTTTTACTCGATGGATGAATGATTAATTAATTAAAATAATAAAAAAATAAGGGTTAGACGCGGTTAAGTATAAATCTCTTAAGTTTATACTTAACCGCGCCTAACCCTTATTTAAGTTAAGTTTTTACTTTTGTTAATTATTACGCTAAACGCGCTTTTTATTAAAATTTATATCTTAAATGAAAACCATTAATCATATACAGGATGGAAGTGTCAGCGCTCCTTTTACGGAAACAGCATATAGAGTAAAATATTTTAAACGCATACCTATAGAAGTTAATCATGATACCTCAACAGTTTAGACGTAGGATTCTTTTCATTTCACGATGTTTATCCATACCTGTATTTCGTGTGACGCAGTTACGCATATCTATGCAGTAGTATGTGTTTATGGTTATTGGTATCTACCAATAATCGTAAACACATACTATTACAAAAATACTACTAAAGATTAAACAACTTTTAGCTTTGCCGCTAATACTTACGACTCGATTTCGGAATGAGACATATGCGACGGTTTCCCTTTGATAGGTTTATGTGTACGTGCGTCGTTCTTGACAAATGGCGTTTTATATTACAATAATAATTTTATAATTGATTTTGTTTGAAAAAATCACTTTTTCATTTTTGAGAAAAAAAATAATTGTATTAGGCTTTTACAGAGTAGTTAAAACTGTAGTTTCATTTATAATGGTCCTGACACTTCCATCCTGTATGCATATATATATAACCTAGTGTTAAGACAACCAGTCGATTTTACAGTCGCACTTTGTGCCCCTGCGCCACGACTGGACGAAATAATTATAAAAATATAAGATTTATTATGTACAGAATTGGTTTTTAATTTCATCAAATAGTACTTAATATATCCATTGTAGTGTTTGAGTATATTTTAAAAAGTGCCTAATGCACAGTTGTTTCAAGGTTATTTGAGGTCACTTGTTTATTTATACTTCTTATAGAATGATGAAGAATTTTAAAGGAATCATCTGCTTGGCAGGTTAATTACTTTAGCTCATTACTTTTAAAGACAAAAAAACTATTTTTAAAATAAATAAACTAAGAGAGCCTACCCACGAAAAAAAAAATTAACCTACCCACGAAAAAAAAATTAACACAGTACAAAATTAAAAACAGGCTTAATTTTTTTTAAATTTGTATGGTTTATTTATTATTTGGCACCTGATATACATTTGATATTTAATCATAATAAGTACTGTAAAATAGCAGTTAGTAAATAGAGAACAGTTGTGGCACAGGAGTACTATTACAAAAATACTACTAAAGATTAAACAACTTTTAACTTTGGCGGTAATACCTACGACTCGATTTCGGAATGAGACATATGCGGCGGTTTCTCTTTGATAGGTTTATGTGTGCGAGCGTGGTTCTTGACAAATGGCGTTTTATATTACAATAATAATTTTATAAGTAATTTATTTTGCTTGAAAAAATCACTTCTTCATTTTTGGGAAAAAAAAATGTATTAGGCTTTTATAGAGTAGTTAAAACTGTAGTTTCATTTAAAGTGGTCCTGACACTTCCATCATGTATATTGAAAAATGGGATATATTGAGGGGGGGGGGGGGNCATATTGTGGGGGGGGGGGGGGGTGAATATTGAGGATTGCAGAGGGAACCTAGTGTTAAGACAACCAGTCGATTTTACAGTCACACTTTGTGCCCCTGCGCCACGACTGGACGAAATAATTATAAAAATATAAGATTTATTATATACAGAATAGGTTATTAATTTCATCAAATAGTGCTTAATATATCCATTGTAGTGTTTGAGTATATTTTAAAAAGTGCGTAATACACAGTTGTTTCAAGGTTATTTGAGGTCACTTGTTTATTTATACTTATAGAATGATGAAGAATTTTAAAGGAATCATCTGCTGGCAGGTTAATTACTTTAGCTCATTACTTTTAAAGACAAAAAAACTATTTTTAAAATAAATAAACTAAGAGAGCCTACCCACGAAAAAAAAAATTAACCTACCCACGAAAAAAAAATTAACACAGTACAAAATTAAAAACAGGCTTAATTTTTTTTAAATTTGTATGGTTTATTTATTATTTGGCNCTTCAGTGCTTTTATACTATTTTTTTTCAGCTTCACGCTGTATCCCGCATATAGCAGGTGAGGCAGAGGGAACATAGTGTTAAGACACTCCGTTCCCCACCATCCGCCGAATTTTTCGGGGCTTTATTGAGTGGCGGAACTCAACGCCGGGCTTTTACCTTGGTGCCAGAGCGAAGAAAATATTTATATATAAATCAATAAATTAGTAATATATCTAAATAATCATTTATTCCCATTCCGAGTGGGGATCGAACCCACAACCGTCGCGTTACTTGTGCTTCTACGCCACAACGTTACCTAATTAATAGGAAATACATTTTCATGTATTTAAATATGTTTTTCCATAATTTCCTTTTAGATAAATAAACGATTGTATTGTATTCAAAAAGACGACAATGTATTGTATTCAAAAAGAAGAGCACAAAAATGACACCAACAATTAATTTTTTTTGTTCTGTTTAATCTAAGCGGTCTTTTGTCTTTGAAATGAAACAATTTTTGAAATAAAGATGTCTATAGGTCTATTTGATTTGACCTGAATTATGGAAATATTGGGTTATATTATTTTTTATTATTTGTCATTTAATAAAAATAATTTAAACATGGACATAAACTTATAAATATAGCCTTAACATATAACTGCCCGATTTCACGACTAATCAAAAAGTATCCCTTACACTACCTACTGATAACAGGTCAATATAACTTTACTAGCAATTTATCCATTACTCTCACGCATGCGCCAAATAAACAAGATAAAAAATAATACATACATGAGCGGCCACAGATCGAGTTATAGTTTACGGAAACTGCAATTGTAGGAAATTACCAACCAGTTTAGGTTGAGTTCCCTTCAATTTGGCTGTGGAAGCGCATAGATCCTTTACCACTGTTAAAAATGTTGTATTTGTTTGGTTAGTCGACTTTGCCCGTTTCTTAGTATCTCAATATACCTGTCGTTCGCTCTCCGCCGCCGGCGCCACCACAACAATAAATTGCGCTGCCTGCGCTCTCAGTTCAGCGTCAATGTAGCGACTAAAAACCAAACTTATGTGACGTCCAGCCTAACGTGGAATGTAAATATCGCGTTGTGCACAAAACGAAAGGGTTCAGAAGATGGTTGTAATGTTAAATTGTCGGAATTTATGGAAATTAAGCAAATTTTTATTGATTTTACAACACAGTTATGAAAATTCATTAATTTATTGCAGAGATAAAAAAAATAAAATTCTGATATAAGTGATTATATTTCAAAGTCTTATGACTCTTTGTTGGAGCAAATAAATCAATTAAAATTGGAGGGTCAATATAACCTGAATTATATCCGTGCACTTGAGGATAAGTTAGGGAAAACTGAGCATCATGCCAGGTCTTCCTATGTGGAGATTCGTAATCTGTTTTTAAATAAGCAGGAGTCAAAGAGTCAGCTACTAAACACAATTATTATGACTGAAAAATGCCTGGACATCCCTATTCGCATACATTCTTAGGAAGCTTTGAAAACAAACCAAATAGACGACTTCATTACTGTTCTTCTGAAAGAAAAATTTATTCACAAATATAAACTATATACTAAGACACAAGAATGACTACTGAACACTTGAAAATTAACAGGCCTAGTAAATCGATCTTTTTTTGCGAAAATTTAAGTACTAAAATGAAACGTCTATTTTATCGGTGTCGCGACTTCCTGAAAGTATATGATTGTAAATATTACTAGGTAACGCACGGCAAAATATGTGAAAAATAAAAGGTTTATTTAATAAAAAATGATACTGATCTGTCTAACTTAAGAGTGCTTAAGTGACTAGGTTTGGTTGTAACTTACTTTCATAAAAAATATCGATACTCCCTGGTCTTCGACGGCGAAGCGGTTCTGCATTCGCACTGGACTCGCGAACCCGCTCCACGGCCTCCTTCAAGGCCGTAACTGATTCACAAAAGGAGGCCATGGCAGACCAGTTCCTCTCACTGTCCTTTGTATCGTTGCCAGAGCAAGGAAATGAAAATATTAAATATTCCATTTCCTGGAGTGCAAATCAGATCCACAAGCTGTCGCGTTTACAGCTTGTGTTTCACTAAGCATATACTCGTATCATAATATAATAATATCTTTGGTTTTCTCAATTATTACACACTGGCCCACTCGTGGCTTCGCCTGCATACCTTCTGTAATACGTTTATTATACTGCATTAGCCAATAGATTGATATATTAGTTCATGAACAACTTGTATTCATAGTTCTGAGAAGCAAGCACTACATGGCTGCGTGAGAGGATGTCGGCGGCAAGAGCGACCCCGCGACAGTCGAACCTAGGCTTGCGGCCGTAAACAGAGCGTTGAATTATTTTAATTTTACATTTTCTCGAAAAGTATACGTCCAAATTATATGCTATAAAAGCCGTAGTTTACCTTCATAAAAATTCCTTGGAGTAACTTTCACTCGTAAGTTTCAATATCCATATAAAATAAGAAACGGTAAAATAACACCTTGCAGTTTTCAATTATTTTTTTGGCAAAAAATGCCTTATTCTAAATTATTTATAAGAGATAGATAGATATACGGATAGATAGACATACGCGGGCTTTTTATTAAAACTCACAAAATAAATAATTTTTGACATACAATGTACTGACATATATTTAGCTATATTTGCAGCGCACGCGCTTAAAGCAATTTATTGGCGTTCATTATTATTGTTATTCCATTATTTGAATCTAAAACTTACACCGTAATGTTTAAAATCCTCCGTACGCTTGTTATTAGTCTAATGTGTTTTTGTAATAGATAGTTTATGGCAGAAAAAGATCTGGTTATCCACGTAGTAGTCCTACGAAAAAGGCGATCAAAGCAGTAAGAAAAAAAATTAAAAATGCTAAAGATTTTATCTCTGGACATAAAGATAGCACCTAGAGCCTATTTTAAAAGATGACTTAGGACTTGCCTATAAGGACCGCACTGGTAATTTTTTAACTGACAGTGAGAAAAGAATCAAAACATATAACTAAGCGGTAAGTAAAAGGAGTTCACAAAAAATGTTTTTTAATTGGAACGGAGTGCCTTAACATTAGGTTCCTCTGCCTACCCTACTATGGTTTTTGCAAATACACAATTTGTCATACACAGTGTATTATATAATCCCATAATTAAAGTGGACGAAGCTACGAGCGGGGCGCTAGTCATATACTCGTATACAACCATGTTACTATTTACTTAGCATTACCAAGAGAGTTGTAAAGCTAGTTGGTTCAGACGCAGTGGCAACTGGCAAGGAAAGAATATAAATAAGTAATATAAATAATTATTTTTATTTCAATAGTATCCAGTTTTGCACTGTGCCACGATGGTCTCATATTTAACATTAAAAGGAACGCTTTCTCTCATCTCCTTAACATTCTTTTTGCATCTAATAAACTCGGTATCAAAAATAAACAAAAATGTTACTCTAAGCTATTCTTCCCAAAAATCCGAAATATTTTTAATTTCCTAGCGACTAGTGCAATATTTATTTTCTAGGTACAAAGGTTTTCAGAAAATGTATTATGAAAAATTCTCTACTTATCCTAGAGCAGTTTCAAGTGCTGGCGGAAAGCTTGTTGCTTTATATGTTTTCTCAACATATTTAACATTTATTTTTATAATAGATTTATTTCGAAATTATACTATATACATAGCTAATATAGTTTTTAACTTAAAAATAAATAAATCAGCTTCACGCTATATCCTGCACAAAGCAGAGTAGGCAGAGGGAACCTACTGTTAAGACACTCCTTTCCCCACTTTCTGCCGAATTCTGGAGGAATTGCGTGTTGAGTGGCAGAACTCAACGGTGCGCTTTGCCTCGACACCAGAGCGAAGAAATGAAAATATAAATTTAAGTTGATATTTCATCTCCTCGAGTGGGGATCGACCCCACAACCAGTTGATTTTACAGTCACACATTGTGCCCCTGCGCCACGACTGGCCTCAGACGGTTTTTAACTTATTTAGAAAACATGTAACAAAAATCATTATATAAGCTTCTGTAGGTACGAGTTAAGCTTACTTAGAGAATTTAACATTGTGCATTCCCACTGCGTCTGAACTAACTAGCTTTACAACTCTCTGGGTAATGCTAAGTTTATAGTTACATGGTTGTATACGAGTATATGACTAGCGCCCCGCTCGTGGCTTCGCCCGCTTTAATTATGGGATTATATAATACACTGTGTAACACAAATTGGGTATTTGCAAAGTTTTACGTGTTGAGTGGCGGAACTCAACGCCGGTCTTTGCCTCGTCACCAGAGCCAAGAAATAGAAATATAAATTTAAATAAATATTTTATTTCCTTGAGTGGGGATCGAAGCCACAACAGTCGCGTTACAGTCACACGCTTGTGCCCCTGCGCCACGAAGGCCTTATCGTTATCAGTAGATAATGATATATTATTATTATATAAATATATTTGGCCAGCATTATTTAATGTTTATACATATTTGGCTATTAAAGTACCTAAATGCATCAAAAATATAATAAAAATCATTTATAACATTCATAGGTGTGGCAATACTTCTGTATAATACAGTAAAATCTTGTAAATCCGAATAAGAATTCATATGACATGGATTCTGGCCAACTGGCAACTTTAGCGCATGAAATATTAAAAGGAAACTATTCAATAAATAAGTTTATAACACTTATTTTTATTTAAAATTTCCATTTTATTACGATATTTATATTTTTAGTTTTTACCAATAACTAAGTACTTATGTAAACTGATTTTTTAAGGAAAATTACATAAAATAATAATCTGTTAAATAAATCAGCTTCACGCTGTATACCGCGTTCCCTAGGGAACCTAGTAGTTACGATACTTAGTTCCCCACTGAGGCCAATCGTGGCGCAAGGGCACAAAATGTGACTGTAAACGCGACTGGAAGAAATATTTATTTAAATTTATATTTCCATTTCTTCGCTCTGGTGTCGAGGAAAAGCGCGGCGTAGAGTTCCGCCACTCAACACGCAATATCTCCAAAATTCAGCGGTAAGTGGGGAACAATAATGTGTTAAATAAGTAAATAAATTCTCTAAGGAAAAAATACTGTATAATTACTTTTTAGTATCAATTTCTATTACGAACATTCACAAAATGTACAATTCCAAGTAATTTAGGCGTTATAGATGGTAACTGTGATATAGAAGCATTACATCCCGGTAGAAAATATCATTTTGGGCTTGAGCGCACGATAATGGCTGGAATAGCCGAAAAGATGTTCGGTCTTCCGACCTTCTTTACAGATAAGAGATATTATTTGTGTAAATCAAATTATTTTGAGATGTACTATTTATTAGTTTATTCGTTTTAAATTATATATATTATTATTTTGTTTCAATTCTTATTTATGGTATATGTTATATTTAAGCCACAAAGCTAGTCAATCATTTGATCTGACTTCGAGGAATGAGGCCGCAGTTAAAGCCCAAGCAAATGAAGATTTTCAGTCTTTGAATAAATAACTTTTTATATAGTTAGTGCTCGAGTCCGGTTATATTGACTAGAGTTTGTATTGACTACAGATGGACTGAATATTCGTATATATATATATATATATATATCATCTTTTTCAAAATCGTCGTGCCGTATTCGGCCAATATCATATTCGGCCGAGTTATTCGGTTATGGTGCCGAATACATTCGGTTCGATTATTTTTATTTAATTATTTTTTATTATAAATTAAATGAGTCTCACTTTATGCTACGCCTATCTCCTTCGCATGAGCGGAGCGGTGCCTAACTGGACACGCATATTCACCCGCTGAGAACGATGATATATATANTATATATATATTATGATTTTACGAAAATTTACATTGTTTGTGCAAGTGCATAATTATACGTTACATATTATATTAAGATTACATATATTAATTCGGGCTCTATATATCAGAGTAAAAAAAAATATGTGACATAATATCCAGTTCAGTGAGACCAGTCATGGCGTAGGGGCAATAGCTTAAAATAGTAAACGCGATAGGTTGTGGGTTCGATTTAATTACCTCGAGTGGAAACTCGAGGAAGTGAAATCTATACTTATAATAAAATAGTAACTGGTTGGTGTCTGTACATGGAAGATAAATCATAAAAACTATTATAAGGGGCATTTATTAATGTAATAACACCCGGAACAATGATTTTTCATTTTTTTGTTTCTTTGTCTGTTTGTTTGTGCATTTGTTCAGATACTGCTTAATCGATTAAAATGTTTTCACTGTTTTGTTTTTGATTCTGGCAAACTTTGCTTTATTACAATAAGTTCATAAATAAAAAGTTATAACAATTTAAAGTATGTTGTGATCGACAAAATTGCTACTCATATTTTAGAAGAGGCATTTTATACAGTTGTTTTATTGACTTGACTCTTTAGTTTTCGAGGTTTTGTAGTGTGTTGTTAATAAAATTACTATTCGTATGATGATAAAAAAAAGGAGATTATATGATGATAAAAAGAATTTACGCGGGAAAAATTGAATATGTCCTGCGTGCGTAGGTGCTTATCACCTACCTAAATGGATGTGAAGTAACTAAAAACTTTTTTAAATATCGTGTTGTTGAGTTCCGCCAAAAACGGAATTCATTTTGTTGACTTTGCTTGCCTTTTGTATGGAGAATAAAATGACAGAACATGAAACTAAATTAGAAGTACTTATATTATAATAATTTTGAGAGTATAATAAACATTCTTTTTGTGTAATTTTATACCGATAGAAACTGTATTAATAAATTTCATCAAAAATGTAAAATGAGAACCAAGTTCAATATTATGATTCATGTCTTGGTTGTTGACTTCAACGACAAAAGAAGTGAAGATTGACCATTGAACTTGGCAACCTAAATGGATATTTTAAACTTATTTTTTAAAGTGTTTTTCCACAAAGAAAAATACTTATTTAGAAAACGTATAAAAATTTGAACGTAGCGGGATTCGAACCCGCGCCTCGTGGAAACCGACCAGGCGCTCTGACCGTTAAGCCATACGTTCTCAACAAGTCGTAGTTGAAGACCGGAAATTTGTAAAAATCTTCCTACATAAATAAGATAGATAGATAGATAGACAATATAAATAAGTTGTAACAAGCGTATAAAAATTTCGACGTAGCTCGATGACATAAAACAATGATGAACAGTTACTCATATGTTAAGTGGATTTTAAATTACAATAAACGAATTACACATAAATTCCATTAGGGAATATGACAATTCCAATAAAAACTATAAACTTACTAACCAGGTGGTACGGACTATGGCGCAGACACTCATTTGTAGTCTATTGAACCACAGTAACAGTTTGGGCAAAATTCATTACATGGCGCTGTCAGATTTTTTTCTGTTTTATGTCTTAAATAGATGACGCAAAGCCCCAGGACGATAAGAACGTATTAGGCTTAGCGAATAGAGCGATTGGACGGTTTGAAGAGGCGCGAGTTCAAATCCCGCTACGTTTTCTGAAAAGTATTTTTCTTTCTTAAGTGTGGAATAACACTTTAAAAAAAATGTAAAAAAACGTTTATATAGTCATTATATGAACAGGTGATTATTAGCTTCTAGAAGCTTCAACAGTGTTTGTTTACAACTGTAGATAAAACACTATGGTTCTGTACTGTCAATTAATATTGGTATCTTAATACTGAATATTAAAACTACATTGAAGTTTCTCTTACAAGTGAGCTCTTGGAACATCTGCCAATAATAATGTAATCGATCAAGCTTGTATCTTGTTATCTGTTGAAGACCTCAATTTGAATTTAAAAGGCGGAGTGATAAAGAATTTTCTACATAATTATTTTCTTAATTATAAATTATATAATTAATTTTGGAAAACGACACAATATATTTTTTTAAATTGAAAATCTTTTAGGATTAATAAATAATATTTTCAAATTTCAAATGAAATTCTTTTATATCTTCATGCTGTATCCCGCGCTTACCATTGTAGGCAGAGGAAACTTAAGAAAACTAGTATCAAGACACTCTGTTTTCCACTTTCCGCGGAATTCTTAAGGCGTCGTGTGTTAAGTGGACTTAACGGCGCACTTTGCCATAACACCAGAGTGACGAAATATCGGTTTAAATAAATATATATTTCATATCAAATTAATAATTAGTTTTATTATAACGCCCAATAATCATATCAAGGTTTTTTATAAGCTTTTTAATTCATATCAAATTTTTATACGCTTGTCATAACTTATTTATGTTGTTAGTATGTCTGTAGGGAGATTTTTACAAATTTCCGCTACCCAAAGATAATTACTAAGAATTATCGTTTGGCAAGAAATAAGTTGTAATAAGCGTATAAAAATTTCGATATAGCTTGATAGGAACGTATGGCTTACTGGTCAGTGCGACTGGTCGGTTTCCAGGAGGCGCGGGTTCGAGTCCTGTTACTTTAAAATTTTTATACGTTTTCTAAATTAGTTTTTTTTCCCAATTGTAGAATAACACTTTAAAAATATTAAAAATATTTAAGCATAGCATTCTCTGGAAATTCTTAATTATAAAATATAATACCCCAACACTACAACATTACATAGTAGGGTAGGCCGGTAAACCTAGCGATAGGACTAAGGATAGGAGGTAATTATTTTTATTATATTTTTTAACAAATTTTATTGTATACTATTAAGAAATACTCATTGGCCATTTAACTTATATATCTTATTCTATAAAAACTTAAAGTTAATTAGAATTTTACCCTCGCTGTTAGAAAGTTCCTCCGAACTTTATGATAAAGTATAAGAAAAAAACACTTTTTTTGGAGCATCCATTTAATTTGAATTTTTATGACTTTTTTCTGGTTTTTTGCTACTCTGCGCCTATACAAAACATAAAGTAGCGGTATAATTTATTACATTATTTGGAGGCTGATATCAGAGCAATATTTGTTTTTACAGTATCAATTTGTATAATGAACCGATGTTATTGGAAGATTAACTCAGTTTATTATTTCAACGAGTTGTGTTATAATTACAGGTTGAATGTATTTATTGTGAAAATATGTATGAATATACATACATATTTTCACAATAATTACATATATCACAGGTATATATATATATGTTGTTATTGAAATATTTTTTTACAGCTTCACGCTGTATCTAGTAGACAGAGAGAACTTATAAAAGAGACACTCCAGACATTTGAAACCTAAATATTTCTTTTATCCAATACACCCTATACTACTATATGTCAGTATAATAATTTAAAAAATGGCTTGTTTGTAGAAATAGTATTTAGGTGAAATTAAATCATCTTCACGTTGTATTCCGCACACAGCAGGGTAGGCAGGGGACCTAGTGTTAAGACACTCCGTTCCCCATTTTCAGCCAAATTCTAGAGGCATTGCGTGTTGAGTGGCAGAACTCAACGCCGCGCTTAGCTTCGACACCAGGGCGAAGAAATGGAAATATAAATTTAAGTAAATATTTCATCTCCTCGAGTGGGGATCGAACCCACAACCAGTCGGTTTTACAGTTTTTACACATCGTGCCGCTGCTATAAAAATAAATATAAGAATAAATTGCATTATTTTCAGCTTCACGCTATATGCATGCTAGCTATCTAAGTAGGCATGGGGATCCTAGTGTAAACCCGCCATTGCTGACGTGCATGTCTGTGAGACATTGGTGTCGGGTGGATCGAAAAAATTGTATAACTTTTGGACCTGCCATCGATGCGTGTTGCGATTTCGAGTACCTGCCTCATTCTACTTCTCTCGCAGTTACTTTTCTCCATAACAGCACAGCGAACGCACTTTCCAGAGTTTTGGCACCAACCCGGTCCTTGAGACCGGCGTCACCAACAACGTAAGTCAAATATTCAAAATTGAATTTGAATTTTTAGGGTGTATTTTTTCGACACTAAAGAAAAGAAATAAAAATATTAAATATATAATTTTCTGGAGTGGGAATCGAACCCAGAAAGTGAACCAGTCACATGTTTGCGCCCCTGCGCCACACCTGGCCTCTTAAAATTGTGAAACTATTTTCCTGAAATATGATGTAAATTGAAGTGTTGGCTGCGGCATAGTTTAAATGTGGAATCGCGTGATCTCTAACCCTATACGTTTCTACGATAAAGTAAACAAATGAAAGGGAATCAAATAACATTTCCACGTTTATGGCTCAGACCGAGCTTTTATTGAAAATACCGGTGATCGATCAACCGAATAGCAATCTTACAGAATAAACTTATAGTAATGACGAAATATTTTTTTTTATATTAATAATTGTAAAATGTTAAGACAATCCTAGTGTTAAGACTATTCATTCCTATTAAGACGCTTCCGTTCCCCACTTTCCTCCGAATTCTGGAGGCGTTGCGAGTTAAGTGGCAGAACTCAACGCTGCACTTTGCCTCGTCACTCAAGATAATAAAATATAAAATATTTCATTACCTTGAGTGGGAATCGAACTCACAGCCTGATGCGTTTACAGTCGCGCGCTTCTTAACCTATTCCTCAAATCGCCACCTAGCCAGGTATTATAATATGAAATTAAAATGCGTAAAACGCAAAGGAGAACACACAATAAAATTTTCCTTTGTTCCAAGATTACCAGCCAGCTTCACTATAAACTATTATGAGTGGAAGTCAGACAAGTTGGAGTCGACGTGTAAGCCCTCAACTACTATAAATGTCCGCCGTAGGCTCTAATCAAGTTAAAAGATTGTGTATTTTACTTGTTTTGTCCGTGTTATTTGTTGATTGAATTAATATATAAATATGTATTTTACAAGAAATATTCTTCTTTGCTCCGGTGTTGAGGCAAAGCGCGGCATCGAATTCCGCCGCTCAACATGCAACGGCTCCAGAACTCGGAGGAAAATGGGGATCAGAGTGTCTTTATACTAGGTGCCCTCTGTTTACCCTGCTGTGTGCAGGATACAGCGTGCATATTTCATTAAGGCACTAATTTTGTCATTTGAGACTTTTATCTACTGACACTAAAATAATAAATGTAGGGAACTATTATATATATTTATAGTTTATTTAATGTGTGTCATTTATCTATTTCAATATTGTAATTTATTTATTTATCATTTATATACATACATACGCTTAATAGAATTTATATATTTTGTAGTAAGTATTCGTATTTAGTTTATTTATATGAAAGCGCTCACTGCCGTCGACTGAACCGATAAGGTGTCGTAAGATTTACACCTACCCCCTTGTCGACGGCATAATTAATTATCACAGTCGTTGCTTGCCACTCGATGCGCTTTCTATACGTTCCTTTGTTTTATCTAGTACTTTATTCCAAATTCGTGTCTTTCGTGTTCTATTATATATATATATATGTTTGTGGTTGACTTTCGTATATACTGTATCGTGATTGTTGATTGTGATTTGTGTTATCACTGTATTGTATGTACATTTAAAGTGGTGTTGATTAAACTCAGTGCTATTCGTAAGTAGACTTTTATTCTCCCATCATCAACACTACAATAAATAAATAAAATAGTAAGAAACGTTGTATTAAATGAAACCTACACAGAGATTTCTATAAAAATAAAATAAAATATCAAAGAGGCCAGTCTGTAAATCGACTGGTTGTGGGTTCAATCACTCAAGGAGGTGAAATATTTATTTACATTTATATTTTCATTTCTTCGCTCTGGTGTAGAGGGGAAAGCGCGGCGTTCAGTTCCGCGTAATCAACACGCAATGCCTCCAGAAATAGGCGGAAAGTGGGGAACGGAGTCTCTTAACACTACATTTCCTCTGCCTACCCTGTTGTATGCGGAGTACAGCGTGAAGCTGAAAAAAAAATATCGAAACATCAAAACTAGTTACGGAATACCGAAACGAACATGTTGGGTATATATCATTTTCTTTTACTTTTCGCTCCAATTTTATCCGTCACGAAATATTCTTTTGACAATAAACTGCGTCAACCACAGCATAGGAACAAAGGCTGAATTTTATTTGGTTTGGTTTAATAAAATCTGTTCACAGATAAAACTAATTGAAACCTAAAAAATGTTAGCTAATTTGAATTAGGAGAGAACTTTAAAGTTTTTTCCTTAAGTTTCAAGCTGTATCATGCACTTAGCAAGCTACAGAGGGAACCTAGGACCCTAGTGTCTACACATAGGGTGTCTAGTGTCAAGACACAGGGTGTCTTGAAACTAGGTTCCCAGGTACAGACACCCTGTTCCAATTAAGACATTTCCGTTCATAACTGTCCGCTGACTTCTTATGGCATTGTGTAGAACTAAACGCCGCGCTTTGTCTCGATTTCAGAGCAAGAAATTGTAAACATAAATATTTCATTAACCTCGAGTGGGAATCGGACCCAAACTATCATGTTATGTTGCATCCATAACGTGACATGACGGAGACCTTTGACTTAAAATAAATAAAAAAGTAGCTTTACGTTTCTTCCCGAATAGCAGGGTAGGTTACTCCGTTACTCCGTTTCCTACGCACATGCCAATTTTTGAGGAATTGCGTGTTGAGTGGCGGAACTCAACGCCGCATTTTGTGTTGCTGCTTGCTGTTGGCGGACTGAGAAAATTAAAATATCATATAAATATCCTTCAAATTGAAATTGCAGACATTGTGCCGATGCGTCATAACGACCTCAACGAAAAAATCATTATATGTAATTTCTCTAATTTACAGTGAAAATGTATGTGTAGGGATGTATAGGGATCCCCCCCCGGAGATATCCCCGCTAGGGATAAAGCGTGAAGTTAGTTAGTTAGTTTATTCCATATAATTAGGTTTAGACGTTGTTCATAATTTTGCCGCATATAATACTTATGGCGCATTATAATTATAAAGAAATTAAGGGTGTTTTAACAGTGCCAATTGAAAAAGTTAATTTAGTAAAAACAGTTTCATTGAGAATGAAGTAAGAATGAAGAAAAACGTGCTCAGCTGGTTTGGGCACGTCGAACGAATGAGTGATGAAAGAACGGCAAAAAAGATTTATAATGGAAAAGTGAGTGGTAAGAGAGATCGGGGGAGACCTCGGTTGACCTTCAAAAACACAGTGTCAAAGATACTGGAGGAAGGTCACGTAAAAAGCATGAGGACCCCGGACCCCGGAGGATGAGGAGGGCATGTATGAAGAGGTTGATGACAGTGGACGAGGCGAAAGAGGTATGTAGAGACTGTAGCGTTTGGCGCTCCGTTCTCTCTGACTACCCCGCTAGGGATAAAGCGTAAAGCTAAGTTAAGTTTCATTGAGTTATTATATTTGAAGTTTGTAATTATTTTTGTCTTTCTCAAAATTTACTTAAAACGGAATTAGGTTGGACTTTAAGCACTAAGTATTCTTAAATACTAAAAAATATTAGTAAAAAAAATCATTAGTTTATATTATTAGAATTAGATAAAAAAATAATTTACTAGTTAATTTCAAGCTTGCAATAAGCGAACTTAATGAAACAAAGAATATAATAGGGTAGGCCGAGAGAAACTAGTATTAAGACACGATTTTTCCCAATTTTGAAGTCATAACGTAGTAAGTCGTGGAACTGAACGCCGCGCCTTTTTATGTTACCAGGGCGAGGACTTGCAAAGTATTCGAACACACAACCATAGTGTTTACTAATATTCTAGCAAATAAACTTTTAAATCTATAAATATCTGTTTAAAAAAAAACAATTGCTGTTCGTTTGTCTCGCTAATTTTTTTTTTATATGCCTGATCTCGTCCAGGGATAGTTAAACGGTAAGAAAAACGGAAAAATTATGAGAAAGATAGTAAAACAAAAATTAATTTACTACTTTCCTTTGAAATATTTGGCGTTCGTCCCTTCGGAACGGTAGACTCAGATCAATTCGAAATGAGGTACGTATTAAATTAAGGATTTTGAATCGACAACGTATTGGATATATTGCCGATTATTCGGATTTTTATTATTGGTCCTCTTTGTTCCTCTTCTCTCTCTAATGGTTGTGCTCTTAGTCAGGTTGACAATGCAGCAATGACAAGAAAAGATCTGTTAGTTGTTGTAACAGAGACCCTTGTGAACATAATTTCTTTCTCTGATGAATTTCCTTTACCGTCCCACGTTGCTCAAAACTTAACAAAACCTTATAACAAAATCCATAATAATGAATCCAATGAAATTCCTGCAGTGGAATAGTAAAAGCATTCAGCCTAAAAGGCGTGAATTACTGAATATTATTTCACTGTACCAACTTGTCATTTGTTGTCTTACAAAAAGTATCTTCCGTACAAAGCCAAAACGTTTTAAATGTTCTTCCTTTCCCTTCCTAACCCTCAATCTATTGAAGTTTACTTAGTCTCTTTTGATAGTTCCACCTGCCTTAATTGCTCTGGGAACCATTTAACTATTTAGATCAAATTCGTCCAGAATATACATCGATTGTAATTAATTAAAAAATCTTTTTCTCAGGCTTCTGCACAGTTCACTCATTCCCGAAACCTTATGCTGAGGTGGAAAACATCGAGCCTCTTACGTCTCTTCAACGTTCAAACAATCATTCTCATACCACATTCTCTTATCGAAAACGGTCATCAAATCTGCTCGTTCTCATTCTCCAAGACCACAAGGTTATGACAACGTAGCTCATGAAAAAATAATTCAATGGAACTGTAAAAGTCTTTTTTAGAGGTAACCTGAATTATTTCATTTCATTTTCTCTTGTTTGAGAGATAACAGGAATGATGGGTATGTAGGTTATGCATTTTTAATAAATCAGTATTTTTTTTCGCGCGTATCACTTTCTCCTCATAGCCTCGATTTTAATGTTGTTGAAATTAAAGCTTTCACTTTTACTTTTGTTTCGTTTCTAAAAAAGTAATTATTCGATTTTAGGAACGGTAATGTCGCAGCTAAGCTTACGTCGCCCAGATTAATAACACTAGCCACGGATTTTTGTCACTTCACTGACTCAAGACATGAGTTTATTCATAATGTTGTTCCGGACATGAAACTACTTTTCAACAACTTTATTTGGCTTAGTGAAAGAACAATGATATTAATGCGACCATTCATGCGACCAAATGTTCTTCCAGGAGAGATGTTTTCTTACAAACCACGACGGCGTAGTCAAGTATCCTATAGAATTTTTAAATTCACTGGAATTCCCTGGACTGCCCCCTCACAATTTAAAATAATAATATCAGCTGTTGTCATGCTGCTTAATATTAATCAACCTCGGCTGTGCAATACTGACTGACTGTGACACACTGACTGTGAAAAAAAACTATGAATAATGTCATCGAGGCAAGGTGTCTCCATGTTGCGTACGCCAGTGACTTTAAAGGACTTACCATTAGCTTTAAAACGGCTACAATTTCCCGTGCATCTGGCCTCTGCAATAACCATAAATAAATCACAAGATCAGTCGTTGCAAGTTTGAGGAATTAACAAATCATCATCTGTAAATATTTATGCATCGAAAAATTATTTATATATGTAACTCTGTTTTTATTTAAAGTATATAAGAATTTTGTATTTATTTTGATTGTTGGCAAGTTTCTTTTTATAACCGGAAGGAAACAAAACGATATGATAAAAGTATGCTGAATATGTATGACAATAATTTTATTGTATTTTGGAATATAATGAAAACCATGAAAACGGCCATGTCTGACATTACCGTTTACTGAAAGGAACATTTTAATATCGTTAGGATAGGTGATACGAGGCATCTAGTTATTTATATATTTATTTTTATTGAGACTAAAATATACTTATCACCTTTTACCTCAGTAGATTTTCGGCGCAAATATTTTCTTTTAAAGCACCAAATCTTTTTCTCAACACGTTGAGAGCTTAAAATAGGCGATTCTTGGAATATAGGCATATCTTACTTTCTTGTCAAGTTCTTTATCGTGTAGGCTTATTACTAGAGGGTTTTGTGAACGCGATTCTACAAATTATCCAACCCACTCGACTCGCTCAGCAAGTATTCGTAAATGCTTCAACGCTATTATCAAGAGATAAGAATCCTTTAAAAGACGGAAGGTGAATAATGAAACAAATATAATAAATAAACATCTTATTTATTTAGGTGGATCCAAGTGAACATTTTTGTCTAATTACAATTATATCTAAGGTACAAAATAAGGCTGTACTGTGAAATGTGAAGACGCTTATAAGTTAAGGCAGTTCTTGCTTACCGTGTTGTGCAATTATGGCGTAATGCACCTTAATTTACATTATTCATATTCTATATGAATATTTTCTATTTACATAAATTACAGTAGAAGCTCCTAGACATCTATCATAGTAATTGGTCAAATTGCACAAGTCAGGATAAAGCGTTTCATTTCCGTATGCAAGCGAAGTTATTACCATATCTAATCTTAATAATTAATTATTTATTATTTTTCTAGGTTATCTATTTATTTGTCAAGTGCATCAACACTTCACTATTTTATTAATTGCACATCTTAATTGCAATAGTGATTTTTTTTAGTTATAAAAACGTGTATACAATCATGGTATAAGTAAAAAGTAACAAAAATTTAGTCTTAAGTGTAAGTTGATTTTAATGTCATCTTGTATTACATACTACGTATTCTGATATTGATTATTCATATTATAGGTATATATATTTTAGTATTTATGAGGGTTTCCGTTAGGCATTAAGAAATCACCCATTTTTTTTCTTAAGAGATATGTAGGTACTTACTGGCATTTTGCCGTGTCACCTAACTATGTTACTTTGTTTTTTTTTCTTTTCACTTTTCACAATTTGTTTTTTTTTTTGATAACATAGACTTTTGATAATTGAATGTGTTGGAATGATGTACGGATGATGTGAAATATTGAAAAATATAACGTATCAGTATTGCACATTTGAAAAACTATGAAAAAAAAAATCATATCAATAGTTGAGTTAACAAATAAAAAATATTTGTTCCACATTTCATTTCATTATAAAATTTCATACAATGAAGTTCTTTGAATTTATTCGGCCGTTTATAGAAAATATTGTACGCGTTCCAAAACATACTACACTATAAAATGAGAAATATACATATTCTTTTATAAAGTAATATTTGACGTACCTCGCTCGAAGTATGTGAAAAACATATTTTTCACAGGTATTGAAAGCTTTTACGTTTCACAATATTACCTTTTTCAAATCATTTAGTCTGATATATTTTGATTCAAAAATTAATAGTTAATTATTTACATTAGACGTTACACTGTACTAAATTATTTATTTGATATCTAAGAAAAATAATAGGAGCAGACGTTTTTTTACAATAGTAACAATTAATTAATTTCCTGTTTCTACTGTCTATTAAGCTCATTGTGTTTAATATACAATATCTATTATATTATTTTCTTTTCTATATCAGTATCTATAAACAAAAAAGGGCCTTGGAGTAAACCACTTAAGTGTACAGGAACTTATCAGGCAGTAGTGGAACAGGTGCTTATACAAAAAATTTGACTATATAATGACTGAGTGTCTACTGGTTTCTTTGTCTGGTGCATAAGGCTCTAATTTGGCTGGTTCAGTATTTAGAGCACTGTAGTCTACAGGGAAAGGCGGCTGTGGTAGGGAGTCTTTTGGTGGTACTAATACCCATTGTCCTGGCCCATTGGGATTCTTCCCCATAAGCCAGTTGGTGAAGCAATGCACATATGTTCCATAGTCCAGGATTAAATAGTTATTCTGAAAAGCAAATTATGTATTAAAGTTTTAAGAAAATATATAAAAATTTAAACGTAGCGGGATTTGAACCCGCGCCTCTTTGGAAACCGTCCACGCTCTGACCAAATTAGCAACACGTTCTCATTGGGCTACGTCGAAATTCTTATATGCTTGTTGCAACTTATTTATGTTGCTAGCTCTCTGTGGTGATTTTTACGAATTTCCGATACCTAAAGATAATTACTTAGAATTATCTTTTGGCGAAAAATTTCGACGTAGCCCGATGAGAACGTATGGGTTAGTTGGTCAGAGCGCTGAAAGAGACAATGTAAAATGATGTACTATCAATCTTTTATTAATAGATAAAATAATCGGATGAATGAATGATTAATTATTAGATATAATCATTAAAATAAATAAGCCGGCCAAGTGCGAGTCGGACTCGAGTACCAAATGTTCCGTTTCATTATCTATCAAAATGAAAAAAATATCATGGGGGCTCCATGATATCCTTAAATATTTATTTTATTCTTTTTTTTTTAGTATTTTTTGATAAAATAAACCACTACCTTCTCGTTTCAGAAGCATCCTCTTAAAGTCTACCCACCACTTAAAATCGTAAAATAAATTATTTTTTAACAAAAAAAAATCGACTTCAAACAACGAACTAAAAAGTAAAACAATTTAAATTATATGTATTTTCTTTACTTTTGTAAATAAAATTTGTCACATATAAAACGCTAGCAGCCCGCTCGCGGCTTCGCCCGCTTAAACTACATGATTGTTGATTTAATAAACAGAATTAATTGACAACTATAATGACTTCTAATATGATTTTTTTACTACAATATCGTAATTTCGATAAGAATTTTTGATTGTTTTGAATTAAAAAATACAACCAATGTTGATATTTGATATTTATAAAATATATATAAAGCTAATTATTTATTATACGTATATGTTTTTGTAACATTACGTGCTTTTTATCTATGTTATGTAAGTTTCATCATAATTTTAAAACTGTTAAATGTGCTGATGTCAGTGAATAATTTAAATTACTCTTTCAGAAACAGCCCTAAATGTTAAATTATTGATTTGAGTAAGTATTCATAATATTCTTTGTAAAATAACGGTAATGATTGCATATTAACTACTGTACAGTTTTTAAATTAGTTACATATATAATATTATTTGCTAATTATACAATTGGTAATTAAGTAATTATTACAGTGTACACGTAGATAGGAGGTTTTAGGCATTTTTATATACATTTATTTCAAACGAACGAACGAACCAAAAAATCTATGTATGTACTTAATATCAAATCGTTCTTGTTCGTTCGTTCTTCAATGTATGTACTTGATCATTGAAGATCAAATCGTTCTTTATCTCTGTGTTGAATTAATTACGATTTAAACTTAACTGTTATGATTTATGAAGGTAATCTGCATTAACAATTCAATTTTGTTTACTTTATTGTATAAAATATTGTATAATAGTGCTTCAAAAATAGATATTTTTATCAACAGTCATATAACCAAGACGTTTCGAATCTCATTCTTTAGCCAGGAATCTTACCAGCGTGATTGCTATATAACATTCGCAGGCAAATAATGCCTTCAGTACATTCAAATGACGATAACTTTTTTTTTTAATGAACCGATCTTGATGAAACAAACTTTAGTAGTTAAGTTGAGTTAAAACAAAGTAATTGGTGAAACTTTTAAGTAAATCGGTTCTGTACTTTCAGAGAAAAATGTGACTATAAATATCGACAGACAGACAAGAAATTCAAAAAAATTTTTTTTGCTTTCTATTATTCTTTTTAAGTGTCACTCAATCCATTTCAGTCAAAATTACTAAACCATGCAATATAGGGTAAAAATATGTAGTACACTTCTATCGACTGTTTCAGTTTGTTTTTAATTATACCGTATTTCGGTTTCGGCTGAAAATCTTATTTCGGTCGGCCATTCTAAAAAAGACAATCCTATATCAATACAAAAACTATGTTCAATCTATTACTCGGGTAAACAAAGCGCAATTGAGTTCGACTACTCAATATATAACTCGGCTTTGGGCTGAAGGTAGAAAAGGGAATGTTTTGACAATTGTTAATTCCACAGAATATAAACAATAGGATTTTACTTACGCTTGTCATCCTGTCATATGCAGTGTCGATGATTTCTGCGACTCTCTTTGCTGGAAGTCCTATTACAGAACGATAGAAAGCAGCTAGAGCTGATTTCGTTATTTCTCCTTTATCTGAACATAAGAAATAGGAAAATAAATTGTTTGTTTTCATTTATGTAGTTTAATATTATTTTTGTTACCATTTCTTCGCTCTGGTGTCGAGGCAAAAGCGCGGCGTTGAGTTCTGCCACTCACCACGCAATTCCTCCAGAATTCGGAAGAAAGTGAGCAACGGAGTGTCTTAACACTAAGTTCACTCTGCCTAACAGTGAAGCAGTTTTTTTATTTTTGATTTCTTGTTACAACAAGTCATAATGAGGCGAGTCGTGGCGCAGGAGCACAAGCGGGCGACTGTAAACACGACAGTTTGTGGGTTTGATTCCTGCTCGAGGAAATGAAATATTTCATATTATAGCTCTGGTAACGAGACAAAGTGTGGCGTTGAGTTTCGCCCTGCAACACGCAATGTCTCCAGAATCCGGCAGAAAGTAAGGAACGAAGGTGTCATAATGGGACCAGAGTGTCTTAAAACTAGGTTCCCAGGTTTCTTCTTATATAGAGCGTGACACAACTCTAGTAATCTAAAAGTCTTTAAATCAGACATGTAGATACTACTTGTAGGATCTTTGCTGACTGTCTATCCAGGTGTTCACGACACTGTAGACCTGGTCAATTTCTCATTAAATTAAAGGTTTCCGTAAGGAGGCGGTGGTGCAGCGGGTGCAAAATACTGCATCGAACGCCGTGCTTCGTGACTGTGAGCTCAAAAACGGCTTCGTGATCCTTTATAGAACTTTGTGAGGTTTATATCTACACACTGATAATTATTTTCAAACAAAAATTAAATAAAATGAAATTTGTGAAGTTTCTAAAATTGAATTTCTTAAAAAGAATTTATTTCTTATTTGGGCAAGATTTTAAGCAAATTCAAACAGGGACACAAAATGTGAGTGTAAAATCGACTGGGTGTGGGCTCGATCCCCACTCGATTTATTTACATTTTCATTTCTTCGCTCTGATGTCTGGCGCTGTGGTCCGCCACTCAACACGCAATGCCTCCAGAACTCGGCGGTAAGTAGTAAAGTAACCTAGTGTTAAGACGGAGTGTCTTAACACTAGGCTCCCTCTGTCTACCCTGCTGTGAGCGGGATACAGCGTGAAGCTAATTTAATTTAATTTCTAATTTATGAAAAATAAAATAATTCTATTTAACTAAAATACCATTAAAAAAGCTCATTTAATCAGAAATCTATTCCAAAATTTTATTTATTTATTTTTTGTCATTTATTAATACTGGTTAACAAAATTCGAAAGAGTGCATACGGATACCTACCAGCCTCAAGACTGACGATTTCGAGCCTCTTTATCTCCTAAACTAAATACTATAATATAAAAATATTGTGCAATTCTGTTGTGAACTCATATAGGTCTCACATATTTAAACAAAATCAAAATCGGGGACCTTGACCCTTTTTACTTGTCCGCTTTACCTGGAATGCTCCCAATACATTTTATAAAGCATATTTTTTATACTGATATAAACAAAACAACACAACGTAAAAACGAGAATAAACTAAAATTTTAATGTTGCCACGTCAATGAAAACCTTGCACCTAAGCAACTTAATTTAAAATAAATAAATCAGCTTCACGCTGTATCCCGCACACAGCAGGGTAGGCAGAAGGATCCTAGTGTTAAGATACTCCGTTCCCCACTTTCTGCCGAATAACTTAATTTAAAGTTCAATAAACTAAATTCTTGTTGAAAGTAAAAATTCTTGTTCAAACTCACTCTGACTAAGTTAAATCTGTCCGAAGACAATCAAATGCTTCGGATAATTCAACAAGGAAAACGCCAGTTAGAATAGTAGAGTCAAAGTTTTCTAAGGACAGTTCCTTTTGGGCAAAATCGGAAACTTAGTATTGACTTATAGTAATGACGACTTAACTTTAGTTTATAAGTGACATATTTTATGAATAAGTAAACTAAATCCACTTAGAACTTTGAATAAAATGTATTAAATTTACTTCCAAATGATTAACAAAATATCGATATTCGATCGCATTTTTTTCAAGAACTCTTGTGGTGCGAATGGACGAATAGTAATAACAATTATTTTATTTTCAAAAAACTTGAACATACTTATTTAGAAGTAATAACAAGTAAGTAATGGAATAACACTTTAAAAATGTTTAAAAAAATATTTAAAAAAAACTTGAACATTTTTTAAATTTATTCAACTAAAAAAAATCTTCTAAAAATAGCAAAAAAAAAAAGAAAATAAACGTAAACGAACGCCTAATTAATTAGCGAACTGTTTGTCCTACATTTACAAATTGGATTGGCGTGATTAATCATCTATTTCTCAGAGCGTTTCCCGCAGGCGTATCAAAGATTTGCTTTTGCTTTTCATTTCGTGATAATATAACGTGTATAATATAGAAGCCAGAAGTCAATTTCTTTTATAATATATAATTCTCATATCGAACATATTCTTGAGGCCGGTCGTGGCGCAGCGGCACGAGGTGTGACTGCAAAATCGACTGGTTGTGGGTTCGATCCCCACTCGAGGAGATGAAATATTTACTTAAATTTATATTTCTATTTCTTCGCTCTGGTGTCGAGGTTAAGCGCGGCGTTGAGCTCTGCCACTCAACACGCAATGCCTCCAGAATTCGGCGGAAGTGGGGAACGGAGTGTCTTAACACTAGGTTCCCTCTGCCTACCCTGCTGTGTGCGGGATACAGCGTGAAGCTACAGCGTGAACATATTCTTTGAATATGTTATAGAGGTTTTTAATCCATGAATCAATGTTATTTGAAACAAAAAGAAATATGCTTCACACATTTTACCACTACACTCGATTCATTATGGCATGAGACAAAATAAACAAAAAATTCAGTTTCTCAAACTTTATTGTATTTTTTTATTTGAATTTAATTTATTTAACGTGGAGTTTTTTATATACAGCATTATTGCTTGTTGTGCTTGAATGTTATCTATAAAATATCTTTGTATAAAATAAGAATAGCAAGAAAAACTAAAATGAAAATGTACAAGTTTACTTAACTATTAGGATAATAAAACTTAATATATCTATTATTCAATTATTTATTAGAAATCGATGGCGATGGTAATGGAGGTGACCTCAAACGGCTTGTTGTTTTCTTTTCTTTTATAATTCTATTATATTTACAGTGGCTCGTGATAATACCATAATTTCAGCAGTTTTATTGATAATATCGCATTTATATGGATACAAATTTTTCGGCCACGTTTTTTTACACGTTTAAGCACATTAATAATAGTCAATTTTTCCAATGAATTCATTGGACATTTCTATGATCGCTTCGGACATTTCGGTGAAGAAAAAGTGCAAGCGTTGCTTGGTCCAGGTTTATTCTTGTTCTAAAGTATGAAAATATCAAAATAACAAAAAAAAACAATACACAATATAACAAAAACAGAACAACCAGAAAACAATTTTAAACTTAACAAAATTTTTAAGTTTCTTACTTAAAAAAAACAAAAATAACAACGGAATCATGAAAATTCAATGAAAATAACTGAAAATGGTGGATATAATCTGAAGGATGACAAAATGTTCTAATATTAATAATATTAGAACAATAAAGTTCTAATATAAATATTAATTACGAGATATAATTTATTTTTATAGTATTAAAATGTGTTTCACAAGTTTGAGAAGTTGACTTTTAGGTGTTTTTACATGTATATGACATATTTAAAAAATATTATTGAAAATAAAAAAAACTGGGGCATACCAACAATTCAACCGATGACATTCAAGTGTTTTGGCATTTATTTTACCTTTCCCTAACCGTTCAGAATTTACTAACGAAAATAATTGGATATTATAGGATAGAAAAAAATTGTGTATTTTGTAAAAAAACGAATTCTCCCTGCTTTACTGGTATTCTATTTCAATTATAAGATAATATTATAATAAATTTTATGGCTATTTACAGTGTTATCAGCGTATTAATTCTTAAAATATATATTTTTTAATTAATATAATATAATAACTCCATCAAACCTGTCATGTAAAAGAATCTTTTTTTGACATATTTACCTTTTATCTCATGCCCTCGTGAATCTAGTTCTCCACGTTGTTATTATTAGTTTTTTAGCTTCACGTTTTTTAGCACACACCCTGCCATGTGCAAGATACAGGCACATGGCAGATACAGGCACTTCCATTCCCCACTTTCAGCTGAATTTCGGAGGCATTGCGTGCTGAGTGGCAGGACTCAACGCTGCGTTTTGCCTCATCACCACGGCGATGAAATAAAAATATTAAATATTTCATTCCCCGAGTCGGACTCAAACGTGGCTTTCTTTCATACTACTTCATATTACGCAATAATTATTTTATTACTCACTTTCTCTGTCGACGACGTGAAAGAGAATTTTACAGAGATACTGTAAATAGAGTGGTAAGTCGACAAATCTTCCCATTTCGCCTGTATGTAGCGCCCATCGCGCTAGCCAGCCTTCTAATGTAGTCCTACCTTCTATACCTCCAGCCTCTGGCCCACAAACTCTCCTATAGTAAGGTAATTCAGCCCATCTAGGACAAAATATAAAAAATATATCCTGATATAATTTATGGAAAATACATATTTTCTATTTATATGAATGGGATGTGAAAATCGAGAACGAGTTTAGTCAAACATATTTGATTTATGTATTGTTGTTATACTGTTTTCATGACCAAATAAACATAAAAAAAAATGTTAACACTTGCACATGAAGGGCTAATAAATAATATGTATAGAAAAAATCATTTGAGACCAGTCGTGCAGCAGGGGCAAAAGTGCTAGTTGTGGGTTCAATTCCCAAGGAAGAAATAAAATAGTTAATATTTTCAAATCTTTATATTTCCATTTCTTCGCTCTGGTGTCGAGGCAAAGCGCGACTTTGAGTTCTGCCAATCAACACGCAATGCCTCCAAAATTCGGCAGAAAGTGGGGAACGGAGTATCTTAACACTTGGTTCCCTTTGCCTACCCTGCGATGTGCGGGATACAGCGTGAAGCCAATTTAATTTAATTTTTAAATCTTCGCTCTAATGTCGAGGCAAAGCAAGGCGTTGAGTTCCACTACTCAACTCAATTTTGTTCTGTGGAAAATGGGGAACGGAGTGTTTGATTTATATCACTCTTGCCTATCCTGTCGTGTGCGAGATACCACGTGACGCTATAAAAAAAATATTTAATTTCATACCAATTCTATTACTGCTATTTTGTATAGTAAGACAATAACGCTTACTCTCCTGCAAATTAACATAGCACTGCTTTATTCCCGAACAACTTAAATTAATTAAACTAGCAATAAATTGTGGTAATTAATTATCGTACCTATTCCTTTGTCGTTGGGATTAAACTAATTTACTTACTTGGCGGGCAACGGGTTGATGAAATGTTCGATAAATTCCCTTTTCACTTCCAACAAAATTAGAAATTCTGACGAGTTGGGCGACCAGTCCGCGAAATGTGCCAGCTTCTGTAAATTTTTCGCAAAATTAATTTTATTGCTCTTATTTCTTACCTAGTTGTTGAAAAACACTTACACTTGTGTTCTGTATTTTAATTCAAACTTTTAAATGTTTTCTACATAATTTTTCCTATTCATAGTGTGAAATGTAAGACAAAATATACCTCAAAAAAGTTATCAAAATCCTGATCGCATATAACGTCATCACGATCGTGGTCGAGAAGTTCAGTGAAGAATAATGTCATTTTGTCAGTCTGTATGGAACTAAGTTGTGCCAAAGGTTGTTCTTCTTCTAGGTTCAAGCATTCCAGGTCCTCGCTGCATCGGTTCACCCATGTCGCTGTAATAAAACAAATTGTATAACTTGCTTGCGACATCAACATTGTTTTGTTTTTTTCATTTTGTAGCTCTTTGCCGACATAAATGTAACCAAAGTAAAAAATTGGACTGTATACCTTTCTTCAATCCCTTCACAAATTTTCCCTATTTATCGCTTACTCTCGGCATATAAATAATTATATTAGTTGTCTTGGCCATTTAGTGATTCAGTGTTGATCAAAATGTCCTTTATAGAAATTTACAAAAAAATACATTATCAAAAAGTCCTACGAAACGGTTCGCCGCGCGCCACGTCCCCTTGCGTCCCCCGCGCCCCGCGCCTTTTTGCACTTTTAATTTTAATACTTTTAAATATTTATTTTACGAAGATAATTAGCTTAAATACTGTATACCTAAATATTTTTCTAAGTTTTCAATTACTGTTTGTGTGATGATAGAAAAAACTTGACATTATATGATTGTAATATAGACCGAAATTTTAATCTTTAATATTCTCCAATATAAGTTGAGACTTTCTCAAGCAGCCACGTAGTTCTCGCAATTTTTGTATGATAGGTAGTGGCTTGTGTAGCAATTTGTAATCTATATTTTAGGGCAGGTACACAATTCTAGGGCTAAAGGGCCCTCTAACGACGCACCTGTATTGATTGATGCTTGAGACCACGGCCAGAGGCCAATGCCCTGGTGCCCTTCCCCAGAGCCAGAAGAAAGGTGCTGGACGAGAGAATGCTTCAATGCTAGCTCTATAGTAAAGTAGGTTTAGAAGCAATTGCACGTATTTTGGAGCTCTCTAAATAATTTGTATTATTTCAGCGTAACCTATTTGGTTTCATCTTTCGTTTAAGTATTTTTAGATAAAAGAATAGTACATAGATTACATACTATGTTGTTTATGTTTTTTACCATTTAAATATTGTGTTGTTTGTGTCGTTTGTTTAAGGAACGTAATTCAGTGTATTAAGTAAATAATTTAGTAGTTTAAGCGGGCGAAGCCGCGAGTGGGTCGCTAGTATAAATATATAGCAGAGTAATACTTAGCAACGGCAGACTTTTCTCTTAGAGATATATTTAAATCAACCTAAGGAAACGGTGGAAAGGGACTATGGACAAAAGACATACAAATTGATTACTTCATGAATATTTTCTTCAAAATTTATGTAAATTCAAATATAAACTATTAATATTTATAATACTAGTTTGGCAGCGATTTCTAGCAATATCATCTAAATTTAAAATGCTATTTTGTTGAGCACAGGGCGATGGTGCCTACGTTACAAACACGTCAAACACGTTCAAAAAACGTATATTTATTGTTTTGAAATTTTTAAAAAATCTTATTAAAACTACGATTTTTCACTTTCTATAAGTTTTCTACTTTACCAAGGTAGAAAAATGTTATCAGTGATTTTTCTGAAATTGTTTGAGGTTTATCAGCTTATATTTCAAGTTGTAACTTCGTAAGTAAGTATACGGCGGCAATGTGTGTGGCATAATAAAGTTATGCCATATTCGTTATATGCCTGTGTAGGGAACGTATAGCCCTAGTTTAGTAATATTGGTTTAACGCACTGGCGGCATTTCATTTCTTACAATTACAATGTTACTAGAGACCTAAACGACCTAAAGTCCTTCCTCCTGGCATTTGCCAGGTTCGTTCCTGCTTAACTATCTCTACTTTGCCCGGTCTGTATCGTCGTCGGTAGTTAGACTATTGGCTCTCATGTCCTGCATCATAACATCCAACCAGCGCTTCCTTGGGCGTCCGGGAGTTCTAACTCCAGGGACAGACATAGCTAGACACTTCGATAAGACATAGTTTATAAGCCGGCCTGCATAGTGGCCACACCATTTCCGGCGATGTTCTTGGAGCTTATCCGTTACGTCATGGACCCCAACATTATCTCGAATGAATGTGTTACGTATGCGGTCAGACCGCGATAGTGTGCCGAGATAGTGCTGACTAGCATTCGATGCCGTATAAAAAAACCGGTTAAATAATGCTCTTTATATCAGCCCTTTGAGCTTGGGCGGTCGTAAACCACACTAGTAACCTCCCTGATTTGGCCCAGGCAGCGCTTATACGGCCATGGACATCGTAAGCGATACCTACCGTGCATAACGGATCCAAGTCACCTGAACTTTTCCTACTTAACGGCTGGCTGAGGATCTATAAGTATAGTTGCTGGAGTCTTGGCTGCCGCCGGCCATGAACTACCTAAAGTCTATATAGTATTCTGATGTATAAGCTATATATAATAACTGTAAAATTTCATCTAATGTTAAATATTCTATAATATTTAAATTTTTTCACTCTTTGATATTTCCATGTTTTTAGATTCACATTTAAAAATTCACCCTTAAATATTAAGAAGACCTTTGCCTAATTCCCAAACTAGAACTAAATATTGTAGGGAAATTCAGAATGTATACCTTGCTTAAAATAACATAAATTTAGACAGCAACAGCCTACCTCAGTTGAATAATTTCAAGGACCTGGCCTGAACAACGTGGATATCGCTTTGTGGACGTGAAGGTGCCGAATTAAGTGACGACAACCTATTTAAGAGATTCAGCTTTGCTGTTTATTTTTTAAAATATTCTATTAAAAGAATATTGTTATTTCTTTATGCGTATTTGTTTATACAACTAATTTTATTTCGTTTCATATTTTGTATATAATGTTTTGCTTGAGTTTATTCAGTAATGTCTATTGATATTTTATATAATCACATATCAGTTACATTATTTAAAAAGGCCATTCAAATGCAAGTTGGTGTCGCCTGCTGATGGCTCTGTTCCAATTTTGTAATGCATTCATGAATTTTTTTCTATTTATTTTATTTTGATCCATAAATTTTTATTTTTCCGTTTTTTCTTGTGTTATTATTGTTTGTTCTCATTTCTTACCAAAATTTTATAATTACTTAGTAGGTCCAACTAAAGTCTTCATAAAGACTTCGATTACATACAAAATGCAGTAAAAATGTTCCATAAACTCTCGGATCTTTTAATTACGTTGACATAGAAACTTAATCTTTCTATGCTCCAAGGAACCGTAGAACTAAACATATAATAAAAAAATTAGTTTGATACCTCCACGTGATTTTGAGATAAATAGTCTTTACTGATGAATGAACATACATACAGACAGCCGATCAACAAATCGATTGGATAAGGGTTCCATTTTTTCTTTTATGGTACGGGATCCTAATGATCTTAAATATAGAAAATATATATATATATATATATATATATATATATATATATATATATATATATATATATATATATATATGTATATATATATATATATATATATATATATATATATATATATATATATATATATATATATATATATATATATATATATATATATATATATATATATATATATATATATATATATATATATATATATATATATATATATATATATATATATATATATATATATATATATATATATATATATATATATATATATATATATATATATATATATATATATATATATATATATATATATATATATATATATATATATATATATATATATATATATATATATATATATATATATATATATATATATATATATATATATATATATATATATATATATATATATATATATATATATATATATATATATATATATATATATATATATATATATATATATATATATATATATATATATATATATATATATATATATATATATATATATATATATATATATATATATATATATATATATATATATATATATATATATATATATATATATATATATATATATATATATATATATATATATATATATATATATATATATATATATATATATATATATATATATATATATATATATATATATATATATATATATATATATATATATATATATATATATATATATATATATATATATATATATATATATATATATATATATATATATATATATATATATATATATATATATATATATATATATATATATATATATATATATATATATATATATATATATATATATATATATATATATATATATATATATATATATATATATATATATATATATATATATATATATATATATATATATATATATATATATATATATATATATATATATATATATATATATATATATATATATATATATATATATATATATATATATATATATATATATATATATATATATATATATATATATATATATATATATATATATATATATATATATATATATATATATATATATATATATATATATATATATATATATATATATATATATATATATATATATATATATATATATATATATATATATNAATATTACTTGTGAACGGAACGCGTAATTAAAGAACTGAACTAAACTATTATTTATAAGATTGTATTTATCTTAAGCTATAAATTAAATAATATTATAAATTATATTTATAATATTTTTTTATAAATGATTATTTTTTTTCATTAATTATATTATTTACCTACACAATTTAGTTCTGGTATGGATCGTTACAAGACGCACGGCGATGTGGCGCGAGCGCGGCGGCGTGTTCTTGTCCGTTGTGATACGTCGCGGGCCCGACCGCTCTGCACTGACTTCGATATCTTGTTTCGTCAATTCAGAGCCAAGCTTTTTTTTTTTGCTAAAAGTATGACCATATGCGTCACATTTTCTCCACTCTTCTCATCCAGCCATGAGAAGTCTACGTCATTCAAGATATCTTCCTGCTCGCGTTCATTTACCTCAGACTATAAACGGCTAATAATTTGAGCCGAGTCCCTTTCCGCCGAGACAGGTTGACGATCTCTACTGAATGATTCCAGGTTCGTTAGGCGTTCTTCATAGTTGATAACTCTATTGTGAAAATCGACAACAACCGAATTCAAACGCGACAGTTCTTGTCTAAAAGAAGCCTTCCTTACTAACAGATGCAGGTTCGATTCTCAGCAATCTCATTTCTTGAGCAAGGGTCTTACTTTCAATCGCATCCTAACACGCCTCCTTCTATTATCTCTCTCTTCGTATTATCTGAACTGCTTAAGGAGTTGTGGATGGCTCCTTTTTCAGAAGCAAGAGCCTTACAACTACGACAGAACCATTTCTGTGGTGGGCGGCATACCGTGCTAATATTAGTCCTCTATTGCCGCCAGGAATTTACCACAATGGTTGCATTTATCTGCCATTGCAATTGTGAATCGATAATTAATTTACTTATTTAGAAAACGTATAAAAATTTGAACGTAGCGGGACTCGAACCCGCGCCTCTTGGAAACCGACCAGGAGCTCTGACCACTAAGCCATATGTTCCAGGAGGACGGATAACGATTAAAAATTACACACATTGTATGTGGGTAATCTTTAATCATGATTGCAGTTTATAAAAAACAATCACCAAATATACTTTATATTTAATAATGTAATCAATGATTGTTAATCTGTTATCGTCTTTCTCATTTTAAATTTATTTTCAAGCAAGATTTCGAAGATGTGTAGAGATACAAAAACAAAACAAAACAAAAACAAACACAACAAAATTACACGTATTATTCTCATAACCACTTAGTACATATTTAAAATTTAACATCCAAAAAAATCTATATTCCTCGAGAGTGGCAAGTACAAAGAACGAAACAAGGCCATATGAACTGAATGCTCGAAATTTTGTCGTATTACAAAAAAACATTATGCTCGTGCAAGAGTATACGTAGATTCCGTTTAAATAAAGCCGACGAATTGTTTTAGTTGCTATATTATATTGTGTTAAGTCGAATAAAATTCAGTTAATCTAGTAATCCAATACTTAACTTACTTAATAATTGTCGTATTTAAAAAAAATATTTCGTTATATTATATCTAGGTAGGTGGAAGGTATAGGCTTACGGCAAAGGGATGGTTTTTTCCGTGTAGACCCTGATCCCGTGGGATTTATGGGATACACATACTTATATAGACACTTAAATTTTATATATATATAAATATATAATAAGCACAATAACAGTGTACTCACTCCAAACATGAACACTCCACCCGTGATGTTTCTCTTCTTTACTTTGAGCGGCATCCTGCATTTGGTTTTCAGTACCCTCGGCCTCCGGTAGTGTCTTCCACCTCTTCAGCAATTCCTTAGTTTTATCTTTAGTCTTATCACATGCTTGTTTCCAATGTGTCAAGTATTTTCGTGATACTTTTGGACTTGATAGCGTTGTTTTAGAATCTTGTCTGTAAATGTAATTATATATTAGAAAGAGATCATTTTAGGATTTAAAAGAATTAAAAATCGATTTATAGGCTGTTTTGTGGAACATGATTGAAGTCATAAAGCGCACTTGGGATTCTCTGACTTAATACAATGACTATTAATTTGGGCGAAACCTAAAAAAAACTTAAATTACTATAAATATAAACTAAAATTACCGCGAACTAAAATATTACTGTTGATGATATTTATCTATACTTACTTAGAAAATGCATAAAAATTTGAACGTAGCGGGACTCGAATCCGCGCCTCCTGGAAACCGACCAGACGCTCTGACCACTAAGCCATACGTTCTCATCGAGCTACATCGAAATTTTGATACGCTTGTTACAACTTATTTATGTTGTTAGCATGTCTGTAGGGAGATTTTTACAAATTTCCGCTACCCAAAGATAATTACTAAGAATTATCGTCATTTTTAAAGTGCTATTCCACACTTAGGAAAGAAAAATACTTCATTAGAAAACGTATAATTTTTTAAACACAAAATTTTTATTCAATATTTTATATACTAGCGGCTCGCCCACGGCTTCGCCCGCCTAAAATACATGATTATTGATTTGATAAGCAGAATTGATTGACAACTATAATGACTTCTAATATGATTTTTTTACGACATTATCGTCAAAGAATTTTTGATTGTTTTAAATAAAAAAATACGACCATTGTTGATATTTGATATTTATAAAATATACATAAAGCTAATTATTTATTACACGTATATATTTTTGTAACTTTATGTTCTTTTTACCTATATAATATACTCTGTTAAATGTGCTGATGTCAGTGAATAATTTAATTTACTCATTCAGAAACAGCCTTAAATGTTAAATTATTGATTTGAAGGATTCATAATATTCTTTGTAAAATAACTGTAATAATTGCATATTAACTCCTGTACAGTTTTTAAATTAGTTACATATATTATATGAACGAACCAACCAAAAAATCTTTGTATTTACTTGATATTTCTTTCAAGATCGTTCTTTATCTCTGTGTTGAATTAATTGCGACTTCTTTCAAATGACGATAACTTTTTTTTAATGAACCGATTTTGATGAACTAAACTTTAGTAGTTAAGTTGAGTTAAAACAGAGCAATTGGTGAAATTTTCAATTTCATTTTTATATATAGAGATTATTGTATAATATAGAATATATTGTTAAATTTTATTGTTTATTGTCCGTAAAGATTTTTTTAGCTTTACAGGATTATACTATAGTCCTATAGACGACGGGACGATGGGATACAGCATCCTATGTGTAGTGTGGTAGACAGAGTGAACCCAGTGTTAAGACACTCTGTTCCCCACTTTCCGCCGAAACCTAGAGGCATTGCGTGAGTGGCAGAATTAAAAAAAAATCAACTCCTCGAGTGAAAATCGAACCCACAACCTGTCGTGCTTACAAACGCACGTTTGTGCCCCTAAGCTACGACTGTCCTCTGCTGGTAGGTGAGAATTATTTATTAAAATTAATTATAATTTTCAGTAAAAATTTTTTCAGCTTAGAATTGATAACTTTGATATGTAGCAAAATAGAGGGAAGAAGAAGAAAAATTGGATATTTCTATACTATATTATATACTTTCTGCTTGTTTTGTATATTGTTTAAAACTGCACGCTAGCTCAGCCTAGTGTTAAGACATTTCGGTCCCATCAAGATACTTTCTGACTTTCCGACGTAAATCAACGCTGCGCAGTCGCTTCGTTACCAGAGGGAGAAAATGGAAATATAAAATTTTTCATTTGCTTGAGTGGGAATAGAATTCACAACCTGTTACTTTTTGGTTTTGTTTTGCTTTGGCAATTAAAGCTAATTAAAATTAATTTAATTAATTATTTTATTAAAATTTGTCTTGCGCAATTAAAAATTAAATAGATTTCTTCTCTTCACTGAGTTAAACAGCCATAAAATGAAAATACTTAATTATCGCTTAATAAAGTAAAAATCGGTTAATCGCGAGTCGAACTCGCACACGTGGTTTTCGTACCAATTTTAGAATTGTAAGTCAACTGGAAATAGAAAGTACAACTGACTGAAGTTAACCAATTTTGGTATGCACTCATTTTGTGTGCAAATATTACATAAGTTTGTAATGATTATTTTCTATGAAATACCTATAAAATCTCTACTAGTTCCTGAAATAAAGGGTCCTGAAATAAGGGTTCCGTTTTTTCCTTTCGATCTACGGAAACTAAAAACTCAAAATCATCACGTACAGTTAGACATTTCCCTCCCTGTTGATGTTTCATATGATCAATTATATATTAATTTAATTTTGGTATTAATCAATTATTGAGTCATCCATCAAGATTGACAATCTAGTAGTGTAGGTACTAAATGTAGCTGGTAATGTAAACTTGATTGAAGCGGCAAATATTTATACATAACATAAATATAATGACGCAGGGGCACAAAGTGTGACTGTAGAAGCAACATATTAAGGGTTCTCACTCGAGAAATGAATTAAAGAAAAGTAAAATTGAGGCCAGTTGTGGCGCAGCGGCACGAAGTGCGACTGTAAAACCGACTGGTTGTGGGTTCGATCCCCACTCGAGGAGATGAAATATTTACTTAAATTTATATTTCCATTTTTTCGTTCTAGTGTCGAGTCTAAGCGCGGCGTTGAGTTCTGCCACTCAACACGCAATGCCTCCAGAATTCGACGGAAAGTGGGAAACAGGTTTTTCGTAACACTAGGTTCCCTCTGCCTACCCTGCTGTGTGCGGGATACAGCGTGAAGCTGAATATAATATGATAAAATTGCCCCCGCGACTGCGGCACAGCGAATCTCTCTCTCTCTCTGTGTGTTTTATAGGAGCGATGTTAAAGTTTATTGGAATTGTGGTAACAACAGCCGTTTCGAATCAAGTAGGAACATATTTGAAAAATCAGTTTCGACCGTTAATTGATATTTGCTTAAAATTACAGTGCAGTTATTTGTAATGTTAATAGATTCTAATATATTCTTTGCAATATATTCATTAATTTATTAAAAATATATATTATTTTAAAATGATTGTTAGGAGAATTTACTTATACTGCCTATATATAGCATTACTTCTAAATATTCCGTTTATATTTAAGTGTTACTGTAATTAGGAGAACATCATTTTATTTAGTTTCCGATTACCGACTGACAGTATTAAGTGGCGGTAGTGTGTCTTTTCTAGTGGATTTCTAATAAAAGCACAAATGACACGGCACTCGTCTTCATTATATTCAAAGATATTGTTGAGACAAATTGTTATTAGAATTAGTATTAAAATTTTTATAATTATAAAAAGAATTGAAGTGTGTGTAATAGATGTGAATAAAATAATTACAAAAACTGGATTCTCGGTCTGATTTGGTGGTTCGTTTTTTTTTAATTTTTTTTTATTTCTTATTTCAGCTTCATGTTGTACCTATACCGCATGTTGCAGGACAGGCACAGAGAGTCTAGTGTTAAGACACTCCCCTCTTTCTTCCTCAGGGACAGAGTACTCTCTTCCCTCCCCCCCGGTGTCGCTGTAAAAACCAATAGGGGTAACAGCAATAACCTCACGAACGAAAAAGAAAAAATGTGCTTTGCCTCGACACAAGAGTGAAAAAATTAAAAGACCAAATATTTCAATTCATCGAATGGGAATCGAACTTTGTTGTTCGCGCTTACAGTCACACGCTTGTGCCCCTGCGCCACGACTGACCTGCTTTTATATTACTTGCATTTTAAAAATGTAATTTTATAAAGAAATTCTCATTATATTTTTTAATAGACAAACTGGCAAATACGGCAATTATATTAACCTGGCAGCCGACGTACGGTAATTCTCAGACACTAGATAATGGATGAGATGCAAATTACTATTTAGTCGTTATTCTTCAAAAATTGATAAATTGTTGAAAATATAAATGATAAAATGATCTTCTTTTTTATTTTTTTGCGGCAAGCGAGAAATGTTTTTTTTTTCCTTAAATTGATCCTTCTTTATCTATTCTATTCTTAATCTTCTTTTAAATTATGTAAAAAGTCAAAGTCTCATCGATATAAATTAACGAATAAAAAGTTACATACAATCAAACTTACGTATCGGATAAAAATGAGACGGGGGCGCTTCTAGTGTTAAAACTCTGGTAATAAAAATACAAGTAAGTTTAATTGTGGATTTTGCTCGACTCTAGATATTCCAATGAAAAGTCAAGTATGCAAACAACCCCAACGCTAATGTTACAGCTAATTTACTTACAACTTCATTCTGTTATGAAGTTTTAAACAAATCTTGTTTTTACTTTGCTACCAATACATATGTATATACTATTTTAAAATGTATATTCTATTTTTTTTACACTGTATCCACCATGGAACAGGGTAGGCTGAGGGAGCCTAGTGTTAATACATTGTGCTCCCTCTCTCTGCCGAATTCTGGACGAATTGCGTGTTAAGTGGCGGAACTCAACCCACCGCTTTACCTTAATAATACAGGGAAGAAATGAAAACATTCAGAATTTGTGATTCAACTTACCGTTCCAAAGTTTCTTTAGAACTCTCACTTGCTCTGGACAACCTTCTTTCTCTTTTCGAACTATCTTCAACAGGCGATTTTTCTTGAGGGATTTTCAATTCTTTTTCTGTTTTGTTACTGGACTTTGACGTCTTTACTTCTTTATCCTTTTTAACGGCCAGGTTTATAGGCGAGTGGTTGGAATCAGGTTGTCGTTTCATCTCCATATTTCTGCGTAGGTGCTCATCATCGCCTTTTGCCTAGAAATGAAAACGTTAAAATATTGGTTGCATAGAAGTTAATTGGAAATTTAATCACATTTTATCATCATTCAAGCAGTTTATTATATAGATATAGGAGAAGATATTATTGTGGCACCCGCAGGTGTCATGGCAAAGTTTTTTTAAACGGAACATTGATATGCCAATATTAAAATTAAACAAAAAATCTGAGAAGGCAGTGCATTCCCGTCTTTTACGAAACAGCAGTTTTAACTGCACTCGTCAAAACTTTTTAATGTGGTGCGATTGTTTCTATAATTTTATAAATATCAAATCATAGCTGCAAAGAGTTCGACATTATGTATAATGAACATTGTCCGACACGATTCTTAAGGTAATAAATAAAAATCTGCCATTTCATTTAAAAGATTTTACGAATTTAAAAATTTCAATCTGAACAAAAACATATTTTTATCGATTACGATCTCCAGAAAATTTATGTATTTTGTAGTACCTACAAACAATAGTGCTAACTGGTAACGTAGTGTACAATGAAGGTTAGGTAAATGTGGTAAACAAAAGAGAGGAAACCGGAAGTATCCTTAACTCTGATAGCATCACAGACAGACAGAGTTACTTCCATTTGATGAAATTTCATATAAAGATAATTGAGGGTCTTGGAATAAACGTAAGCTACATTTTTGTCGTACCCGCTGGTATGTCAAGTGATGATGAATGCGGCGTTGGAGACCGCCACGCAACACGCTATGCCCGGAGCGGTGGGAAATGGAGAAAAGAGCTACAAATAGCTATGTGGAATGACATAAGAGAAATAGAACAGAAGATGCATGGATTATTAGATGTGATGGATAACTGAGATATGAATGTTGTTTATGTGACTGACATTATTATTGTGAATATTGCGGTAGAATACAAGGCGTCCACTCCTAGGCTGGTTTTGGTTCGCTTCAAGCTGTGGATAACAAGAGTAGTCTTAATGTGCGAGAGTATCCTCAGCTCCATTAAGTATGCCAAGAACGTCCTAAGACATTAGAACAAGTGAATGAAGTTTAATTTCTGGGAAGTATGTTTAGTGAAAAGGAAAGGTGCCGGTAACAAATCCAACGGTGAAAAGTCAGCAAAGCTGCCCGTTTGGTCGTACATAATGCAGTATTGGTACCGACCCTGTTATATTGCAGTGAAACGTGGGTATAACAGAAGAAAAATGAAAGAAAAAGATTATTTCTGTGGATATGCAATCTCTTCGTAGGATATATATGGATACGTAGAATGGCAGTTACTAGCAAGATCGTAACCGTGATAATGAAAAAAACAGGCTGAGGCAGTTTGGGCGCGTTGAACGAATTAGTGACGTTTATCAAAACGGCAAAAAAAATATGAAGAAAATTTTATAGTAGCGTTTGACGCCTCTTAGAAACCATCTAAGCACTCTGACACTCAGCCATACGTTCTTATCAGTATACAATACACTTGAGTACCACTCAATACGCAATGCTTTCAGAATTCGGCAGAAAGTGGGGAATGGAGTGTCTTAACACTAGGTTCCCTCTGCCTACCCTGCTGTGTGCGGGATACAGCGTGAAGCTGATTTATTTGATTTTTATTTTTGAGTAACAAAGCAAAACGCGGCGTTGAGTTTCGCTACTCGACATGCTTCCAGATTCTTCTTAATTCTTTCTTGTGAAAAGTGGGGGACAAAAGTGTCTTATTGTAAAGTGTCTTAAGTTATATATTTTTATTTCCAAAATCATCTTTAATTCTTATGGAAATTACGATAATGTAACCCAAGGTACTAAAAGTTCCATATTAATAGTCTTTATAAGTACATATAGATATATAAAAACACGAATACTTAAGTGATTTCACGGGCGAAGCCGCGATCGGGACGCTAGTATGTATATAGATGTGTTATTTATCCAAATATAAATATATAGACTGAAATAGTTTAAAAGTTAAATTGAAAATTATTCCCTGCGGTTGTTTGAATTGAGGTAGATTCGAATATTAATTTTATTACCATTCAAAAATATGATTTTGGAATATTTAGTATTTTTGATTCAAATGGATTGAATCATATTAAAACATTTACAATATTATTTCCATTTAAAATAAAATGCATTATTTTTATATTTACAATTTAATTCTCTTAAAATATTTCAAGTGGCGTAATAATGATGTCTTTTGTGCTGTCTGTTACCGAGGAATAAATATTTAGTTTTTCGTCTTTTAAGAACATAAGGTCAAGTTCTTAACATGTAAAATAAAAAGACCAATACTAGAAATGCCGTAATGTACCTAATGTAATGAAAATATTAAAAAAACGCATAAATTTCCTAGTTTCCACAGACAATTTAAATCAACAATTTATCATTCATTATATAGTATAATAATCGCTTTCCAATGTCTCTCCCTATATATGTTTTGATGTTTAAAACTACGCAACAGATTTTGATGATTTTTTTTAATAGATAGTGATTCAAGAGGAAAAATTTATATGTATAATAACATCCATAATGTAGTATACAAATACTGTTATTTATGAGGTTTCTAATGTGATGTTGTAAATAATTAATTTACGAGAAGAAAAATACGAGATTTATCAAAATAATGTACTAAGTATGACACCTTGAAAAGAAAACTCCGCAGTGGTTTATATGATAATTGTATGATATGATGGTATCTACATCAATATAGACATAAATATTTTTATTTTTTATAGATAACCCACAATGACCAACGAGCATAAAACTCGATCACAAACATTTACGAAAAGGAATAGTGACCATTCAAAATATAAATGTTCACTTCACTACTGGGAGTGAATCTTATGTTTCCTTCCACTTTCTTTCACTCCTTTAAAAATATATTCTTATTGTGATTTTTACTTATTAATGATTATTATTATTGAATATATATTAAGCGTCACTCTGTTTCCCGCACGTAGCTGTATAGACGGAGAGGCCTAGTGTCAAGACACTCCGTTCCTCTCTTTTCGTTGAATTTTTTCTAGGCATTGCGTATTGAGTGGCTCAATGCCGGGCTAATGCCTTGGTACGAGAGCGAAGAAACGTAAAAATTAATAAATAATAATCGATTCCCTCGAGTGGTGATCACATCCATGATCGTCGCGTAACAGTCACATCCTTGTGCCTCTGTGCCACTAACTCAGAAATATATATACCTTTAAAAATATAGTACATATCTTAGAAAAATCGGTTAAATGGTTAATATATCAAAAAATGTAAGGATCTCTTTAAGCAGTTCCCCACGATAGGTACTGTAACGTGCAATAATTTAGAGCGAGTCATATGTACGGAGGAAAGAATATGTAAAAAGTACCTAGGAACTTTTTACATAATATTCTTATCTTTATGTACCAATGTACAAAAAGAAGTTGAGAGTTATAGGGGCATTCAGATAAAAATGTAATTAAGTTAATTAAAGTAACGATATTAAATAACTTTAAAGTAATAACTTCATTTAAAGTGCAATAGACAGAGTTGTAAGCGCGGTCCAGCTACTATTCAAACTTATAATTGAATGTAGTTATATCAAGATTTCTTTTAATGGAAAACTGAAACCGTGTAAACATAACCAACAAAATTGAATGGAATATATTTTAAGACAATATTTTTTTTAGCTTCACGCTGTATCCCGCATGTACCAGGGTAGACAGAAGGAGCCTTGTGTTAAGACACTCCGCTGAATTCTGGAGACCATACTTCCGGTGTTGGGTAGTGAAACTCGAAATTAAAGTGAAGAAATTATTTTTTTTGACATTTCCTTTGTTCGAGTGGGAATCGAACCCAAAACCTGTCACGTTTACAGTCACTCGCTTGGGCCCCTCAGCTACGATTGATCTCAAACATAATGAACAAAAACATAATGAATGACTTTTGTTCTAGAGACTTTTAATATATGATCTATAATTATTTTTGATAGTCATTCAGTCAGTCACTTCAGAGATAGCAAGAAGTAAAAGCTTATATTAACTTACATAAAGGAAAAATCAGGAAACTAGTTATTTCAACGTAAATCACAAAAAATATATAGAAAATTCTAGTACGTTCTATAAAGATACTAATAAATTCACGACTAGCTAGAGATTGATTTTTATATACTGCACCGAAATCCTGTAAAATAAACTGATGTTGGTGGTTTAGTATTAAATTTTTAACGAACTATGCTTTTAATTTGTGATGATTTTTGTTTTTAACGTCCTCTGGTCTATAGATCTGTCCTAAATAAATAAATAAATCAGCTTCACGCTGTATCCCGCACACAGCAGGGTAGGCAGAGGGAACCTAGTGTTAAGACACTCCGTTCCCCACTTTCTGCCGAATTCTGGAGGCATTGCGTGTTGAGTGGCAGAACTCAACGCCGCGCTTAACCTCGACACCAGAGCGAAGAAATGGAAATATAAATTTAAGTAAATATTTCATCTCCTCGAGTGGGGATCGAACCCACAACCAGTCGGTTTTACAGTCACACCTTGTGCCGCTGCGCCACGACCGGCCTCAATCAAAATACGATCTGTCCTATATTTCAAATAACATCTAAAATATAAGTGGACTGAACTAATTTTCAAGTTAGAATAGTATGACTAGGCCAGAACATACCGAAATAAGCATGTTCTATAAAGCGGCAGGTCAGAGGTCTCCTATAAATTGGTCTATAAAAGTTCATCCGATCGCTGGATATTGTGAACTCGAGAGATGCATTTTTAATTGTACAGTCCAATCAATTGATGTATATTGGATAACTGGTTTAAAATGGAATTGAAAACCAACATTTCTCATCAAACTTTCATTCAAAATTCAGCCAGTGGCAGAATGTGTGACTGTAAGCTATATATAGCTGTATAGCTATAGGTTGTAGGTTCGATTCCGATTTAAGAAAATGAAATTCACTTCGCGCTTTTTCGGTGTCGGACCAAAGCGCGGCGTTAAGTTTCGCCATTTCCACAAAATGGAAGACGGAGTGTCATAACACTAGGTTCCCTCATCCTACCCTGCTATATGCGAGATACAACGTGATGTATTTATATTAATGTATTTATTTTTAAGGCTCCGTACCTCGAATGGAAAAACGGAACCCGTATAGGATCACTTTGTTGTGCGTCCGTCCGTCTGTCAAGAACACACTTTTTCTCAGGAACGCGTAGAGGTATCAAGATCATTTTTTTTATCAAACATTCCGGTATACTGTCCCTTAGAGCTGTGATAAAATCAATCTTCTAACCGAACGCAATTAAAAGTTACAGCCGTTTATGCCGCAATTTTATTTTTGAACTGATCAAAACTTACAGGGTACTTTCCGTGAACTCCGAATCTTAATTCGGTACGAAGAAGCGTTTATATATAGTACAGAAAAAGGAAAAGTTGCGAAAATGAGTGCACTCGCCCGTAAAGTTAAGCTTGTCAACTTTTATAAGTTGCACGTTCCGTCGGCCTACAGTCCAGAAATTTGTATGGAACCCTCGATGGGCGAGTTCAACTCGCACTTGATCGGTTTTTTTTCTATATCTTATGATAATGTCATGATGAAGTGGCTAATTTAGTTAAGTAGATGATATGGTAACATATTTATGAATTATTGAGCCATTCAAAGGTTGATTTTTTCATATTTTTCATTATATTTTTTTTTTGAAAAATAACGAAATATGAGCCCAAATTAAATCTACTTATTAGATTAGGTAGAAAATAATATAAGTATAACTATCTTCCGAAGGCGGAACGAACCGACGACCACCTCGATTAGACATTATCCCACTGCACTGTTTGTAGCTTAAATACTTTTTAATATTACATTATTGAGAATTTGGGACCATTTGTGATCTAAATTATAGAAATACAGTCGTATGAAATATTGAGTGTGGCCTCTACCTGCTCAAGGGGACTATATTGTGTTGAAATATTTGGGTACCTTTAATATTTACTGTACTTTGGGAGTATTAAGTCAAGTGAAATTACTCTGTGAGGTTTCATCGTTATCATTTATTAATAAGGTTTTGTATTGTTTTGTTAATTTAGTTCATCTGCGTTTGTAGATCAACACTTTTATAATCATGAAAACCTAGGTTAGATATCTGTTTCTCTGCTTAGTCAGATAGTTTATAAAATTCATTTCAGTTTCACTCTGTATCCCGTATATAGCAGGATAGGCTGAGAAAATGTAATGTTAAGACACTCAGCTCGCCAGCTACCGTCGAATTTTTGGTACATTGCGTGTTGAATTGCGGAACTCAACTGGTACATATATTTTTCCGGTGGAACCGGCCTTACCTTTTTACTAGAGCGAATAAATACAAATATTAATAAACAATTCCTTTTCCCCAGTGATAATCGAACCCACAACCGTCGCGTTTAAAGTCACACACTTGTGCCTTTGCGCCACGACGGCCTCTGGTTTACAAAATTGAGTTTTTTTAATGAATAAATATATAAAGAAAGCAGTTTATATAGTATCTTACCTTTTGTTAATATTCACATATGCGCGTCGCAGTAGATATAGCACAGTACCTGTATTTATCCTATCGTATCAAAGTGTAATTTGGCGTCGCGCCAAGTACCTACTCGTATATAGCTAACTAAAAGAGTGTCGTTAATGATAGTAATGTATGTAGTAGTGTTAAGAATAGATTCTGTGTTTAAAGAAAATAATGTCAATGAATTAGAGTATTTAGTTATTTAGTATAGGTATCCAGTTAAATATTATATACATATTTTGTTTTATTTTCGCCTACAAGAAACGTAAAAAAATATAATGCTGGGTACATATGTGAAATTGTAAACTGAAATTTTACAGAAGGAATATTTGTATTTATAACATATTTAAAGAGTTCCGTACTTAAAAAGATAAAAACGGAACCCTTATAGGTTTATTTTGTTGTCTGTCTGTTCATCTCTCAAGATCATTTATCTCAAGATTGCGTGGAGATATTAAGCTGAAGTTAATATCAAATATTTAAATGCCTTGAATCACAGAAAAAATCAATTTCTATATCAACTCAATCAATAAATACGTGGATTTATGTTTCGCATGAAACTCGTCGCTACAATAAAAATAAAGAAAAAAAAATTAAATTGAAAATTTACAGACATTTCATAGATAAAAATCGTTACAAACCTATTTTTGTAGTTTATTTCGTACAAAATTATTGCATATGCTCGTAAATTTAAATTTGTTGCAACTTTTATAAATTTGACTTCCCGTTGACCTAAAATCCTGAAGTTGGTACTGACGTCTCAGTGGGCGAATCTGACTCACTTACCGGTTATTTTAATTATAAGAAAATTATCTTCTATACAGAAATAGTGTATGTAGAGTTGACGTAGAGTCTTATAAGATTTTTGTTTTATTTTCTATTATAAATAAAATATGGATTCTTCTTAGATCATCTTTCACAATTTAAAAAAAATATTTTGCTGGTACATTTCAATTTAAATGGATTAGAAACATACTCGTACTGACACTTGCTTATAATTAATTTTATGTTTGTAAAATAACTATTTCTATAGATTTTTTTTTTCCGTTTCACACTGTATCCCGCATTTAGCAAGGTAAACAAAGGGAACCTAATGTTAAGACTTTTATTCTCTACTTTCTGTCGAATTCATTAGAAACTATATGTCAAGTAAATTATTTATTTATTTCATATATCCATTGTATAAGCATAATTTGCTGAAACATTTCTACTGTAATATATGCATATGTCACTAAAGGTTGAAGATTAACTTATTGTAGTGACTTCGTCGAGTCGAGTAAAATATATTGTCGTTGTTACATCTGCGACAGCTTTATACTATTTGGACATAACAAATTTAGTGGCATACCACCATGTATAATACTAGTCATATATCACTACATAAAAATCAAAGAATATAACTATTAGTTTTTTTAAGGAATAAATAGACTTGAATATCAGTACTGGCTCACAAAAAAACAGTCTTTATTTACTTTTATTTGTTGACTTATACGCACACGTTATTTTTGCTCGAACAAATTATCTATGTTCTAAATTACATGAATATACCTAGTGGTTTTTCCACCTATGCTTGCATTCATTAAAATGTTTTAACCACCATCACAAAAAAAATATGTTTAAAATGTCATTGTTTTTAATAATAAACAAAATTAATGGTTCAAGATTTTTTTTTCGAATGGACTTTATTTCTGTTGACAGCGTCACAGGCCTTGGGGAATGATTCAAGTGACAGAGACTATTTTATTAGCTTAAATTGACTCAAACAACGCAGCTTATTTTGATGAAAGGTAAAATGCACTAAGCGACTAATCTTAATATTTAAGAAAGAGGATAAATGTGTCAACGTACACTTAATATAATACTAAAAATTGCGTTTGGAAAATCTGCTAACCGACATGTTAATAAACAAGAATTAGTAGTTTTAGCGAGTTAGTAATAAAATACGATGATTTCTATGTCGGTTGATAATGTCGACTTCAAAATGAGGGCAAAGTTACTGAAAATTATGAAATTGAATTGAAAAGACGCAGAAAAATCCGCTGTATCCGCTGAACTTAATATCGCGAAAAATGGCGTTTAAATCAATTACCCTTTCAAACGTCGATACGACTGTATTCTCTAGTGTCAGGGATATACTGAAATAATATACCTTGAAAAATAATAAACATTATTTTTTAATGTCAGTTACTTTTGTAAGTACAGGTACAGTCTTATATTTTATACCTTTATTAATTAATATTAAGGAATTCGCAATGGCGACAATGGTAATATAATCTAAAATAATATTACCGTAATATCACATATGGCATATTCAGCTTTACACTGTATCCCGCATATAGTAGGTTGGCAGAGGTAACCTAGTAACCTAGTGATAGGACTATGATAATTCCGCCGAATTTTCAAGGCATTGCGTGTTGGATTTTGCAGAACGATGCCTTGGAATGATACCACAGCGAGGAATTCAAAATCTTCATTAATAATAATTCATTAGCATTTCGTGCCGTGTGATCCCGGCCTAGAATAGGATCATCCTGGTACTGGTGGTGTCGTAAGAGGCGACTAAAGTACGTGTGGTAGAGTCACGTCGCCAGCAATGGCAACACGCATGGGCAGACTCGACCGGATCATTACCACCCCCGGCATTTAAAACCGGCGTGAAGTAGTGGCTTTATCCCACTGCGTTTCGCATCAGGTAATGCCGGGCTCCGGAGCCCAACCCACCTTACAGGCAG
>JAAIXJ010000427.1:0-34001 GCA_013403705.1 Heliconius hermathena | reverse complement strand
GTCTTTCTCTTTTACAAATAAAAAAAAAAAAAAAAAAAAAACAATCTCTATATTAACTTAAGTACTAAAGTTTAGTTCATCAAAGCTTAGCTTGCCTGCGAATATTTTATAGTATAGGTAAAAAGAATATAAAGTTACAAAAATATATATACGTATAATAAATAATTAGCTTTATGTATATTTTATAAATATCAAATATCAACAATGGTCGTATTTTTTTATTTAAAACAATCAAAAATTCTTTGAAGATAATGTCGTAAAAAAATCATAATAGAAGTCATTAGTGTTGTCAATCAATTCTGCTTATTAAATCAATAATCATGAATATTAAGCGGGCGAAGCCGTGGGCGAGCCGCTGGTATTGAATAAAATATACGTTTATATATATTACATATATGTTCAATTAGTAAAAAGTTACAAATGACAGATAAATAATTTAAATTTATTATTTTTTTAGAAAAAAGAAACTAAACTTGGACCTCTTCTGCAAATTAAGAAAACCTTTTGAACATTATTTTTTTCTTAATGAAAGTTATATTTTTTCTGAAATAATTACAATTTTGTATTATAAGAATATTAGAATATATATCATACATAAAAGTCAACCAGAAACAGTTTTGGCAAATATCAATTTTATTCTCCCCTCAAGTGTAGCAATTTTTAGTATTTTTTGCTTCTTGTATTTGATTTTGCCCTCTTTTATAAACGCAATAAATACAATGAGTATATTTTTTGCTACTGGCTCTACATTATTGTCATCTGAAGTACAAAATACCTCTTTTGGCAACAATTTGGAAATCTCATCATACATTTATGTCTTCAAAGTAGGAGTTTTTAAACGCTTGTGCATAAATGCTGATGACAGTTTCATGTTTTGCATTTTCATTTTTAAAATTTCTAGGCTTTTTTGCCTTTGCTTCTTATTTTATAGCAGTAAATAATACAAACATTTATGCGGGCAATATTAATAATTTCATACAACAAAGCTTATTTGTCCTCTTCCTATAGTACACATAGAATACATTTGGTCTACTCTGTAAACTCGGCCCTTAACTTCGTTATAGAAAACATTTATTTCCGGTATAAATATTAAAACGTTTTTATTTATAAGGAAAAAAGTAAGCAGTCAAAACAAATCATCGAACTTAAAACAAACCTTTCACCTATACTGTAGTACATATATATGTACAACAGTACTTATATAATGATATATGTACTATAGTCCATATCTTTAAGTACTAATGTGTATAAAAAATAATATAATATAAGATATCAAGTATAAAGAAAGACGAAAACCAATAAAAAAATTCATAAATTAAAATCTTAAGAGTCACGTAAAATAAAATCATGCGTCATTTTGATTCCTTGAATATAAAAAAAACTGTGATACTTATGTTAATGATACATACCTTATGCCTTACGAAAGCTTCTAGCGACCAATGAGAAGGCCTAATCGCACAAAGATGGATTCGCGATATTTACAAAGACAGAGCAATATTTATAAAACGGATGCGTCAATTTGACGCAGACTATCTTTCTAAGGTTAAATATCTTCGGTAAATTCAATTTTCTATCGGGAAATTCCATTTCAAGAACGAATGAGCTAAATCTTTCATACTACTTTAACTACATCTAATTTCGGAAACTATTAACGTAGAAGAAACAATTGAAAACATTGTGGGAAATTGGAAGACTCTGCGCTTTGTGTGATCAATAGCCGTCGTTTTTCAAGTTTTCCGAACGTATTGGTTGATATAACCAATAAATAAGGTTATTGTTGGAAGTTCAGTAAAAGTAAAAAGTAATATTGTAACCACATGTGCGATATACGTGTTTTTGTATGATTCTGTTTATGTTTTTGAAAATATTTGGTATCTTTAAGATTTTTATATAATGTGATAAGCTTATTATATTATAGTTGTGGATGACAGGAAAATTTTATTTTTGCGTTAATTATAAAAAAATACAACATTTTTTTAACGCGTCACGCTGTATCCCGCACAGAGCAGGGTAGGTAAAGGGAACTTAGTATTAAGACACTCTGTTACATTTTATCCCGTTTTTTTTTTATTTTGCGTCTAATTCTGGGCGTATTTTGGTTGAGTGATAAAACTTCATTCATTTGTATAATTTCCTTGTGTGGGTCCACCGTGGATTCCGTACTCATTTCACGATTGAACGTCAACGGGAAGTAGAACGGGTAGTAGTGTAAACGAATTTATACACGTACATATATACTATTAAATACTACTTGAAAGCGATGCCCATTTGGCTAAATGCTAAAACACATACAATACAATATATATTTAAATTAAAGGTGTTGATAGTAGCCATGCTATTCAATCACGACAAACAATCAGTACCTGACAATAACTTATTCTTTTTATATGACCTGTAGTCTACCTCTTCGCTACCTGTAATAACTATGTTAAAAAAAGTGCGAGTCAGACTCGCCCATCGAAATTTCGTATCAATTTCAGAATGTTAGGTCCACAGAAAGAATATAAAACATTTATAATTATTTGAGGCCAATCGTAGCGCAGCGGCACAAAGTGTGCCTGTAAATCCGACTGGTTGTGGGTTCGATCCCCACTCGAGGAGATGAAATATTTACTTAAATTTATATTTCCATTTCTTCGCTCTGGTTTCGAGGCAAAGCGCGGCGTTGAGTTCTGCCACTCAACACGCAATGCCTACAGAATCCGGCAGAAAGTGGGGAACGGAGTGTCTGAACACTAGGTTTTCACTGCCTACCCTGCTGTGTGCGGGATACAGTGTGAAGCTGATTTTATTTTCACTTTTCGGATTTTTCTTTTATTTATATTGTAAGTTCTCAGTTCCTGCCAAATTTAATAACTGTACTGTCCACGGAAAGTACGTTATATGTTTTAATTAAGCGCCGACATACAAAATGCAACAAAGCCGATGCATAAATGCTCTTATTTTTTGATTGCGTTGATTTAGGGGCTAGGGTTTTTTTATTCTTCACGGGACTACAGATTTGAATATTTGACATTAATTTCAGATTGATACCTCCATGCAACAACAACAAAAACAAAAAACAAACAAACAAACTGACAACAATACTACAAAGGGTACGGGACCTTAAAAATATAAAAAACCGCTATATTTAAAAAAAATATCTTCCGTCTTGGACGAATTCCAACTTCTAATAGCCGCGGGTTGGAGACCCGGTCGGGTTCGAAATAACTGCATTAACAGTGGAATTACTCTAATTTAGACAAAGCAGTACAGGCACATCCTCAGCGAACCATTTTTCCATTAAACTTAAGACTGCGTATTTAGTAGAGGAACTCAATGCCGCGCTTTGCCCCGTTAGGAAGCGAAAATATTAAATATTTACTTCATTCCCCCGGGTGGGAATCGAACCCACAAACAACCTTTTACGTTTACAGTCGTACGTTTGTGCCCCTTCGCCACGACTGGCCTCAATCTTTTTTAGTTTACAATAAATTCTACAAAAATGTCCATGTAAGAGCAGTATGAATTTATCTTTTTCTCATTGAATACTAAATAACACACCTCGTAATTTAAAATAAATCTTCAATACCTTATTAAATATTCATCGATAGTATCACGAAATTCCAATAAATCAATGCAATTACCCGAGTTTGTGTCTGCTGTCGTGAGCGCTCAGGCGGCAAAATGGATTAGTAATTTGCACATCGGAGTTCCATATAGCTTACGTGTTTTGAGGTCCTATATTTATTTGTCTGTGAAGATGTCAATATCTTTATAATAAAACTCGAGGGGGCAATTATTTAAAAAAATATAGATATGTAGACATGTATTAGATAATTTTTATTAAAATAATTTCACCATCTTGAATAATATAAAAATATTTAAATAAAATATTTATAAAATATAATAGTAATGAGTTTCTTTTTACAAATTAATTGAAATTTATTATTTAATTACATAGCACGTAGATACAACTTAAGGAACAAATCGTCTTATACAATATACAGTCACCCCTTTGGTGGACCTCTAAATAGTAATATAAAATTACCTATTTAATCAGCTTCACGCTGTGTCCCGCATACAGCAGAGTAGGCAGAGGGAACCTAGTGTTAAGACACACCGTTCGCCACTTTCCGCCGAGTTCTGGAGGCATTGCGTGTTGAGTGACGAAACCCAACGCTGCGCTTTTTGCTTTGACACCAGAGCGAAGAAATGAAAATATAAATGTAATTAAATATTTTATCTCATCGAGCTTGGATCGAACCCACAACCAGTCAATTTTATAGTCACATTCTGTGCCCCTCCCCTCTCTGTGTGATTTTACAGTCACATTCTGTGTGTACATATACAATATATGTATATGTAGCCTTAGTAAACTTAGCCGTAAGAAATAGATATAGCAATAAATATGCAAATTTCTACACAGCCGGATTATATTTTAGAGTGAAGTGGTAGGCATTGTATCAATTCAAAACCACGATCCAGCAAACAGGCAATTGACCTATATTCTAAGTTTATTTACGGTACCGTTAAATATGAATAAATATGTTCATTTAATAAATATATTCATTCGACGGTATGAAATATATATATGACGGTAGGTATACATTGTTATTAGGCATTTTTGTTTATTAGTAGGAATTTTGTACGAAAATTAAAAATTTAATCGATAGCTTATATGGAACTAACATATCAAATCTATACTTAACGAATCTCAAATCGATACTTGTAGGATGTCGGTACTAAGTCCTTGCAATATTTTCCCGGGATAAAATTATAGTTTAATTTAAAATTAAGCAGTTCAGCTGTGAAAAATCTGAGTTACTATTACTTATCATTCCTTCTTATCATAATATATTATTTTAAAATTAAAAAAAAACCGAACACAGAAAGAAAACCTAAACAAACAACTAGAAAAGAGTAAGTTATTGTTGAATAATTTAATGAAGTCACTTTTCAATGGAAAATAACTAAATCTAAATCAAAATCAGTTCATCCATTTGGGAGATACGATGCCGCAGTCATACATATAGCTACACGAATAAAGACATACATTTCATTAAACGAAATATATAGCATCAGCGATGACATTGTATCTATTTATAAGATAATAGCAGTGTTTTAATCAGTTTTATTGCACATTCATTTCGAATAATAAGCAAATAGCTTTCAGTTCAATCGATGATTTATTTGTGTCTCGCGGTCGGCAAATGTCAATGTAATTTATGTGATTCCTGACATTGGCTCTACAATTATTTAAAATTGTGCTTGTTACTTAGATTTAACATTTTTTCAGTTTTTGATGTCCAAAAAAATATTAAGTAGCCTCAGCATCTTGTCAGCGCACGTGTCAGAATAAGAGTAACCCTTAAAGATCACAGATTTTAGTAAGACGATACACATGTGATAATAAAAACTATGAATAATAAAACTACATACAAAAATGGTACAATGTCATTCATGAAGTTTGAGTCAGNGTTGATAAATGACAATGTTTTTGTTCTTCCAAAATTTGAATCAATAACAATAGCATTATTATACCACAAATAATAATGCAATTGGTACCTAATATTGATGGTATCGTAAGTGGCGACTAAAGTACCTGTGGGAGAATCACGTTGCCAGCAATGGCAACATGCATGGGCCAACTCGAGCGGATTATTACCACCCTCGTTATTTAAAATCAGCTTGAAGTAGTAGTTTTTTGCCAATGCTGTCAATTCACCTGTAGATCCTCTGGTGTTCCACGGGGTCGTACGGGTCACCTGACAGTAAGGTCATACACTTACTATCAGGTGACCCATACACTCGTTTGCGTTGTCTTTTCCATAAAAAAAATCCATTCCAATTGATACCAATGCTACGAATTTAATCTAAAAGGAGAGAAATACTTTTAACGTACCATTATTAGATTCTGAAATCAATCTCTAGGGATGTGCACATCTACTATTTTTATTGGAAATAAGCTGTATAAGTAAATAACTTCACTCAGATTAACCGTTCGTCTACCTCTGCTAAGCAAATTACGAGCCGTAAACGAACACAATTTAGCGGCCTAAATTGCGCAGAGGTGATATGAATTATTATTTGATAATATTTTCATTTCTTAGCTTTGGTACCAAGGCAAAAATTTGGCGTTGAGTTCCGTCATTCAACACCTAATGGCTCCGCGGAAAATGGGGAACGAAGTGTCTTAACACAAGGATCCCTGTGCCCATCCTGTTGCAGGACAAAGCCTGAAGCTGGTTATTTTTAAGTTTTTCATGGGCAAAAGTAATAAATTTTTATAAGCGGGCTCTAAACATTAGGGCAAACGTCCCTGAAAAGAGGTGTTTCGCTAAACAGTTTCCTTAACCCTTCCAGCGAGATAAATTTCAGTATCTCATTATTATGCTGTGTAATGTCCTGTGATAATCGACTTGCGGACTTCTTCATAAAAGGACGACACAGCCGATGTTCATATTTACAAGTTATGAAAATATTAATGGGAGGTTATTTAGAATGAGTAGTGATAAATTTACGTAATAAAGAAAAAAATCCTTTTACCCGACCGTTACTTGAGACATAAGGGTATACCGTTGATGGAACTTACTGAAACAAATATTTAGAGGCGTATAATTCGTTATCTAGCTATCACTAAGTTTACTTTGCGATTTCTTGCAGTAATGTCATATTTTTAAATAAGGGGATTTAAGCGCTTTAACGTAAGGAAACAAAATGAACTTGGTCCAACGCACGTTTATCATGAGAAGTGTTCTGGGAACCTGTTCGATCTGTTACCTACCGCCAAATTTTCTAGCCGCACAGTGCGTCACAAACTCAAATACCATCCACACCATCTGGATACGTGGCATTCCTATAGTGTGCGGTTTCGTAGGAATTTCCTTCCACGCAACTGTGGAATGTCCTATCCGCTGCAGTGTTTCCAGGTTGATACGACATAGGTATCTTTAAAAAGCGAGTCTATCTCCACCTTAAATCACTGACCCGTACGCTCGTTTGCTTTGTTTTTAGCCTATTAGCCTAATAGTATTGTTGTTGGACCAAGTTAGTTTTTTATGAGTATTTACAAAGGTGTTATAATAAAGGTTTTCGTATCAAAAAAAGTTTAATTAAGCTCAACTATGCAACACGTAAAACACACAAATATAAGTCCAAGTTAGAAACATCACATCACTATGTAGGTCAGACACTCGACCCCGTGCCTCATTCAACATTTATACACATTGTTCTAACTGCACCACGGCATCTCTACTTAACGAATAATGATCCATATGTATAAATATACAATATATCTATCTATATGATACATTTATTGCGAAATAATACTATTTGAAATAAAAATAGGAGGCCGTCGCGGTGCAGTGGCACAGTGTGTGGACTATAAACGCAACGGTCGTTGCTTCGATTCGTACTCAAGATTTGAATAATGTTATATTTTTCGGTAATAAGAAATCTCTGCGTTAAATTTTGCCACTCTACACGCAATGACGGAAAGTGGGAAATGAAATTTTTTCTCTAATAAAAAATTTGTTTAGCTTTTTTTTATGAAAAATAAATATAGTAGAATTACTATATTTATTTTTAATTAATATTAAGGTACTGTATACTAAAGCGTAGTAGCTTTACAACATTCCATACATTTTATAGATTATGAATACCTACATGTCCACATATCTGAAACAGTATGTAGTCATATTCTTATTTTTAGGGTTACCTCTAAAAGGTAAATCAAACCATACAGAATGACTACAAACGTCCACAAACTTAGTCAAATTTGTCAACTTTTATAAATTGTAGGAGTACAAAACTGTAAAAGTCAACGCGAAGCCGTTGACATACAATTCTGAAATTGGAACGGAATCCTTGCTATGTGAATCCGACTCGCATTTCACCGGTTTTATTTTTTCCTAATATAAAACGTTATTTCGTCTATATCTAAAAGATTATGGATAATGAAAATCGGTAAATAAAAAAAAGTTAACTATTCTGTAATTTAATATAACATGAGATGCAGCTACATGTACCCATATACCAAGATATACACAGTAGATCATTTCGTAAATAATATGCCTTATAAAGTTAATTCAATAGTTAAAAAAATTGTAAACTATTTGTTAAAAAATACATACAGGGTGGAAGAGGCAGCGCTCCATTTACGGAAACAGCATATAGGGTAAAATATTTCAAACCTATACCTAAAGANTATATATATATAAGCAAAGTTAGATAGTAGTATTAAATATTGTATAATATTTAATGTTATAAGTTTATATCAATTATAAAGTAGTATCAACTTTCTCTGGTTGATAAAACACTGCGTGACCAACTTAATAGTGAAGTAACAAGATTATAAGTTCTTATAGCTAGTGCTCCTTGCTAATGACAATATTTTAAATAACTAAGAAGTTTTAACTTATGAAGTAAAGTTGCAATGATATTAATAATTAATAGTTAAATAAAAAGATAAATTAGCTTCACTCTGTATCCCGCATATAGCAGGCAGGGGGAATCTATTTAATTTATCGTGAGGAAACCCTTTTACATTTATGCCGCCCGGATGGGGATTCGAGCGGGTTATGTGGGATTCATGGACCGCCAGATATAGGCCGTACATACTGCCCACTAAAACCTTTCCTCTACCGCCACTGGCCGGGGCTACAGGAGCCAAGAGATTCTTTCATAACCCCGGCGGCAAGAGCCTACTAGGAATGTCTCAGAGTTAAGGATGGTGGGTCAGAATAGCGCGCAGGGGCAAGCGTACGCGCCCACTCCGACCAGGTGAGAAGGCGATCAACTTAGGGGAAAAGTATCTAACCTATTAATAAATAATAATTCAGTCTCCAGCTAGAAAGCTTGTTTAATCTGTTACTTTTAATTGGTATGTCAACATGGCACATATTTATTAAAAAAAAACATTTAAATGTCATTAAAATCACCTTAACTAAAAGTTTAATGTAACAATTGGATTTTATTATCATGTTTTGATTCAGTTTAGTAGAAAAAATAACGCCTTATACTAATAATATTTATACATTATTCATCATTCTCATACCTCTGAGACTAGTCGTGGCTCTGGGGCACAAGTTACAGTTTGACATTCAAACCGTGGCAAGGTGACCTCGATACATTACAATATATTAAATTAGTTTCATAGCCATATGTTTTTTGCTAGAAAAAGTTGTGTATATTTTAATTATAATAAGTGCTTATATGTTTTAGTTCTGTGTATATACTATATTTTATTACTAGTGGCCCGCCCACGGCTTCGCCCGCTTAAAATACATGATTATTGATTAATAAGTAGAATTGATTGTCCACTATAATGAATTCTAATATGATTTTTTTATTACTTTAATCTGTAATATTCTTATATGATTTTTTTACGACATTATCGTAATTTCTACAAGAATTTTTGATTGTTTCAAACTAAAAAATACAACCAATGTTGATATTTGATGTTCATAAAATATACATAAAGCTAAATATTTATTATTTGTATATATTTTTGTAACATTACGTTCTGTTTACCTATGTTATGTTTTTTAAAACTCTGTTAAATGTGCTGATGTCAGTTAATAATTTAATGTACTGCTTCAGAAACAGCCTTAAATATTAAATTATTAATTTGGATAAAAATTCATAATATTCTTTATAAAATAACTGTAATGATTACATATTAACTCCTGTACAGTTTTCAAATTAGTTACATATATTATTAGCTAAATGTACAATTGGTAAATATGTAGTTATTACAGTATACACGTAGAAAGAATGTTTTTAGGCATTTTTATATAGATTTAATTCAAACGAACGAACGAACCAAAAAATCTATGTATTTACTTGAAGATCAAATCGTTCTTTATCTATCTTTATGTTGAATTAATTACGGCTTAAACTCAACTGTTATGATTTATGAAGGTAATCTCCAATTTTGTCTACTTTATTGTATAAAATATTGTATAATAGTGCTCCAAAATATATATATATTTTTAGCGACAGTCGTATAACCCAGACGTTTCGAATATCATTCTTTAGCCAGGAGTCTTACCAGCGCGATTGCTATATAACATTCACAGGTAAACTAATGCCTTGAGTTCATTCAAATGACGATGACTTTTTTTTTTAATGAACCGATTTTAATTCGATCGATTCGATGAAACAAACTTTAATTTTTAAGTTAAAACGGTTAAACGTTTTTAAGTAAATCGGCTCAGTACTTTGAGAGAAAAATGTGACCATACATATCGACAGACAAACAGACAAGAAATCCAAAAAAATATTTTTGCTTTCTATTATTCTTTTTAAGTGTCCCTCTATCCATTTCAGTCAAAATTACTAAATGTACAGACAAAATATTTTTACTGTCTTATTATATATAGAGATTACAAAAAAATATTTCATAAGAGAAAGTGAAACCAGTGAAAGAAATGGTGCAGCACCATGCAATGCAATGCGTGTGACTATAAACGCGACGAGTTGTGGGTTGGATTCCCTCTCGAGGAAATTAAATATTTAATATTTTCATTTCTTTGTCTCGCACAGTTTCGCCTTCCAACACACAATACCTCTAGAATTCGGTGGAAACTGGAAATTAGTGTCTTAACACTAAGCTCCCTCTGCCTACCCTGCTACAGCGTGAAGCTGAAAAATAAATAAATAAAAGAACGTTGCTTTGTTGTATATGAATTAAAATGTTATAATAATATAACATTAAAATTATTCTGATTCAAAGACTTTTGCTAATCCTCGTATATTTACATGAACCTTTCGTTAAAAGTTTTGAAACACTCCTACGATAAAAGTTATACCTTTGTTTAGATGAAAACAATATTGAAAATATTCTGTTGTTGGAAAGCTAAGATTTTTTGATTAGATGCTTTGTAATAATTATTCCTCCTGGCATTAATCCCGGCATATATTGTCAGGGTTTGCCTTCCTGCTAAACATATTCCGCTTTGCATGGTCTGTAACGTCCTCGGTGGTTAGACCATTGGCTCCCATATCTTGCATCACGAAGGAACGGAAGTGAGTCTTAGCACTACGTTCCCAGGTTCTCTCTTTGTGCGTGATACAGCGTGAAGCTAATAAAAAAATACAAAATATAAGCGTCAATAAGTCACTGTATCGCTGAAATATCGATTCCTTCGCTTTGTGCGTTAATATCGATTATTTTACGTGAGGTCGGTGACCCTTGTGGATCGATGCATGTCTAGTGCTTGTGTTTTTATTCGGGTTAATTTTCATAATGTAATTATTTAATATTTTTTGTTTACAAAATTTACTTGATTACTTATTGATCTATTGGTTGGCTTTTCGTATAAAATTATGTTAAGTTATATACATACATATATCAAATTTGTATTTTGCTTATGTCTTTTTGTGGATTTGGAAGCTGTTTACTTATAAATTACATTTCTTTTAAAAATATTGAAATGTTTACGTTAATATAGTAATCGGATACATTTCCATATTTAAATAAAATTAAATTATTTAAAAAACATCCTCACAAATTTTCGCACATTTATAATATTAGTAAGGTAAAATAAAAATATTATGAATAAAGTATAAAATTATTAGTGCTAGTAGTACAGCAATAGTGCGACCTGCACGCCGCACGGATGCTGCAATGCGATTATTACAGTTCAATTGAGAGTAATTACTGAGAGTATCTCGTGAGCGCCAACAAATTGATTAGCTGCAATCAACTGGGAAGAGTATGCTCGAACCCTCTCACAGCCCTTTGTGAAATTAATTTATAAACATATAAATAGGAAACTATTATTTATTATTATATAGTGGGGAACGGATTGTCTTAACACTAGGTTCCCTCTGCCTACCCTGCTGTGTGCGGGATACAGCGTTAAGCTGATAAAAATTATTTATTAGGAATCTGTATGTTGGTATAATATAATATTTTTTTTTAGGTTCATATTATATCCCGCATGTAGCAGGGTAGACAGAAGGAATCTGGGAACCTAGTGATAACGCAATTCCCTTTCCATTAAGATATTTCCGTTTCCATTTTCTGGAAAAAAACATAGCGGAATAAATGGCGGAAGTCAACGCCGAGATATGCCTCATTACCTGCGTACACGCAATTAAACAGTATCGTCTAAATATCTAAATGTTAAAGGAACTGTATTTGCATCTAAGGAAGAGTGTTAAACTTTGTTAAAAATACTAATATCAGAGGGACTAAAGAAGGTCATTATAGTCGAAAATTAAATGATATTGATTTAATTCAATTATAATGATCGCATAAAATGGAGTAGGAACCTAGTGTCAAGACACTCTGTTTCTGCCAAATATCGAGACGTTCCTCGTCAAGGCAAGCAAGAGTGGTGAAATAAAAATAATTAATTTTCTATTTTCTTACTAAAACTTAAATCACTCTTATGCAATCTTGTATTTTTTTTGTGTTGTTATAAGAATTTCTAATTAATCTGAGTGTAGAATAAACCTGCAGCGGATCTCTTATTTCTGGCACACGCCCAAATGAAAGTACTGAATTCAACTCTATGTACTTTCACACAGAGAAAGCAAAATAGTGTGAATCAGAAGTGGATGTATAAAAGAAAATATGTTGTATGAATATGCTAGTTATGATAATATTATCGCTTGCAAAGCATTGCTGTAGTTGAAGTGAGAAGAAATGAGACATGAGGAATTAAGTTATATCTTATATCTTAGCATATTTCATGCAATATAAGGTAGTTAGGTGTAATCTCAGCATTTGAGATCGAAAATTTCTGTTTCTGGTGTAACGTGATCGATGGATCAACGGTAGTCTAAGGGTAGGGGAACTCAGCACCTATCTGTTTCACCCCATGTATGTTCAGCGATTATCTGTGGTTCACCAGATATTTGGGAATTACTGATTTTTTGGCCAGTCGTGGCACAGGGGCACAAAGTGAGGCTGGCACCGACTGGTTGTTGGCTTGTTCCCCAATCGAGGAAATGAAATATTTACTGAAAATTTATATTTGAATTTCTTCTTACTGGTGTCGAGGCAAAGGGCGGCGTTGAGTTCCGCTACTCAACACGCAATAATGCCGAAATTTGAAAAATGGGGAACGGGGTGTCTTAACACAAATTTTCCTTTGTATTCCCTGATGTGTGCGGGATATATCGTGAAGTCGATTTGATTTCTTTCGTTATAGTTAAATTTAATCTTAGTATTTGAAAGTGGAAACTTCTATATATTCAATTGTTTTTATTTTGTTGTAGAAAATAGAGACCCAAATACCGACGGGGCGCTAGCAGTTTTTTAAAAAACTGGTGGTACTGGTTGGATGGTTAGGGAGTCGGAGACGTTGCATGACTAAATACACTATTAATTTTGATGTTTTTCTTTATGTCATAACTATTTTTTTTTAAAGTAGAATGGTTTTTACGTTGGAAATTTAAATTTTTGAAATATTATTTCATAGGATTAGGCGTTTTAAAGCACATTGCTTTAACGATACATCAGGAACCGATAAGTTATGTGTAATAATTAATTATTAATATTTAAATTTATTTTCATATATGCATATGAAAATGTTAAAGTATACAGTAATTACTTTTCAAGTAAGGCATATTTATGCGCAAACATTTATAAATCCCTGTTAATCGGATGATCCGGATAACGTTACCATGGTTACCATGAAGCACGAGCTTTGTGTTCAGTTTTTAAATATTCGTATAAAGCCTCTTACTATTTTTGTATTTGCTTTTCAGTGTATTTGATTTTTTCATAATTTTGAACAAAGTCAAGAAAACATATCTTATTTTAATTTAGTACAAAAGTAAACATTGTTTATTTGAATTTAAATATTATAATACAAAAAATTAGAATTTGAGCCGCGCTTTGCATCGACATCAGAACGAAGAAATGAAAATATAAATGTAAATAAATATTTCACTTCCTCGAGTGGGGATCGAACCCACAACCAGTCGATTTTACATTAGTCACACTTTGCGCCACGACCCGCCTCAAAAACTTCAAACAAAAAAGAAAAAACCTCAAAAGATTTTCTTCTTGGTAAAAATAAAAGAATTTTTTTTATGGAAAAAGATAGATATGAGGGATACAATCTAAAGCTAAAATAATAATTAACTTTCTACACTAGTATGTAGGTCTTATTATTCTTATTTTTTCTGCTTATCATTCTGCGCCATGACGGCCTCCGTAATTATTTAATAAAAAAATAAATCAGCTTCACGCTGTATCCCGCACACAGCAGGGTAGGCAGAGGGAACCTAGTGTCAAGACACTTTGTTCCCCACTTTCTGCCGAATTCTGGAGACATTGCATGTTGAGTGGCAGAACTCAACGCCGCGCTTAATCTCAACACCAGAGCGAAGAAATGGAAATATAAATTTAAGTAAATATTTCATCTCCTCGAGTGGGGGTCGAACCCACAACCAGTCGTTTCACAGTCACACCTCGTGCCGCTGCGCCACGATTGGCCTCAATTGGATTGGTAATTATTTAATGAAATGTTAATAAGTAATAAACAAACAGTCAGTATTCTCTTTGCTCTTAAATAGATATAAATGACACATTGAGCGCAGATCTTCATCTTCATCGGCCTATTTTGTATAAATCCCGACTTAATGGAAATTTAGCTACGAAGCTCGTATTATAGTACAAGTAGGGTCATCTCTACGCCCTGTGCACACGACTTCCGTATTAAGTTAGCTTCGGTTTGTTACACTTCGAACGACTGTAAACAAATGATCTTAAATACTAGCTATATAAACTTTGTATTTTGGTGTTTATTTCAAAAGAAAGGTTTTTTTCGAATATTTCATGATTCTTCGGTAGGAACCTACTAAGTGACCAACTGAGATCTTATAGCTACATATATGACTTAAAGTAGATATTATAAAGTAAATTTTATATACTTATAATTTCGTCCGTTCGTCCGTTAGTCCGTTCGTCCGTTCGTCAGGTCGATGCCTAGAAAACAGCGCGGAGAGTGGAGAAAGCAGTGTCTTAACGTTATATATTAGATATAGCGTAAACCTGAAAAAAAACTTAAATGACTTCTATATATCTATCTACAGGGTGGAAGCGTCAGCGCTCCTTTTACGAGAACAGCATATAGGTATAAAATTTTAAGCCATACCTAAAGAAATTAATCAAGATACCTCAACAGTTTCCATACCTGTGTTTCGTGTGACGCAGTTACGCATAGATACCAATAACGTAAACACATACTAATATAAGTACTACTAAAGGTTAAACAACTTTGAACTTTTCCGCCAATACCTACGACTCGATTTCGGATTGAGGTGTATGCGGCGGTTTTCCTTTGATAGGTTTATGACTGCGTACGTCGTTTTTGACAAAATATCACTTTTAAGATAAAACGCGTTTATTTTAAAACGATAATTTTATTATTTATTTGTTTGAAAAAATCACTTTTTCATTTTTGGGAAAAAATCTTTTTTAATTGTATTAGGCTTTTATAGAGTAGTTAAAAATGTGGTTTCGTTTAAAGTGGTGCTGATAAAAATACCCTGTATATGTTACGGTCAATTTGATTAATTGAAAATATTAATAATTTTACAATATTATTAATAATAAATGTGTGTTGTGATTTGATAAATGTGAATAATAAATTGAAAATAATAACTTTTATTAGTTATTATTAATAATTAGCTTCACATATTGGTAAAAGTCGAACGGATGAACAGGCGAAATTATAAGTATATAAAATTTACTTTATAATATCTACTCTAAGTCATATATGTAGCTATAAGATAGATCTCAGCTGGTCACTTAATATGTTCCTACTGAAGAATCATGAACTATTCGAAAAAAAAACCTTTCTTTTGAAATAAATACTATTTTATATAGTTAGTATTTAAAAAAAAAAATTTACAGTCGTTCGAAGTGTAACAAACCGAAGCTAACATAATGCAGATGTCGTGTGCACAGGGCGTAGAGATGACCCTACTTGTACTATAAAGTAAAGTAAGTCGTTGAAATCCCCTGAGTTCTAGTTGCTCCTAATATATAACTTTAATAAATTTTATTCTTGATAATAATTTTGTGATTGTAATTCTTGAAACGTTTTCTTGCTTTTTGAATCTTTTCAAATCTATCTATATATATAAGAGGACTTGTACCTGACTGACTGAGGTAAGACGCACGCACAGCCGTAACCGCTGAGCGTAGAAACGTGAAATTTGGACAGATGTTTATTTTCGTAATCTGGACATCCACTAAGAAGGAATTTTGAAAAATTTTAACATTAAAGGGATGAAATAAGGGTTGAAAGTTTGTATGGATTTTTTTTTAAATCGGCACCGATTTTTATAAAATTTGAAATTCAGACTCTTAGAAATATTTCATTGAATACGGTTTCATGGTTTTTTAGAATTTACACCCTAATGGTGCAAATAAGGGGTTGAAAGTTTGTATAGAAAAATCTTTAAATCGCCACCGTTTTGTATAAAAAATTAAATTCAGACTGTTAAAAATATTTTATTGAACACGTGTTTCGTGGTTTTTTTTAATTCACCCCTAAGGGTGCAAATAAGCGGGCGAAGCCGTGCGCGGCCACTAGTTATATATATGAATATATGGTATTTTAGTTCATTTAGTTATCCACAAATAAATTTACTTAATAAAAAATTTAGTATATCATTGTTAAAATATATTTTTAGAAATAAATAATATTTAAAAATTTAAAATAGAAATTAATTCAGATCTACTAAAAAAATCTTTTATAGTAAAAAAAAAGTTTTTTTACACACATAACTGAAGGTTCCCATGTGTAATGTATTTGTTCAAATTTAATGATATATTTATTAACACTTTGAGGTTATCCATGTTGCATAAATTTTAGTGATAGTTACTAATAATTTTTTGCTTTTAGTGTATCCCATCAATAGCAAGGTTAGCAGGGGAACCTTGTGTTAAGCATTTCGTTCGGATCTTAAAAAAATTAATAAATTTTAGTTCATAATTAAAAAAAAATCACAATGCAGTAGAAGTTCCAATTGTTTCATGATTCTCAATTCTTATATATGTATATATTCAATCCCACATATCCCCGAACCAGCGTTTTCGCGTGCCGAGTCAAATCATCGCGGTCAGGCAGAAAAGCCTAAACGAAATAAACTTAAAATTCATTCTTATTGACATAATTTGTGAACAAAATTTAATATATTTCACAAAAAGGCTTTAGGCTTTATATATTTTATAAGGTTTAGCCAAATATTTTTCTGATATTTGTAAAAGTTATAAATATAAAGGTTTTTATTTTCTTTATATTATATAACATCAGTTTTACATTATTCAATTATCCTCACGCTGTATCCTGCATACATCAGGGTAGGCAGTGGGAACCTGGTGTCAAAACACTCCGTTCTCCACATTCCGCCGATATTTATCGAGGCGTGTCGAGTGGCAGAAATCAACGCAGGGCTTTTGCTTTGTTACCTGAGTGAAAAAATAAAAATATTAATAAATAATAAATCATTCCCTCGAGTGGGGATCGAACCCACGGCCATCGCATTATAGTTACAGGTTCCCTAGTTCTCCTGATTCTTCATTTTAAGAGCTATAGAAAATAATATAATGCATTGGAAATTACATTAAGTGTGGTCGTGTTAAGCGCGTTCGTTCTACATATTATACTTGTAATTCTTAAGATTATATACAAAATATGTATTAAAATAAAATTTACTTTAATTCCAAAAAAAACCTAATATGATTTCGGTCAGTAGTGAAAATGAAATACCTACTATTACCACCCGAGCAAATAAAATATTTGATATTTTTATTTCCCCGTTGTGGTAAGGAGGAAAAAAGTGGCGTAGAGTTTTGCTACTCTGCACGCAATACCTACAGAATTCATCGGAATGTAGGGAACGGAGTGTCTATACACTAGGTCCCCTGCTTCATTCAGCTTCATTCTGCCTGCCTTGCTATGTGCGGGATACAGTGTTAGCTAAAAAAAGGAACTTCAATGGTTTGGCTGTAATAAATCAAAAATCAGCTTCACGCTGTATCCCGCACACTGTAGGGTAGGCAGAGGGAACCTAGTGTTAACACTCCGTTCCCCACTTTCTGCCGAATTCTGGAGGCATTGCGTGTTGAGTGGCAGAACTCAACGCCGCGCTTGTCCTCGACACCAGAGCGAAGAAATGGAAATATAAATTTAAGTAAATATTTCATCTCCTCGAGTGGGGATTGAACCCATAACCAGTCGGTTTTACAGTCACACTTTGTGCCACTGCGCCACGACTGGCCTCTAATAAAACTGGCCGTAATAAAACTTATTTTATTAACACTTAGACATAAACGCTATACTTAGCTTTTGAAATAGTTTAACAATTATATAATAGGAGTGCTATAAATATTTCCCTCTTTGATATTATTCAAATCTATTTGAATTCAGGTCATCTTATTTAATAATAACTTTAGCACTCGAATCACTCTATAGCCCGTCTGAAACTGTAAATAACTTTGACAATAATTATTACGAGAAAATGGCTTTTACTCGGTACAACTGTTTAATAATTAATGTTATAGATTGACTATATTTTGAGAAATAAATAATGAAATTTACTATATTATGCAAAAGTATAATATAATTAACTATATAATATTCTGTGGACATGGGGACGGGGACTACTAAATCTATTTTTAATATTTTTTAAAAGTATGAAAACGCTGTCTGGCAGTTCTCCTAAAATTGTTATTTTTAACCAAAAATTATGTCTTTTTTAAAACCAGCGTGTAAAGCCGTAATTTTGCTGTGAGATGTAAGCTTGGACATTATAATGCACGTTTATTGAAGTGGCATCTATGAACAACCCCTATTTATTTTATAAATGGAATTTTTAAAAAATGTGTTAAATCGGACAATGACGATTAGTGTAGAATAATGATAAGCAACTGGAGAAAAATGATGCTGTGGTACCAACAATGATTCTTTACAACAGAATTGAAATTAAATACTTACTTATTTAGCTTCACGCTGTAATACTAGTGGGAAAATCAGAGAGAACGGAACCCAAAACGCTAGGGTCTCTATATACCTCTTTCACCTCGTCTACTATCATCAACTTTTCATACATGCATCTGGGGCGTCCTCATGCTTTTTACGTGATTTTTCTTCTTCATTATCTTTGATGCTGTATTTTCGAAGGTCTATCTTTATTACCGCTCACTTTTTCTTAATTAATCTTTTTTGCTATTCCTTCATCATCAATCCATTTGCACGTTCTATTATATTCTCAGCGTGAAAAGTATGATTGACTTATTCCTAGTTAAGTTGTGGACACACGAGTGCTTAGGATGCTATCTTGGGAACAGACCAATATGTAATCGTTGCTATAATAAGGAGTCTGTTTCATTTTGAGGTACGAGACGTCCAAACTTGGAGTCGAATTATCGCATAAGAAGCTGGAAGTTTTAAGATCCATCGATCAAAGAGGAATAAGTACTTCCAAAATATGAGACATCTTTGAAACAGAAAACGGAAATTCTATAAGAAAAGCAGCGACAGAAATATGTGGTAAATGATAAGGAGGTATAGTAAAAAGCACGATAAATGTGTTGATAAAGTAAAAGACACTGTAGAGAAAAAAAGGCCGTTTGGATCATAAGGCCTCAGATAAATCTCTTTAAAAAAGAAAAAGGATATGCTACAAAGGCACCAAACGAAAGTACTGATAAAGATGAAGCGTGAAAGTTCTGAGAAAGAAAGAAATAAAATGTTAACGAGCAATTTTAGTAATTCCTAAGGTTGTTTATTAATTTACCACACATTTTACAGCAGTGAGCAGGTCGCAGGAGGTCCTAAACCAAGAATTTTTTTTTAGATATTTGACAAAAGTATAAGATGTTTTGGGAGACTACCTCGGTACAATACTTTAATGGCTTCTCTTGTTGTAAAGTCTGTGACACAAATTGCCGTGCGAGGGAAAATTTCCTTCCCAAGGAAAGAAAGACCAGAGCCTATTCTTACATTTGAAAGAAATGAAGAAAAGACGCACAAGCTTATTGCTGCCGATAACAGAATTAGCGGTGCCTTCACGCGCGCTTTCACTGTCTCACCAATGCATCTAGCATTGGTGAGACCGTGAAATAACAGAATAGTTGCACGTTTAGTAACACTGTGCAATGCTGACGAACGACGCTGATATACGGCAGCGAAACGTAGGTGTTGCAAAAGAAGAATGAAAGAAACGTAAGATATGTAACATTAAATCCCTCGTAACTAGTTATGTAAAATATCCTAAATTGTATAGGTTGTCGAAAATACACAATAAGACTAAACTGACTGTATCTTCAATAGTTAGCCAAATCGGTACGCCGAGGTATAAACTCAACATGCCATGGACTCTTACCATTTTGTTTGTGGGCTGAAAGATCTTAAGTTAGCTAACAAAGAAACCATACTCACATACTTCAATAGTGAATCTTACCCACGTTTATCTACCATTGGCAAATTTTTATTTCAAAGAGCCTACCAATTCTGCGACGCTGTACACCTAGGGGACGAGCTTTGATGGGTGAAGAATGCCTTTCATCAGAGCAAGATGCCTACTCCCCTCCAGCGTTATCAGAAGACCCTCAGTAGAAAGACAACCGGGGCTTCTATCATACGAAAAACAACTTTTGAAACAGACAGAATTGCAACATTTTAAGGGCATTTTAAGAGAAAAGCTTCCATTAAAACTATATTTAAGTCTAACAAGAAAGTAAATCCAATTCTTAAGACCAGTGAAACGTAATTTACCTCTGCAGTGTGTAGAGCTATAAAAACTAGATAGTAACTGAGATTTAAAATAAACTGTTCAAAAAAGGGGAAGCATCGATATTGGGGGAATGCTCGATGTCAAGAATGGACATGCATCGAAGTCAGCTGCGTCTGAGTAAAGAGCGGATAAACCTAACCATAATATCGGGTCTTATAACTCCCAAACCCTCGCTCGGGAGAAAAGATATATACAGAGGTCACGAAAAAACATGGCATTTGTAAATAGATAGAAGAAGTAAAGAAGAAGTAAAACATACAGAGAGTAGGGCTGTTGGCGCTCCGTTCTCTCTGACTACCCCGCTAGGGATAAAGTGAGATGTAAAAAATAAAGAATAATGAAAAAAATAAATAAAAACAACTAAAGAATATTAATAGAAATCGTTAAATTTTAGATATATTTTATTAACTCTAAATATAAAATTTAAGTTGAAGTAGCTTATTTTTGTACTGTTCTATATGCTAAAAACAGTAATATTATTTATAACGTTTCCATTACACTGAAACTAAATGCCATGTAAGTGATATAGCAAGAAGATTCAGAAGAATAAAATCTTAGAAAAATTCACGAACAAAATTTAGGTATTACGTAAATTTTTAGTCATAGCTGGTTTAAACATTAAAAATTCTTCACACGACCCATCAGTGAGTACTAGTACTATTAGAAATATGTCTAAGATTCAGGACTACAGCCTGAAATCAGACCCATTCGTCTACTCTAAAAGCTAATAATCATTGTCTTCGCCTACTTTTCTTCCAGCGTCATTGCCATCTTTTACAATTGTACTAGCAATGACGTCGCAACCAATGATGTTTTTACATAAAACACGTTGGAATTTTATGAAAAACTTATTCATAGTACGTGAAATTTGCTGGTTACAGATTTGTTCAAAATGACAATATAAGTATATATTAACGATTGCCGAAACATTTTTAATCTAAAAGTAGTAAATAAAGATATCAATGACGATTCATGTGCTAAAATTAGGAGAATCCAATTTACGACTTATTTATAAATTGTTAAAGCATCCGTGGCGGCAGTTGCACCGTCGGAAATTAAAGCTCTGCATGCTAACATTATTATAAGCCAAAATAAACACTACGTTAGATAACGTATTTTCGTGGCAATATTTAAAACAAAAACTCGCTCGATCAATGACCCCATTTTTATAAACTTTTTTTGCGATCGATTTTTGTGTAGCTACACCTAAATTATAAGCACGTTTTATTATTAAAACCTTTAAGTATGTACTTATTTCATTAAAAATAGCAAATAAAATTAATATAGTTTAATTACGAATATTTTTGAAAAGAAATTAGCTAAGAACACACCAAATCTCCACGTAAAATATTCAATTTTTTGAAGGTTTTTTCTTAAAATATATTTTTGTATATACTAAATCATTAAACTTGTCTAGACGACTTGTTTATTATTTAGTTAAGTGTTTAATATGATATTCATCTTATTAAAATTATTTACTATTATTGAGTAATCACAAGGAAATTGAAATTTGTGCGTTTTGGAGAACTGCCATGTCATGGCGCGTTATGGCACTGCGTTTCTATTCACACTCGGGAAAAGTATTATTTTCATTCCTTCATACTGGTAACAAGATAAACGCGGCATTGAGTTCCGTCAGTGTTTCGACAATTGGACGGAACGAGGGTAAAGAAATGTTCCTAACATTAGGTTCTCACTTTCTACTCTGTTATGTGCGGAAGCTAAAAAAAATATAAATTCAATCATGCGTTAAAATTGGGAAATTCGACTATAAAAAACATAGAAACTAACTAAAACGCCATCAAAAATTGTAGGTGATATTTGTTTTTAGTTTGTTTTTTATTTATTGGGGTAAACAAACAGTGCACATATATGTAAATAAAAAAAACAGCATAACAAAATATATAAATGTAACACCAACACCGTTAACCACAGATTACTTTAAATATTACATAATATATACGAAGGTACGCCAAAAACAACATTATTTAATCAGTGAATGTATTGCTTTTTATCAATAGAATTGAAGTTATTTTTATACGAGTTGGCCATTCTGTACAGTGGTCGACGCTAACGGGAATTTGTGTGACAATGACTGGTTGCAAGTAGTCGACAAGGATTGCGGCAATGTGTTCTAGTTGGTATACAGTAACAAATTTAATTGACCAGACTAAGGCAATCATAACTATTGTGACATAAACTATATACGAATAATGCTTTAAGCTGCTTACATCTGCCTTTTAATGTAGTGATCTTAATTAATTATTGATTGCCATAGCATCTCTACTGCATGGCACGTAAAAAATGTATCTGAATATTATCAAAACATACTATGTACTTATTATATACAGGCACCGCGTACTCAACCTAGGAGCGAATTAAAACCTTATTAAGAGAAAGATATGAAGACGTGACTAAAATTTTTGGCAGATCTTTACAGTTTCAAGCTGCACATCATATAACCTGTACGAAAAGTGGCTATAGTTTTTTTTGTTTGTGAAGATGATATGCTTAAGTTGATGTATATTTAAATTAAATTTATTGTCTTTGCAATATGTCGAGAAGCTATTAAGATTTTTTCCGCGGAGAGTAGAATGTTACAGAACTTAAAACTTTTTTTTATACCGTTAATAAACATTAGATACAATAAGGGGCCTAATATGATTCCCTGTGGAACGCCAGAGGTAAAGGGAGAAAAATTTGATCCTTAACCACTAACGGCAACCTTTTGAATAGGTATAGTAATGTATGACTTAAACCAACGCCATACATTACCACGAATTCCACATCATGATTTTTTTCGAGCTATAGTCTGAACTTACGTTTTGGCTATATTCAGAGGAACGCGCGACGACGCGCGGTTGGCTCTGGTCGCGGCTTAAATTTGTAACAAATCAATGTTCTTGTGTACATGATCGCGCGTCACCACTCATGCTTACACGGCGCACCGCCATGCCAGTTCAGTTGACGCGCGGTACGAGGAGGACGAACTCATAGAACTAGGAAAATGTAGAACAAGTTTTCAATAATTTACGAAATTGTACCTTAATGTTACTATCAGTTTTTCTTATGGTGATATGCAATATCTTATAGTATCATCTGTAGATTGCAAATCCCTTTCAACCCAATCATACAAAAAGTCAAGGGTGCAATCAACATACTAAGGGTCTTAAAAAATCGACATTCGTGTAGTCTTGGTGTGGGATATAAAGTCTCAAGCAGGCTTAAGAAAGTCTTTGACTCTAAAAAGGGTGAGCCCAGTATCGTCTTTGCTTCCGAAGATGACGTCGCAGTTTGCAGTATAAGATCCAAAAGCAAATAGCTTCCGTCACGTCCATTATCACTGAACCAATATCTCCGTCTTCTGTCGCGTCGACTCAGCCGTCGATATAAAATCGCCGCTAAAACTGTTTCTACGTCCATCTCCGGCAAATGTAGAACTCTACTGAAATCTATGGCGGCCGCGACGACGCGCGTTCAATGATCCAGAATGCGGCAGAAAATAAAGAAAGAACTGTCTTAGCACTAAATTACCTCTTGCCCTTCTATAGCGTGAAACTTAAAAAGCATGCCGCGACACGGGGCTTATTATGACGAGGTTATCGACGAATTACGCATAGTTTAGGCATTTTCAGTCACTGTAGTTGAATTCTGGGGTCTGGTCGAGCTGAACTAAATGATATATGGCATTTTTAAGAGCGCCTGGTCGATTTCCAGGATGCGCGGGTTCCACTCCCGCTACGTTCAAATTTTTATACGTTTTCTAAATAAGTATGATATATGGCAAATAATTTTGCTGATACCTATAGAGATGATTGTTTTTTAATTATTATTTTAACTCTACACACTTATACTTTACAATGTAAAGCAGTAAACTTGTAAACTTTACATATTATATGTAAACTTTACATATTTTATTTTGGTCCATTTTTATTGTATGAGTTGTAATGAGTTGTGTTTAATCGAGTTTCCAGTTAAATAAAAACATTTATTCAAAACATTACACTATCACTGTTAATTAAGAGAAACTTAATGTAAAATTTTCGATTTCAGTCGTAATCAAAAGCAACTATTACATGTTATTCAGCTTTCGTAGTTCGAGTATTGTTGCTGAAACTTCGATTTGGCTTGCACGAACCGCGATGTTGTTAGTAGAAACTGTACCACTACTGTGCAAGATGGTTTGCTCGAGTTTCGCTACTTCGAGATATTACGCAAAAGGCTGTAATAACTATAACGCAGTTTATAAATATTAATACTAAAAGCACTATATTATTGCTGAGGCTAAGCGCGGCGTTGAGTTCCGCCACTCAACACGCAATGCCTCCAGAACTCGGCGGAAAGCGGTGAACGATGTGTCTTAACACTAGGTTCCCTCTGCCTACCCTGCTGCGTGCGGTATACAGCGTGAGGCTGATTTATTTATTTTTAAAAGCACTATAAAGTTAGCGTGACGTAGCTAAGATATGACAGGCTGAACACGATGGACGTGAGTCGTTTTCCCATTTGGGAGTGGTTAACACTAAATAATAAAGATTTTCATTTTCCAGACAACTAAATGTATGGTATATTTTTATAAATCAGCCCAATTTATCTATATCTATAAAAGGACTTGTAATGTAATAAAATAATTAAATTCAATTGCTGGACATTTGCTAACTAGCAGCTATGTTTAGCAGTGGGCATAGGGGAGGCTGTGATGAAGATTATCACTATATTTTTAGTTTTAGCTTTATGTCATATCCTGCACATGGCAGGGCAGGCAGAGGAACCTTGTGTTAAGACACTTTGTCTCCATTAAGCCAGTTCTATTCTCCACTTTCCGCCAAAGTCTGCCAAGTCTGCCCAAGCGTGTTGTCGTTGCTGGCGTAGGACTCTCCCACACGACGGAATGCTATCCCGCTCCCGAATGCTATCAGTAGCATTGTCATGGTTCTAAGCATAATGAAATATATTAAAAAGTCGTATATATTAGAGCATATTTAAATAAAATTTTTCAAAGAACTTAAAAAATGTAAGGGACGATTCATCCATAAATTTAATTTATTCAGCGATTTAGACCATAGTACTATACGTACTTTTGGTTACGCGTTGGAAACGCGGATAAAAACGATAAAAAAATTACGTTTAGTGTATGGGTGGTAATCTTAAATATAGATTTTCTTCCGTTTTTTTATGCTTGTTATTATAGAACATCGGTTCCCAACCAGTGGTCCGTGAACCAGTAGTGGTCCGCACCAGCTAAAATATGGTCCGCGAATGATTTAAAATTTTGGTGTTTGAGTAGTCTGCCTACAATGGAGTTGTTTCCTCAGTAAAACATAGAATATTTTGACATTTAAATTTAATATACTTTGAAATTCATTGATTTTTAATATATACTTAAAAATTCACACATCCCATCTTACTTTTTTTTGTTTAATTATTAAATTATTTTTAATATACCTACAAAGTGGTCCCTGCTAATAAGAATTCTATAAAAGTGGTCCCTGATCAATTAAATAATTGGGCAAGCCTATTATAGAAACTATAGAAATACGTCATTTGTGAAAATTTCAACTGTCCAACTATCACGGTTCATGAGCCTGGTGACGAACAGACACGCGGCAGTTGTGTCTCAATAATAGGCTCCCGTTTTACTTCCCCTTTGGGCACGGAACCCTAAAAGCTATGAAAATGTGTAAAAGACAACGTTCTTAAACTTCAAGTGTAATATAAAAGAAGAGCACTCGTAAACTGTGGACAGATGTCACGAAACACAAAAACTTTTTACTTCTAGCAGTTTGAAAAACAAATTCAAACTTAAATTTTAATTCTATTATACACTCGAACTTTCCTACTTTCCGCCACAATTTTTCCAGGCCGGGTTTTTGCTTGGTGCCAAAGCAAAAAAAATTAAATATTAATAAATAATAATTCATACTACATTCAACCTAGGGGAGGTTGGGCTCGAACCCACAACCGTCGCGTTACAGTCACACCTGTGTGCTCCTATGGTTCGTACCATAGGAGCACACAGATGTGCTCCATGGTACGAACGTTACCTAATTTACTCAAAATACATTCTCAAGTACATAAATATATTTTTTTTGTAATTTCCTAATAGATAAATAGACAATCCATTTTATGTACTGTATTCAAAAATATGAGTACAAAAATGACATCAACAATTTTTTTCTTGTTCCGTTTAGTAGAAGCGGTCTTTTGTCTTTGAAATGAAACAAATAGTGACGAAACAAAGATGTCTATGTTATATTTTTTACTATTATTTGTTATTTATTAAAAATAATAAAATAATCTTTTAATACTAAGTGAGTAAGTAAGTAAAACTCTTTTAATATATATATATTTATATATATATATATATATATATNATATATATATATATATATATATATATATATATATATATGTAATAAATAAAAATTTATGTACTAAAATAAAAATTTACAATTATAGAACAAAATGTGAGACAATGTGTAATAGCGTCCTGTAAATACAATGGTTTGTTACCCTCGTGGGAATCAATTATTTTTATTTCTGTGGAAAATTAAAGCATAATGTCTTGTGTATAGAATTCAGGCGAAAAGCAGAAAATGGAGTGACTTGATACTAGGCTATGTTATGCTTTATAGCAACCTGTTGCTGACACACTAACTAACTATAGGGGAGAGGGGGGTAGCTTAGAACAGGGGCACCTTTGAAAATATGTGTTAACAGAGCTATTTTAAAAACAAATTTTGGTACATTTTTTTTGAGTAGTGGCAGCACTAATCTGCACACGTATCACTTGTCATCGCTGATATATGAGAGCCAGTTGTTGAGTTACGAGGAGTGTTTGATTTTGAGTAAAATTTTATGCATTTTTAAATAAACGCGTAAGGATCGCAGGAATCCAATTCAAGGTATATGGTTTTATTTTTTCCTCTTTTAGAATGTTTCATATATCATGCAATAAACTAGAAATTACTATAATTTTTAAACTTTTACTTGAAAAAAAAACGTTTGTAATTTTTCAAACACCACTGAGGCAGCTTTGAACAAAATAAAGGGGGCAGTTTTGAATATTATTATATGTAAAAAAATACCGCGAAAGAAAAACAAAACTATACTGAACTTTTCTTCACAAGAAACTGACTCAAAAATGCATTTGGAATCAGAAGAGGAAGTGACAATTTACTGTGAAGAGAATGAAGATACTGATACCTGTGCGTATGAAGACTACGAAATGGAATTAGACTACAACTTAATAAATATTGGAGACCTCGTTTTAGCGAATGTTTCATCATCTGTGAATAGNAATCGCAATATTAAACTAGGTATATTATTTTTTTAAGTTAACATGGTACTGATATTTGATCTCCATCGTTTCTAATGTTAAGTTTATTAATAAAGTTACTTAAAAGTTTGATAAGCCTTTTAATTTCATTGAATTCGATGATAGTTCAAAACTGCCCCATATATGTTCAAAGCTACCCCGGAAGGGGGGCAGCTTTGAACATTTGACTACTGCTACTAAAGTTGATATTGCACCTTTAACTTATATATTTTTCTACATATGATGCTACGATTGTGTGACACAATAGTTGGACTAAGCATTGTGAAATAGTAAAGAAGTTAAAAACTGTAGAATTTTTAGATATGACACAAAGTTTAAAAATCGTTCGAATGTGCCCCCCTCTCCCCTATATTTTAATAATCTATTTAGTCTGGCCATAAATACTGTTACAATTAAAAAAGGCTGGTTGTGGCGCAGCGGCACGAGGTGTGACTGCAAAATCGACTGGTTGTGGGTTCGACCCCCACTCGAGGAGATGAAATATTTATTTACATTTATATTTTTATTTTCTTCGCTTAGGTGTCGAGAGGCAAGTGCGGCGTTGAGTTCCGCCACTGAACACCAATGCTTCCAGAAATTGGCGGAAAGTGAGGAACCCAGTTTCCCTCTGCCTACCATTCTATGTGCGGGATATAGCGTGAAGTTAAAAATCATTATTATAAAGGTTTTGCAAATACAAAATATAACACGAACGCAAAAAGGAAATACACCGAGTTATAAATAATCCCGCAATTATTCATTATGAACTAATATGTTCATTTCTCCGCTCTGTCACCAAAGCAAAAGCCAAGCGTTGAGTTCCGCCAATCAACACGCAATGCCTCGAAAAATTCAGTGGAAAATGAGGAACGGAGTGTCCTAGCACTAGGTTCTCTCTGGATATACTATTATGTGTGGGATACAGCGTAAAGCTAATTTTATTTTTTTAAGTATTTTTAAATTATCCCGTAATTAAGACCGACCGGTCGAAGCCGCAGGCGGGTCGCTAGTCATATATACAACCATGTAACTATAAACTTAGCATTACCAAGAGAGTTGTAAAGCTAGTTAGTTCAGGCGTAGAGGGACTGCACAATGTTAAATCCTCTAAATAAGTATAATTCGTAGGTACTTACAGAAGCTTATATAGTGATTTTAGCTACAAAGTTACATATTTTCTAAGTATTTTTATTATCATTTTCACGGTGTATCCCGCATACAGAAGGTTTGGCAGAGGGAACCTAGTGTTAAGACCCTCCGTTTCATTTTTACGCTGAATCTTTCGAGGTATTACCTATTGAGTGGCGGAACTTAACGTCGTGCTTTTGCCTTGGTGCTAGAGTGAAGAAATAGAAATGTTAATATATGACAATTCATTCCCTCGACTGGAGATCAAACCCGTAACCGTAGCGGTACAGTCACACCCTTGTGCGCCTCCGCCACAACGGCGTTATTTTCTTAGTGGACGCTAAAAAATATATAGTAAATATTGAGTTTAATTTCTTCATTTTGATTATGCTGTATTCCGTATTATATTTAAAACCGGGTATACCAAGTGGATTATTCCTAGTGTATCTAACATGTAACAAGTAGAAAGTCTATTGTTAAGAGAGACCGTTTCCTACTTTCCGTCCAATTGTAGTGATATTTTCAGCTTCACGCTGTATCCCGCACACAGCAGGGTAGACAGAGGGAANAACTCAACGCCGCGCTTAACCTCGACACCAGAGCGAAGAAATGGAAATATAAATTTAAGTAAATATTTCATCTCCTCGAGTGGGGATGAAACCCACAACCAGTCGGTTTTACAGTCACACTTCGTGCCGTTGCGCCACGACTGGCCTCAAAGAAAAAAAAAATAGTGATATTGTTATTAGAGCGAGCAAATGAAAATATTTCATTCTCCCAAATGGGAATTGAACCGTAACGTTTGTAATCAGACTGTGCTGCTGCGCTACGACAGTCTCAAATCTACTTAAAATGGCTATCATTTTAAGGAAAAAAGTATTTAATGGTCCATTACTTTCTTCTTCTGTATCTACTCTTCATCTTGAGAAACCGTACCACCATACATTAAGTATTCACTGAAATAGTAAAAAAGTTATAGCATTTCTTATTTCTTTTTATTTCTTATTTATTTTCAAGTCTCGCTTTAAATTTTTCACGATTTTAAGAACCTTACTTATTGATAATGAAGTAGTCACTAAGTGAAAAAAAAAAGTTAATATTATATTTTGTTAGCTTCAAACTGTGTCCTGCAAATAGCAAAATAGGCAGAGGGAATATTAATGATTATGAAAGGCTCGTCCTTTCGTTTCTCACTTCCTGTCGAAGAATTTCTGCTAGAGACATTGCGTGTTGAATGGTGGAACTTAACGCCGCGCTTTGCCTTGTTACTAGACCAAGGAAATGAAAATATTAATTATTTCATTCCTTCGAGTGGGAATCGAACTCATAACCTGACGCGCTTACAGTTCACTCTTGTGCTCTTACGAATTATTTAAAAACTAAATTAGCTATGTGTATAGTATAACGTGTAAATAAATCTATTATAAAAATAAATGTTAAATATGTTAAGAAAACACTTGAAACAGCTCTAGGATAAGTACAGAATTTTTCATAATTTATTTTCTGAAAAACTTTGTACTTAAAATAAATATTGCACTAGCCGCTAAGAAATTTAAAATATTTCGGTTTCGGGACTAAAAGATAGAGTAGAATTTTTGCTACCGAGTATATATAACATAGGTGCAAAATATGAAGCTATCGTGGCGCAGTGCTAAAGTGGATACGAAACACAGATAATTACATGATTAATTATTTTGCCAGTTGCCAGTTACGCTTGCCAGTTAGATACGTTTATATTTTATGCTTTCTTGAAAATTGGAAGTATATTGTTTTCACTTTTCAATTTAAGTATTTTAAAGATTCCACCTTAATATATAATTAAATCAGCTTCACGCTGTATCCCGCACACAGCAGGGTAGGCAGAAGGAACCTAGTGTTAAGACACTTAGTTCCCCACTTTCTGCCGAATTCTGGAGGCATTGCCTGTTGAGTGGTAGAACTCAACGCCGCGATTTCCTTCGACACCAGAGTGAAGAACTGGAAAAATAAATTTAAGTAAATATTTCGTCTCCTCAAGTGGGGATCGAACCCACAACCAGTCGATTTACACTTTTTGCCGCTGCGCCACGACTGGCCTCAATGTATATATGTAGTAGTTTTACAATCAATTAAAATTATTATTATGTCATAAATATATTTAGTCAACACTATTTATTTTTTAGAAACATTTGGCTATAATAATAACTGAATACACAAAAAAATAATAGAAATTATTTATAATATTAATAAATGTGGCCATATATCTATATAATGCAGTAAAATCTTGTAAATCCGAATAAGAATTCATATGACATGGATTTCAGCCAACTGACAGCTTAAGCGGAGGGAATGTTACACATTTACTACTAAAAGGAGACTATTCGAAAGATAAGTATATTTTTCGACCATTTTTAATATTAAAGTTACTATATCTCAAACTAAATGTGTCGAAGGCCGAGATGGCCCGCGGGAGCCCAGACTCGAGCACTATCTATGTCGGTCCTGAACCAGCCATTGGAAAGGTACTTTCAGGTACCTTCTTATTGTAGTGGCATATTATAAGCTCTTGTCGGTTAAAGCCAAAATTTAGAATACTTTATACTGATCTCTTATTCTCTTAGACACAGCTGAACGTTGGAAACGTATCCGAAATTAAGAAACAAATATTTCTTCAACTTTTGACTGAAAAGTTATAAATTTCTGTGTTTTACCAATAGTTCTCTAGTTAAAAGACGAATAACTTTATTTATTTTGGCTTTGACTGACGCCTCAAGTCAGACTCGAGTATTGACTAGTCAAACTTGGAGCGCTGGAGCTTTGTACTTTAATTATAACATATGTCACTACTAATATAATAATATACAGAATTTTAAACAATTAAGCTATTGAAGATCTATCTACAGTGGCAGTACTCATAAAATGTTTGTAATACTTTTCCCCCAGCATAATGATTTGATTAATTCAAGTAACATCCCTTATCTGTAAAGAAGGTCGGAAGACCGAACATCGAAATTTCGGCTATTCCAGCCATTATCGTGCGCTCAAGCCAAAAATGATATTTTCTACCGGGATGTAATGCTTCTAAATAACCATCTTTAACGCCTATATTATTTGAAATTGTACATTTTGTGAGTGTTCGAAATAGTAATTAATACTAAAATGTAATTATACAATAATATATCTAAGGGAAATACCCTTAGAGAATTTATTAGTGTATTTAGCAGATTATTTACAGGTAAAAACTAGAAAATTATACAAAACAAATATAATTTTCTACTTTATAGCTGTGATTTTGTAAAAAAATCAGTTTGTGAATACTTAGTTTATTTGGCTTAGTCTAAATTTCTAGCAAATTCAAGTGGCTAATTATTGCGATAGAGTTTGTAGAGATAGCTTACGACGTCATATTCCTCAATTATCGAAAAGGAATTCTTGGAAAAGGTCTGGAATTTTCTTAAATCTCTCAAAGTAGTTACAACAAAATATTATTCCACAATATATAGTAGATTAAATCCACTTTTCCACTGCTTCTAATTTTCTGTTCAGTTTTTTCAAATTCAATAAAATAGTCAGTCAAGACAGTCAGTTTTTTTGGTAAAAATATAAATAACGTAATTGGATTAAAATTGGAAATAAATATAAGTATTATTTCCTCTTTCACTTGTGCAGTGACGTACGTCATCTATTCTCTGTGGCGACGTGCTGTCATCTATCACTCATAGAAGTCTTCATAACTCACCAGCAAGAACCTTGCTGCAACGCTGTGTGTTTCTTCATACACATAATAACTGTTTTGTTGTAATGCAAAACAGCGATATTATGTTACTTCGAAACACACAGCGTTGATTGAAGACCTGTTTGTTTACTGCTGGTGAAAGAGAATGTATGCAGACAAAGGATGCAGACGCTATGTGATCTTAAAGAAAATTTTTAAAGAAATTAACTTTATGTATCTATATTAAAAGTTAATTTTTAATTTACTTATAAAACATTAAAGTTTTTCAAATTGTAACTGACATCCCAAACACCTTTGAAAATATTATTTAATTAATTTTTAATTTACTTATAAAACATTAAAGTTTTTCAAACAACCGAATAATGCTAATGCATAACACTGTTCACCTTAATAAGACATTTCTTACCAATAGTGTTTAACAAAATTTATTGGTGACTCTTTTCTTTAACTATTTTGTCATAAATTCTTTATTTAATGGTATAAGCTCGTCTCTAAGTTAGAACAAAGTATCATGTAATAATATCAAAATATCCTCTCAAATAATTTAGGATGTTTATTATAATAAATCATACTGAATCAACTTAATAATAGATTATTAAACCTAATCATTATATATTAGTAAAATTACTTCACAAAAAAAATAACCTCTTTTGAAATTATTAACTTATCTGAAATTTTCAATTCTTTCAATAAGTTAATTACTGTTTACTTATCTGAAACCTTTAATTCTCAAATATACCATAGAATAAAATTACTTTGACACATTGATTTTGCTGCTGCTTTCATAAAAATCAAAACTGATTGGTCCTCCAAACAATTTAACCTAAAAATAAAATGAATACTGCCTGATATATTAGATGTTCTGATGCATCACAATGTAAGAATACAACAAAATAATATTATGGTGTGCTACAATTTCCTTGTGCTTTGGTTCCAGAAAAAATATAAGTACAATGTATAGTAACCACTGTCCTGTGTACTTTTAGCCTGTCACATTAGCACCTTGCTATCAGGTTATAATACATATACATTCAGTTTTACTTATGGACATATCAAGTCTGGTATCTTTTCCAATTTCTGTTTTAATAA
>JAAIXJ010000301.1:221543-282947 GCA_013403705.1 Heliconius hermathena | reverse complement strand
ATACTGTAGGTGTTTACGCGATCGCCGCGTATGCGCGAATCTATTTTAAATATATTTTTATTTAAAATATATTTATTTAAATATATTTTAAATAAAAATATATTTTCTCAACTAATTTGTTGAATTAATTATTAAAAGTAAGACAACAAAAAAAAAACGCACAAAATAAAAGCGAAACACCTTTGTTTCGTTTTTATTTCATTCACCACAATCAGAGAAAGCTCCTCACAGTGGATATTATTTTTAATCTTTTTAATCCGAAGTATCGGAATATGGTTATATTACTTAAGATATGAAGACCTTTATATTCAATGAGCTATAAATTTTCCATCTGCATTCCTATGTATGGCAACAACATCGTAAATTGTGGATTCGATATATAAAATATATTCGAGGTAATGAATATTTAATATTTTCATTTTCGCGTCCTGGTACCAAGGCAAAGCATGGCGTTGGGTTCCGCCACTTAATACGCTATGCTTTGCCCTTTGTGTGGAATAACAATTTTAAATTTGAAAAATATAAATATTTCTCATCTAAATTAAATCATTGTAAAATATATCACTAAATTAACATAGAACTATGAACCTGATCGTCAGTTTCGTTGAGCATTAGTTTGCATAAGCTGCGTTTTATCACTTAGCTTAGTGCCCAAACGGTGTTAATTATGTAGGCGGTGTTTAAACAGATTTTGTCGATTTGTACGGTCTACTTATTGTCGTGAATATATAATTATAATTTAGTTAAATTATTTACCTTCATTTGTTTCAGGAATTTTCAGGAATTTCAGGAGTTTCCATGGAATACGAATAATGTGATATAGTCAGAAAAACATAATATTATTATTATATATATAATTTGTAGCTTTACATTGTATCCTGCATATAGCAGAGTACGCAGAGGAAACCTGGGAACTTAGTGAAACACTTTCCTTCTCCTGTTTACGCGGAATTCTTGAGGCATTGCGTATTAAGTGGTGAAGCAGGAAAGCCTCGGTTTTCCTTTTTACCAGAGGAAATGTACATATTAAATATTTTATTCTTCGGAAAGAGAATCGAATCCTAAACCATTGTGTTTACAGTCAAACGCCTCTGCCTCTCTCGTGCCTCTGCGCCACGACGACGCCTACATATATTAGATACCGCTATTAAACTTTATTTTCAGTGAAGACATTCCGCAAAGAAAGGAACTCGAAACATTGGCGGAATATATTGCTACACTTTGGTAAGAACCAGATCAATTAAACAAAAATAATAATTCATTCTCCCGAAATCGAGTGGGGATCGAACACAACCACCGTATTTACAGCCAAATGATAAAAAAAAATCAGTAATTTACTGCATACACTGAATAAAAACTATTGAGGAATCCTTGTTCTTCTTCTTGGAAATCTTTGTGGACTTTAAAATCCCGTTTCAACTGTTTTTCTTAGAAATTTCAAGAAATCTTTTCTTAGTTTTAGTGCAAATGCCTTGAATAACCTACCTGTCAAATATCAACTTTCTAAGTCCGACAGGGTCACTAAGTGACTTATCTAGAAATCTTATTTCTATTTTAAGATATCTCTGAATCACCTCATAATATCTCTGACATTACACCTTGAATAAACTCATCGATTGATTTAATTAAATTGAATGAAATTCGGAGCAAAAAGTAGATATCGTAGCAAATATAATCGATAGGTTATTTTTCTATTTGTTTACGATAAAAATAATTGGATAGTATGTATGTAGTGGGTAGTGATATACATCGACAATTGAGGAAGGGCGTTGGTTGAATCACGCAAAGCTTAGTTCACTTTTTGTATGAAGTAGTCATTAAATGAACACCTTTGATGATAAAATGGTTGTAGAAGTGATATATATCATCATTTGTTCTGCTGTGTGACAATGTACTGAAGTGCAATAGTTATGAGGGCTGCAGTTGGATTGTTAAGAAAATACGATTTTTATACATAAACTTATATTAATAATATTTTAAATTTAAATACAAATTAAATCTAAAACTAAACTATATCTAAGACTACTGCTTTCAATGTTAGAAGAACAGTAATCTGTTTAAACCAGTGGCGTAGCTGGGGGGGTGCGAGCGGTGCAGTCGCACCGGGCATCAAAAGGAAAGGGGCATCAAAGTCTACGATCAATTCTTCTATTTTTTTTTCAATCAAGAATCAAGAAATGTACAAGAAAAATAAGAGAATGAAAATGGAAAATACAATCTCGCCATCATGTCAATTGAACATGAACTAATTGATNCGATTGCCCGGCAAATCGGTCGTGTCATTGCCCTTTCGCTTGGTCTCTGTCACACAAACGACATCCAAATCTCTATCATCCATCACATCTAATAATTCATTCATCTTTTCTTCCATCCCTCCTCTTACATTCCACGTAGCTATTTGTAGCTCCGTCCTCCACCTCCCGCCGTTCCGGACATGGCGTGTTGGGTGGCGGTCCCCAACGCCGCATTCGTCGCCACTTGACACACCAGCGGGGACGTATCGGTGCGCGTCGCCTTGGGAGGACGTCCTATCAGTGCGCTTTTGCGAGTTGCACGTGGCAGAAGTGGCTCGTGGAACGTTGCAGCCCTCGTAAGGGCTGGCAGGGGTCGCTACGTGCAAGCCTTCCATCTTGGACCCCCATTATAACTTATATATATTATATATAAGTTATAATGGGGGTCCAAGATGTTAGATGTGATGTGGTTATTATAGTTTTGAAGCAATAAAAATGTATATATCTACTCTACTGTGTTTTGAAATCCGAAATTACTTTGACCATATTAAAGGGCATCAAGTCCTAAGCCGCACCAGGCAGCAAATACCCTAGCTACGCCACTGGTTTAAACCTAAATTAATGTAATTTAACTTACGACTTAATTACTCCACGATGGAATAATAAGTGTGGGAAAAGAAGAAATTCCTTTCCTACCGGCGCTGTTCACCCGATCTCTCCCTTATCAGCATTTTTTGGCGCTCGCCCGCCTATTAGACGGACACATTAAATAAATTTTCCGTGACACCGAGCGCTATATAACACAATTGTTTATTTTCAATTTCAAAATATTTTGTGATTTTTTTGTGTAGTGTGGATATGGTGTTAAGTTCCGCAATTGCACACGAAACGTCTTTGTTTGCTCAGAAAGTGAAGAACAAACCGATGTTTTAGAATTGAACGCTTAATTGGGTTTTACATTACTATATCCATTTTCATATTATACTACTGGTATATTTGCTTAAGTTTATAACCAATTTCAAAAAAGTTATCTATTGAATTTTTAATTGTTTTGTGTATTTGTTACATAGCACAACACAAGCGAAGAAAAAAAAATACGAATGTAAATGCGACAAGTTGTGGGTTCGTTTCCCACATTGTAATGATCTATACCAGAACCAAAATGTAAAAATAAAATCAGCTTCACGTTGTACCCCGCACACAGCAGGGTAAGCAGAGGGAACCTAGTGTTAAGACACTCCGTTCCCCACTTTCTGCCGAATTCTGGAGGCATTGCGTGTTGAGTGGTAGAACTCAACGCCGCGCTTGTCCTCGACACCAGAGCGAAGAAATGGAAACATAAATTTAAGTAAAAATTTCATCTCCTCGAGTGGGGATCGAACCCACAACCAGTTGGTTTTACAGTCACACTTTGTGCCCCTGCGCCACGACTGGCCTCTAGTAATATAATAAATAAAATAATAATAATAATAAATAAAATAATATAAATATAATTTATAATATTAATTAATTTACAGCTTGAGATAAATACAATCTTATAAATAATAATTTAGTTCAGTTCTTTAATTACGCGTTCCGTTCATAAATAATATTAAAGTGACGTAATATACCGTAGGTAAACCACGCAGATATCAAATATATTTATTAAAAATAATTATATTTAATCATTGTGTATTATTACTTAAAATAAATAATAAAATAATTAATATTTTAATTATTGTAAAATATCAGGTTGGCTGAATAAGCTAGTCAAAGTCAAGAAAAAGGAAAGAAAGAGAAGGAAGATGGCGGACGCGTCTGGTGAAGGATAATGATTCAAAATATTTAGACAAGTTTTAATTTATATTTAACATATATTTAGTTACAACTTATATGTAAGATGCATGTGAGTTAGTACATGTGATAGTGATATAAGTAGTAGAGGCTGGTAGAATAAGTTATAACTGCTTATTACGTATTTACAGTTGTTTATTTTGGAATACTTTGTCGGTAAGTTTTTAATAGCTTATTATTAAAACAAAGAAGAGTAATATTAATGCACGTAATGCCGTCAATATCCAGAGATAATTATTATTTATTTAGTAAATGGAAATAAATACATGAATATATTTTTATGAGGTATGTAAAATTACAATTATATTAACGTACTCAACTTAACTTAACAAATGCCTGCCGCCATCTTTGTTAGATGCGTGTATTTAAATGAATTGTGAAATAAGAATTAAATAGGTTTGGTAAATTATAATTACTTATAAATGTAATGTCTATATATTATATTAGTTAATATTTAACATGTTACTATAAAAGGAAATATAATAGTATAATTTATAATATAAAACTATTATATCAAAATACGTACTATTTACAATTTATAAATATTATACAGGGTGGAAGTGTCAGCACCACATTAAATGAAACCACAGTTTTAACTACTCTATAAAAGCCTAATATAATTCAGAAAAAAATAAATTCGCAAAAATGAAAAAGTTTTTTTTTCAAACAAAATAAATAATAAAATAATTGTTTTAAGATAAAACGCCATTTGTCAAGAATATTATAAACACGCACACATACGCGCACACTAAGCTGTCAAAGCGGCAACGTCGCACACGCTTCATTCAAGAAATCGAGTCGCAGCAACTAGCGTAGGTATGTAGCAAACGGCGGCGAAGTGATGTTAAATCAACGCAACACTTAGGAATACACTTTACACACACTTTTATCATATTCTTTCTGTCCACTTATTATTTGCTACATTTTTAAATTTTNGTATAATTTTGTGGGTGGTTCAATAACCTTGCATTATTTCGAAATAATTTCATAATAAAGTAAAAGAAATAAAGTAGCATTTTATTGAACAATTTTAATAAGAGCTTTGAACGTTGTTTAGATTTATTATAAAAAATAAGTAATTGCGTGACAAAGAACGAGACATATCGTTCTTTCTCACTCGGTTATGTGTTTATGAATGAAAAGTAGAAGATCGGTAACGCTTAGTAGTAGTTTTTGTAGTAGTACGTGTATGTGTGCGTCACACGAAATAAAGGCTTGGATAAAAATGGTGAAATGAAAAAAAAATCCTACGTCTAAACTGTTGAGGTACCTTGATTAATTTCTTTTGCTTTGTGTTTGAAATATTTTACCCTATATGCAGTTTCAGTAAATGGAGCGCTGCCGCTTCCACCTGTATAATATGAGTCTATTTAATGTCCTACAATAAAGGTAATCTGTCAAGATATTTAATTAATTATCATAGAGATATTAGACAGTAACAAAATATTAAGATTATAAACTATTTGTACCATTGTCGGAGTTCATTGACCCTATGTTTTACTAATAACTGATATTGGAGTCACAACCGACTGCTGCTTGGCTTCGCTGTTACTAATATGCTTGTCTAGGCAAATTGCTATGGCCTTTAGTTATTATACCGCGATCGACGTTGTCTCGCGGTGCGCTTACGATGCATAAGCGATGCTTGTATGGTATTGGACATACATCTATGTAAAATAATTTCTACAGTTGTTCTATAACTCTTTGTATGATGAGTAGGTGTGTGGTACTATTTTATGTCCTGGAACTCCGGTGTATGTAGTAGTGTCCACCCGTCTTGTATGGGTGTGTGGTACTATTTTATGTCCCGGAACTCCGGTGTATGTAGTAGTGTCCATCAATCGACGTCACGAATCACCATTCTAATACATCTTAATATAAACAAGCGTACCCAGTACGTTCAGAAAGATCACACAAACGTCCCGGAGAGTTCAATAAAGACTGCTGCAACCACGATCTGGTAGGAATTCACGGGCGGGGCGGTGCCCTTGCGCTTGCTTCCTTATATTATAACTAAAGATTCTACACAGTTATAATAGAGAGGAAGATAGGACGTCTTCGATGTACTTAAGAAATGTCACGGGAGATTAAAACAGACAGACTACGACATGTTATTTATTATAATATATTTTAAATCAAAATAAATCAGCTTCACGCTGTATCTCGCACACAGCAGGGTAGGCAGAGGGAACCTAGTGTTGAGACACACCGTTCCCCACATTCCGCCGAGTTCTGGAGGCATTGCGTATTGAGTGGCGGAACTCAACGCCGCAAGAGCGAACAAATGAAAATATAAATGTAAGTAAATATTTTATCTCCTCGAGTGGGGATCGAACCCACAACCAGTCGATTTTACAATGACACTCCGTGCCCCTGCATCACGACTGGCCCCTCATATTTTTTTTTATTTTACATAACAACATTTTTGACATAAGACATTTTATAAAACTCGGTCTTCTGTTTTGGTCGGTACTCTATGTCTGGGGTTGTTCACTAGACATTTATCAAAATTATAGGTAATGCTCATTCTGGGACTACGTATATTTGTTTACTTCCAAGTATAAAATACGACTAAAGTGTTGAAAGATTGCAATGAAGTACAAAAGATAGTTCAAAAGAAAATATTCTATCGATACTATAATTATTTCAAATTAAGACGTAATCGTTTCCAGTGTATTTTTTATTATTATTTTTAAGATAATATTTTTTTTATAAGTAGTTAACTACAAGTTGTTAACATAATATGTATAATATGTACATAACAAAAAGTAAGTATCATACTAATATTTTTAATGTTGAAATTTTTATTTTTGGTTAAAAATATCAATCAAGAATAATTTTGATTAAAGAGTTTTTTTTACGAATTTACATAAATTTATTTTTAAACCTACTATTTATCCTTGTTATAATTATTTTTACTGAATAATGCGATATCCTTAAAGAAATATATGCTTAATTTGATTTTAGCTGTTATATGATGTATTTAGTATGAAAATAAAATCAAAATAAATAAATCAACTTCACGCTGTATCCCGCCCCAGGGTAGGCAGAGGGAACCTAGAGTTAAGTCGCTCCGTTTTCCACGTTCCGCTGAATTTTGGAGGCATTGCGTGTTGAGTAGCGGAACTCAACGCCGTAGTACAGTATTAAAATGCTTGTATTTTTTAAGATATTTTTACATACAAACAAAACTAATATATATTATTCCCAAATTATAAAAAAATCTATCAATATATTATATCAATATATAATAACGACTATTTGATTAAAAGGAATTCAGGAAAAATTACCCTTTTATTTTGTCATTAGGAAGGGTTATAAATACATATGCTGTCTTTGCTAATCAATCACAGAAGTTTCCATGATTTTAGTCAGTACTAAAGTGTCTATTCGCACGTATATTCCGGTACATATTGTACCGGATTCTAAAATGAAAATGAAATATATTAAAAATAAATACTTAGCCTTCTGGTTACCTATTGAAAGTAAGTAAGAGGTCTTTTTAATTAAAATATTACTAAACAACAAAACTAACAACAAAGTTTCTGTCAAACTCTAACGTGTGGCATAAAATGTGCATGATATGATGAAAATTTATATAGAAACTACTTCATATATACTTATACTCACACTCACACTCACACATTCACGCTCACGCTCTCACTCTCACTCTCACTCTCACTCTCACTCTCACTCTCACTCACACTCATACTTATATTCTTCAAATTTTTGTTTTCTCAATTTAGCCAGACAAAGCGTGGCGTTCGGTGATGTCACCAAAAAATTATTGACTCTTAATAGACCTGAAATATAACTAGTTATATGTGGCGCAGTGACATAAATAGAGTAACTGTTTGTAGGTTCGATTCCGCACGGGGGTATTAATGATATTCGTTTCTTTGCTTGGTAACAATATAAAGTATGGGACAGCGTTTCGCCACAGAACACGCATTGTTTCAAAACATAGTTGGTGAGTGGGGAAAAGAATGTTTTGACACTACATTCCCTCTTTTCACAACGCTATAGACACAAAGTGAAAATAAAAAAATAATTTTATCAAAATAATTTTCAACTACCCTCACATTGCAATATACAAAAAAGAGAACAAAAGTTTAAATACGAGCTTACAACATTATTTCATAAGTGTATGAGCTTTCAGAGAATAAAATTGACGTAATTGGACAAAACGCTGGAAAATTTGTCGCTTCGTTTCAAGTGTGCTTGCGCGCGACTCTCGTGATTGGACAGATATTCTCACTCATACCCGTAAATGGAGTGTGGAGTGAGAGAGCTTCAGATGTCAAGTATGTACTTAAGGATAAAAATATATGAAAACTTATTTATCTATTATGATCATTATTTTTTATGATGTTAATATAATTACATTTTTTTAGTTATACGCTGTATTTTGCATATATCATATAGGGATAATAAAATAATTAATTAATTTAAAACGCGACACGTTGTGGGTTCAATTCCCATTCAGGAGAAAGAAATATTTCCTATTTTCATTTCCTCGCTCTAGTAACAAGGTAAAGCGCGGCGTTCAGTTCCGCCACTCAACTCGTAATGCCTCCAAAATTCGGGAGAAAGCAAAAACGGAAGTATCTCTATAGGAAAGAAGTGTCTTAATACTAGGTTCCCAGTTCCATCTGTCCTTGCTATGTGCGGAATATATCATTCAGCTAAAAAAAATATAATACAATTTTATTGCAGATTCGTATGGTCGTCATGGAAGTGCACTTACTCATTCCTGTCGTTGTTGGGCCAAATTTTTATAACTTGTATGTGTATCCATAAAGTTTTACACTCCGCGTCGTCGTTAAACGGCATAAGTACGTATTTACTTTTATCTTTTACATTTTTCTTTTGTATTGTTCAGGATTTCTTTTAATTTTTTTGGTTTGTTACAAACAAACATGTTAATGTTTTGTAATTTGGAAATCTTTTTAATTAAATTTTCCTTACTTTAATAATTACTCTACAGGTGGAAGTGTCAGCGCTCCTTTTATGGGAACAGTATATAGGGTAAAATATTTCAAACCCATACCTAAAGAAATTAATCAAGATACCTCAACAGTTTAGAATAATTAAAAATTAAATTGTATTAGGCTTTTATAGATTACTTAAAACTGTGGTTTTATTTAAAGTGGTGCACTTCCACCCTGTATAGATTTTGTTTTTTTTTTTTTAATTTTATTACATACATACACTCACACATAGTTTCCCGCTTTTAATTTTTTTCTGCGTAGCCTAGACAGAAGGAATCTAGTGTTAACGAACTTTGTTCTCCATATTCCACTCTGGGACTGAGACTGGCCACAAAAAAGGATTTACGTATAAAAATAAATATTAACACAAAACATATTCATATAAATATTCAATTTAAATGTCGATTGTGCTTTATCTACAGCATTTGAAAACTTTAGACAAGTATTGGTCTGCACTGTAGTGCATTCTCGTGTAGACGATACAGTTTTATGTTTAAATTCTATTCTATTCTATAGTAAACTTTTGCCTGTTATTTTTAGTTGTAGTGATACATTGTACAACTATGGGTGCGATCGTTAGTTCAACTTTCATATTTGAAAATTTTGTTTTAGATGCGAAAATTATGATTATTTGTTTTTTATAGTAACAATATGTAGTAAAATACACTTATAAAATTGTCTACTTAATTAAGACATTTAGTTTCGCCAATCAAGAAACACGCAATGTCTCTATTATTAATTTGACACTAGGTTTCCTGTAAAATAATAACGGCCAAAAGCTTTTTGTACAGGTTGTATATTCCAGATAAGTTTTTCGGTTCCGGCCCAAAGTCTACGTACTTTCTTAGCTTCCAACTTTATCCCTTGCGGGGTAGTTCGAGAGAACAGAACGCTAAACACTACGGTCTCTGCAAACCTCTTACGCCGGCCTCTGTCATTAACCTCTTCATACATGCTCTCCGAGGGGTCCTCATGATGTTATACATGACCTTCTTCCAGTATAATTGGGACTCTTTTCGAAGGTCAACCGAGATCTCCCCTGGCTCTCTTTCAGCTCACTTTTATTTTGTTAATCTTTTGACGTGTTAATCTATATATATATAAAAGGACATGTTATGACTGACTGAGGTAAGACCCACGCACAGCCGTAAACGCTGTGTGTAGAAACGTAAAATTTGGACCGATATTTATTTTTGTAATCTGGACATCCACTAAGAAGGGATTTTGAAAAATTTTAACCCTAAAGTGATGAAATAGGGGTTGAAAGTTTGTATAGATTTTTTTTTAATTTTGATAAACGGCACGGCACGGCACTGATTTTTATAAAATTTGGAATAAAACTCTTAAAACCATTTCATTGAACACGTTTTTCATGGTGTTTTAGAATTCACCCCCTAAGGGTGCAAATAAGGGCTTGAAAGTTTGTATGAAAAAATCTTTAAATGGCCACCGTTTTTTTTTATAATGGAATTCAGACTATTAAAAATATTTTATTGAACACGTGTTTCGTGTTTTTTTTAGAATTCATCCATAAGGGTACAAATAAGGGGGCAAAACTGCGCGCGCCCACTAGTATCTAATAAATCGATGGACGCCGGCTGTACGCACGAAAGGCATGAGTCGTTGTCACGTTTCGCCTAAGCCGAGAGAGCAAGCGAGAACGCGGAACTAACAAAAATTTTTTTGTACTCGATAAGTGCAAAAAGAAATATTATTCCTTTGTATTATACAAAATAATTGTAATAGCGATAAACGTATGCAATTTTTCATCAATGTTTTCTTATGAAGTTATTAATATAAATATTATCATCTGTAAACGGACTTTACAGACAACCAGTTTTTGCCATTTTCTCATCACTCTTCTCGATGAGTTCAAGCCCCAAGAATGAAAAAGAACGTTCTCAGGGAGAACGTTCTTTTTTCTCAGAGAGAGCGTTCTTTTTTCTCAGGGAGAACGTTCTTTTTCATTCTCACCGTGACGTTCTCGCTAGTACCTACCATTGTGTGTATCTCTTCATTTTGGATTTGGTCACCTAAATTGACTCCTTTTTAAATTGTATATACTACAAAAAAATTGCATCTCCACAGCATTCTATCTTTAATTCTTATTTTGTAATACCTATGTTACGCTCATAACAGGCGATACCAGCACTGCATTGTGTATGGTTATAATTCACTTTTAAATTTATTTTCTTGAAATGAGTTTTTATATATATTTTTACTTTTCTTTCTATTTTTCAGCACCAATCATCTTCTACAGTACAACATGTATAACGATGATGTTATTTCTGAAAGTAGCGAGAAAATGGCCAGAACTTGTCAAGCATATTGCTAAGATTGAAGACTTAGACCCCTATCATCAAAAAAATCTGGCGTATAAATGTAACGCCACGTGTTTTATTGTTTTAAGTTTAGCTTTGTGTAAGTTTTGCGTTCTTTTATATATACGAGAAGTTAAACTCGGGGCTATTTTCAATTCGCCACTCTAGGAGCGGTGGGCACGTGTTTCTTTTTATCAATTTCAGACTGTATCCCGCGCACAGCAAAGTAGGCAGAGGGAACCTAGTGTTAAGACACTCCGATTCCCACATTCCGTCGAAGCATTGCGTGTTGAATGGCGGAATTCAACGCCAGGCTTTTGACTTGCCAGAGCGAAAAAATCAAAATATTAATAAATACAATCTCTCGAGTGGAATCTACTACCATCACGTTGGAGTCACATCCTTGTGCCCCTGCGTCGCAACGGCCTCTCGGGAAACGCGCGCGTTCAATTCCGTTATCCGCAAATTTTCTGAAATATTTAGAAACGTGCAGAATAGAATGTTCATTTTATATATTCTCTGTCTGCCTTATAATATACACTTATTGAATAATTAAAAATATATATATTTCTAATGTTTGTTTCAGTGGAACACATTTTATCTTTATTATCAGCAATAGCTGGTGCTTTGGCATGTCATTCAAATGGACTCTCCTATAAGAAGTTTGTAAATCATTTTTATCCTTGGGTCTTTAATTTTTTACCATATTCTTTTGGGTTAGGAGTTTTTACTCAGGTAAATATAGATAAATATTATATTTTTATTTTTTTAAATATACTTGTGCAATATAAAGGCTATAGTTTAAACAGTTTAAATCATAGTAGCCCAAGTTAATTAAAAATTTGGCTAAAAATAACCAACGCATACGATTATTTGCGAGTTTATGTTCTATATTGAGAAACAACTACCCAAAATAATGAGAAGATAAAAATAGTTTAAATAAAATTAAGCCGATTTCAAATACCTTTCAATTGTAAGTAGGCCTACGATCGTAGATACGATACGATAGATGTTTCTTATAGAAGTACTTCATAGCGATCATTTTAAGAGCTACAGTACCGATTTTTATAAAACTTGGACTTAGACTGCTTGTTAGCCTACATTTTTTAGTTTTCACGTGATTTCCCCCGCACAGCAGGGTAAGGGAACTTAGTGGTAAAATTCAATTTCCCATTTTCCACTGAGACTTTCTAAAATTTCTGGAGGCATTAGATGCTGGAACTCAACGCCGCGCTTAGCCTAGACGCCAGAGCGTAGAAAAGAAAATATTAAATGTTTCATTTTCTCGAGTGGGAATTGAACCAACAACCTGTCGCGTTTACAGTCACACGCTTGTGCCCCTGCCCCACGGCAGTGTAAATCATCATTCTCAAATATTATCCAATGCTAACCATATTACATGGATACAAATCGAACTGAAACCCCCTTTTATTTTGAAATCGGTTAAAAATTATAAGCTCTTTCAAAAAGTAAGAAATATTAAAATTAGCTTCACGCTGCATCTCGCACACAACAGGGTAGGCAGAGGGAACCTAGTGTTAAGACACTCCGTTCCCCAGAACTTGAAATATTATGTTAATATAATAAATATATTATATTATAGTAAATTATTATTTCAGTTTCTTCATTTCCAATCTACATTCATTTGGAACTTCTCAGATTTGTTCGTAATATGCATGAGTTATTACTTGACGGCGCGCCTGGATCATGTAAATCAGAAGTTGTTGAATGCCCAAGGGAAGGTGAGTAGCGTGACGTATTAGAATTCTGTTTAAGTGAATGATGAATATGGAAGAGGTAAGTCTCATACGATTTAATATTTTATAAATTCTCTTTTATTTAAATTTAAGCAGTTTAATTTTTTTTCCCATTTTTTTTATATTATAACAATATAATTAACTTAAGTAGAGAACCAATTGACGCGCATAATAATACGCGTTAGCGTTGCCATAGCAACGTGTATGCTACATTATAAATATAAAAGTATAAATATTGTCAAATGTACGGTACTGCGTGCAATGTTTTGTTTATTGATTTAATTTACTTTATAAACATTATTATTCCCCACTCGAGAAAATGAAATATTTACTTACATTTGTATTTTCATTTCATCTTTTGAGTTGAGTTCCGCCACTCAACACGTAATGCCCTCAGCCCGGCGGGAAGTGGGGAACGGTGTGTCTTAACACTAGGTTCCCTCTGCCTACCCTGCTGTTTGCGGCGTGAAGCGGATTTTTAAATTTAATTTAATCTTTATAAGTTATTATTATACTCACCCTGGCGCAGCGACACAGGGGGGTCAGTTCCCACATGGAAAATTAATTATTACATTTCCATTACATTTCCCCCTTCTGGTATGAAGAAAAAGTGCGGTGTTGAAAAATGACTCAAAAATTAGACGGTGCGTGGAGAACGGAGTACCTTGACACTAAGTCGTCAGTGCTGCATATGCGCAGCATATTTTTTTACATTTTTTTCTATGCTATTACAGTATTTACCAGAAGTATTTTGGAGAACGACTCGCGACGACTACGGACGTGCAGTTCAACTTGTGAGAAAAGTGGACGAAGTGATCAGTGGAATAATATTCATATCTTTCGCGAACAATCTCTTTTTTATATGTCTTCAACTGTTTAATACCTTGGAGTAAGAAATGTTTTGTTTTAAAATTAAATTTTGACTCCTTTTTAAATTATACTCGTAGTCCCTGCGGTTTTTCCCGTAAAAAATAACCAAGAATTGTGTATGATACAGTTGGTTAACGTGATAGACTCAATTATTATAGTCCTAGCTTTCTACGATAATGTAAGCATGATAGTTGTGGGTTCGATTGCCACACGGGGGATTTTATAATTTTAATTTGCCGTTCAATGACATGACAAAACGAGGCGTTGAGGTACGCCAGGCTATGAAAAAACTCGAACATTGCTGGAAAGCGGGGAACGTAAGACTCCTTCTGCTTTGTACGTCATAAAGAAAAAAATATATTCGTTAATAATAATAATTATATCTCATATCATTTGCCAATATTTTCATAAAAAAATATATCCCCAAATCAAATATGAACCTGCACCCATCGTTTGTGAAAACTTAAAAGCTTTAATTCGAAAATTACTAATCCCTTGTAAAATGGATAAAGCACTTTCTTTTTTGATGATTAAAGGAGGATATCGTAAGAACATTTACATATGCTTTTATAATTGAGTGTGCTTACATATACATTTTATCTTCCATAATATGTATACTCTCGTAATAAAAAATATATTTGGGCTATACTGGCGCAGTGGCATAGCGTCTGATTGTAAATGAGACAGTAGTGGCTTCAATTCTCATTCGAAGGAATAAATTATTTTCAATTTCTCGCTTTGGTAATGAGACTAATCTTGGCATTGAGTTCTGCCACTTTACACGTAATGTTTCGAAAACTAGGCGGAAAGTGAAAGTGTAAAATAGAAAAGCAAAAAATAACCACTATCTTGTTTAGGTCTCTGAAGTCAATACATTCTTGTTGTTTTCTTATCGTTCTCTTCTTTGAAAGCTAAGGTTACCAAGGTGCTGCAAATGGACTGTATGACTCTTCTATAATATTTTTTCAACAAATCTTGCCCTTTGTTCTTCTATCTTCAACTTATCCTCTATTAAACACCTGTAAGGTCTTTTACGACAAGTAAATCAATGCGTGCTTCATTTTCTTTTACCGTTCCAATATCATACTTATCCTTTGCAAAGATTGATTTATATTTTTCCATTAGTTTGCTTATTTCAGATTTTTGTTGACTATTTAAATGATTCAGTTCTATTATAAATTTTTCGCCTTTTACATGTTCATTGAAGCTATTTTTATCTTCATTTTCATTAGAATAGTGTTTAAAATGTAGTTCTTTCTTAATGTTTTTTTGTTTAGTTTCCAAGTTTTCATTTTGAATCAAGTTAAACTTTTTTTAATCATATCCATTCCAATTATCTTCAATGTAAGCATCCACTTTTCTTTCTATATCCAAAATTTCTAATTTTATTGAAGCCAAATCTTTCGTCTTTTTAACATCAATAATTGTGATTAACTTTATATTATTATAATCAGTTTTTCCTCTTTGCTTCAGTCTTAACAATTTAGAATTTATCAGAGATCAAACATTAGAGCCAGAATCATATAGGTATACCAAATATGTTTAATTTTTCTACCAATTTTAATCTGAATTTAATTAATGGTGTTTTTACTCGTTTTTTTGACTCTTTATCACTTAAATCAACATTCAATATTGTGCTATTTGCGTTATTATTATACATTACTACTAAATTTATTATAATAACTATTTTTATACAAGGCCAGTCGTGGCGCAGAGGCACAAAGTGTGACTATAAAATCGGCTGGTTGTGGGTTTGATCCCCACTCGAGGAAATGTAATATTTATTTACATTTATATTTTCATTTCTTCGCTCTGGTGTCGAGGCAAAGCTCAGCGTTGAGTTCCGCTATTCAACATGCAATGTGGAGAACTGAGTTCAATGGGAACAGAGTGTCTTAACACTAGGTTCTCAGGTGCTCTGCCTACTTTTCTATAAGCGGTAAACAGTAAAGCTAAAAAAATATATTTATAATTTTAATTTGTATGTGATAATAAATGGAACGAACATTTGTTAGAAGATTTAAAAATATTTATGCAGTTAGGTGTCTCGAGTGTGCCATTACGACGGCATATACTAAATTACGCATAATATGCAGCGAAGTGTGCAATAGTAAGCTATGGTTTTCAAGCTCATGTTGTCTAGATATTGCACCGGTGCCCAGTCGCTTCAGTGATCACCCCACGTCACAGACTATAAGCACGATACTTACATTTTTTAAATATTTTTTATCTATATTTCATAAAGCTGTTATATCTGTTGACAATAATAATTTATTTAAATATAAAGAATTACTATTTATATAAAATTTGATTTAAGACTAAATATGATAAAAAAATATTAATTTAAAAACAAATTTTAAATATAATTTTGTTAAAAGGCGAATTAATGCCAGAGTGCTTGCCAAAATAAATCAAAGGAGCCCAAATACGACCTGTCAACTTTTCTTAGTTCAGAAGTTTCTTTGGCCACCTTCCGGTTCCATCTTCAGTATATAATATAGATATTTGACCTCGCCTGCCATTTTGGATTAACAATATTGATTATATTACGTCATTTTATTGTCATCAGAACTGAAGCAGTAGTACAAATTTCAGGTCAATTGGACATTGGGCAATAGGCAATAGGTTAAATTATCAGCTTCACGCTGTATCCCGCACACAGCAGGGTAGTCAGAGTGAACCTAGTGAGACACTCCGTTCCCCAATTTTCGGCGAATTCTGGAGGCATTGGGTGCTGAGTGGCGGAANTTAAGCGCGGCGTTGAGTTCTGCCCCTCAACACGCAATGCCTCCAGAATTCGGCAGAAAGTGGGGAACGGAGTGTCTTAACACACTAGGTTCCCTCTGCCTACCCTGCAGTGTGCGGGATACAGCGTGAAGCTGATTTATTTTTTATTTTATATATAATATATTTTATGAATATCAAATATCAACATTGGTTGTATTTTTTAGTTCGAAACAATAAAAAATTCTAATAGAAATTACGATAATGTCGTAAAAAAATCATGTTAGAATATTACAGATTAAAGTAATAAAAAAATCATATTAGAAGTCATTATATTTGTCAATCAATTCTGCTTATTAAATCAGTAATCATGTATTTTAAGCGGGCGAAGCTGTGGGCGACCCGCTAGTACAAAATAAATGTATACGCCCGCAAACTTAAATTTTGTCAACTTTTACTTGTACTTCCCGTTAACTAAATCCTGAAATTCGTATGGAACCATCTGTGGGCGAATCCGACTCGTCTTGACAGTCTTGGGTTAGATTACGAATTGGAGATGAAATATTCTAATATTTACATTTCTTCGCTCTGGTAATGAGGCAAAGCGCGGCATTAAGTTCTACCATTCCACTCCAAATGCTTGGAGAATTTAACGAAAAGTGGTGATAGAAGAACCAGAATATTTTATTTTATTAAGTTAATATTGAAAAAGAAAAATCTCGGATATTATGATATTAAATCCCTGTAAATATTACCTAATATGGCACTAAGCCAAAAGCTCGGCGTTGAATTCCACCACTGAACACGCAAGGTCTCGAAAAATTCGGCAGAAAATGGGGAACAGAGTTTATTAACCATAGGTTTACCCTGCCTACCCTGGTATATGCGGGATACAGCGTAAGGCTGATATAACCCATATTTGGTCTCGGCATTTTGGTTCCCATCCCAGTTTGCGCCTACCGTGCTACGTGGTATAACAAGCTCTTAAAATTAAAATGTCTAAAATAAAACATTTTTTTAGGGTTCCATCCCTCTAAAGGTAAAAAAGAAACCCTTATAGGATCACTTTGTTAAGTGTACCATGTTAACATTTATAAAAGATCTTTTTCAGAGACGGTATAAAAGGACAAGCCGAATGCTCCAATCAAGAGAAAGGGTAAGCTTAAGTAAATATTATAGTAAATGATAATTTTCCAGACAACTTATTGCTAACAAGTAATCTATTTTTTAAATATTATAGTATAAAGAAAATCAGCTTCACGCTGTATCCCGCACACAACTGGTTAGGCAGAGGGAACCTAGTGCTAAGACACTCCGTTCCCTACTTTCCGAACTCATCGCCGCGCTTTGCCTCGACACCAGAGCGAAGAAATGGAAATATAAATTTAAGTAAATATTTCATCTCGTCGAGTGGGGATCGAACCCACAACCAGTCGGTTTTACAGTCACACTTTGTGCCGCTGCGCTACGACTGGCTTCATAATTTATTTATTTATTTATTCAGACATACAGCCGATGACGGATGTCTGTATTATGTACATAATAATGTTAAGCACGACTTTTTATTATTTACAGAAAGACAAGCCTCCTCGGTGGCTACGAAGCAGCTCTCTATTTTCTTTTCTCTCTATTTTATCTCATAGCTAGATCAGTCGCGGTCTCCCTAATTGCTTCACAAGTAAATTCAGCTTCTACTGTACCTGCACCTGTTCTGTATGATGTCCCATCTCCCGTATACTGTGTGGAGGTAATAATATTTGTTTTATTTGTATCAGCATCATACTTTTCCCCCATTGCAGTATCGTGAGAAAATCTAATGTCTTGACACGCCGTTCTCTATTTTCACCTAATTTCTGAGGCATTAATGTGAAGACCGATGAGCCGACCGATGATGATGACCGTGAGGACCTATAAGTAATTCTTCAATCAATAAAATCTTTACCAGGAACCCCGCATAATTTATAGAGGTCCCGACTGGTAATCCTAATAAACTATTGGGCTTGTTTATTTTATTTTTAGTTTTATGCAGTCGGGGTTTTTGTTTTAATATATTTTTTTATTTTTCACTTTTTTGTTAGGATTCATTAAAAAAAAAAGTTGAAATCCTCGTATTGAGTTTATTGAGAATTGATATTATGGTATTCGAAACCAATTTTTTTTTATTATTCCAATGGTTTCTTTGAGGTATAAAAGTAAGAAATAAAATTTACTTTTAGCTAAAATTATTATTAACATAATTAAATTGTTTCTTAGTGCTAAGCTTTTATAGCTTTACTTATTATCCCATTCATAGCAAGTTAAGCAGAGGGAACCTATTGTTAAGACACTCCGTTTCCCATGTACCACCCAATTATCAAGACATTGGGTGTTAACTGGCGGTACACATCCGCCGTGTCTCAATTTTGCTAGAGATAAGAAATGAAAATAATACATTCCCCCGAGTGGGAATCCAACAACAACATATCGTGTTTACAAGCAGACTCTGTACTACTCCGCCATGACGACCTCAATATACTCATATAAATTAATATTCAAAATACCTTTTAACCTCAGTCAATCTATATAACTTATTAGTGTTTCACAGTAACTGTTCATGAAGTTACCAGCCACGAGCACAACCCAAGTTTGATACCAATTTATTACAGGTCCAAAGGTTTCTGGATCAGGTGAATGGGGACAAAGTGGCGTTGAGTGGGTTGCAATTTTTTAATGTTACTAAAGGATTGTTGTTGACGGTAAGTAATACAAACATAATAACATTGAAGTTTCTCTCGTTTCCAATATTATTTACAAGTATATTAATACTTGAAGAAAAAATGTTTTAGAAAATATCGTAGCGGACTCGAATCGCGGCTCATGGATACCGCTGGGCTCTTGGACGGGACCCAGGTGGTGCATTTTCGAATCCCGCTATGATAAAGTATACGTATTCTCAAATATATATATTTTCTTTTTGAGGAATAACACCTTAGATGATGTTAAAACATTCGCCGTATAATAATCTTTGAGATAAAAATCTTTTTAATGGTAATAATCAAGAAAACTGCACTCTGCTGTCACTCAACATGCATGCCTCTAGAATTCTGCGGAAAGATAAAAACGGAATTATCTTCATGGCAACGAATTGTCTTTATACTTGGTTCCCGGGTCACTTCGCCTACCCTGCTTTGTACGGGATACAGGATGAACCAGAAAAAAAAAATAAAAGTATATTTAAGTGGCGTATCTGTACATCAATCAATTGTTGCAATCCCCTTCGAAATATATTTTAATATTTCCAATTGAACACAAAAAAAGATAAATCGTTTCCCTTTACAAAACTGACTTGAAAAAGTAAAAATTCATATTCTTTGACCAATCACAAACGGCGAACAAAAGACCCAAGCTAAACCTATAAAGATCCATTTAATCTTATTTAAAAGCACCAATCTAACAAAAGTCCATTTGTACGTCACTCCAACTTCACCTGCGAAAATCCTATTATAATATGCTGAGGAAGTAAGAAATTGAATGTTGTATGAACTGGAACGCCTCTAAAGTGCCAATCCTGGAGGGTTTCAATTAAAACAAATGAAGTAACTTTTAAGTATAATATTTTTGATCGTTTGTTAAGTGGACGTATTTGATCGCGTTACATTTTTATCGTCATGATATTTTTTAAATATAGATTCTTTTATTAAGACAGTTTTTCCTAATTACATTGAATTGCATATGACAGTGGCGGTGAAGCGAACTTGGTGTCAAGACACTCTTTTCCCCGATTTCTACTTTAATTAGCGGGTTTAGAGGTGAAATTCAAAGCTACAATTATTTTAACAGTGCAGTGAAATAAAATAATTCTTACCAAAATAGTTTTATTATTTGCTATACAATAATATTTGTTAGTCTAGTTACTCTAGTATTTGCCATAAAAGCACTGCTTTATAGCAAGTGGAACCTACTGCTAAGACACTCAACTCTAAACTTTCTTCCCAATTTTGGGGGCATTATGGGATGACAAGTGGGACTCAAACCCGTGCTTTGTCTTATTACCACTTACCAGATCCAGGAAATCCACAATCGCGCGCGATCACAGTGCTTCAACGACCTATAAAAATATATTCAAATTTTATTATAAGGTCTTTAAATTCCGTTCTATATAATAATGATTAATTCCATCTTTTACTCCACAGGTCGCCGGTACAATAGTTACGTATGAGCTAGTAATGTTCCAGTTTAATACATCCCCACCGACTCTCAATGCAACTACTACTACAAGTACACCTCTTAATATGACAACACCAGTTTTTAGCTTAAATAATTATTAATTGTTAAAAAACTATTAAAGTTGCTAGTTTAAAAAAATCTTTTATTTTTTAAATATAATATTATTTTTTTATTTGGATTTAATATTAGTTATAATAAATCAGTTTCACACTGTACCCCACACACAGTAGGGTAGGCAGAGGGAAACTAATTTTAAGACACTCCGTTCCCTACTTTCCACCTATTTTGAGGCACTGCGTGTTGACTGGCGAAACTCAACGTTGTGTTACACTCGTGGCGTTGTACCCTTGTGCCTCTGAGCCACGACGGTGTGACTGTGAATATTTATTTGTTTTTAGTTTTAACATAAAACGTATAGAATTTTGAACATAGCAATATTTGAACCTGCTCTTATATACTTTTATTTTCTTATATACTATCCAAGTCCTCTGACGACTAAGCTATCTCACTGAATTTTTTTCTTTCTTTCCACTTTGATAAGAGAAAATATTAGTTTTGAGGCCGTCGTGGCGCAGGAGAATAAGCGTACGACTGTGAAAAAAAGGCGAACAGCGGGATTGAGTTCCGCTACTTAACATGTAATGCCTGAAAATGGAGAAAGGAAGTGTCTTAATAAAGAACGAAGCGGATGACGAATACTAAAAAAATATTATTTATTTCCTATCGCTCAAAGCAAAAAAAGTAAAACGTTCTTTAATCCATGTCAAAGAGTCAATTTACAAAAAATATCAGCAGATCAGATATTATCGCTTCGCCTTTATTGAGACAAAATACGGTGCTGAGATCCGCAAATCACCAACTGGAAATGGATAGTATTTTATAAATAAGTCGTGTATTGAAAGATACACAATGTCTTATTATGTATTTTTATTTTATAAATAAAATCACATTAAAATATTTTTTTTAATAACATAAAACTTCACTTTAATAAAAACATTAGTAAACGTATAATTATTTAGTTATTCTCAATCTATACCCATGTAAAACTGTCCACTTTTGAGACATCTCGCTGGATGAACCATTTGTAATGCTGAAACAGAAATATTTTTTAACATTACGCTTTCAACTAGACAGTATGGAGTGTCGTACGGTCTCTGTAATATATCCTATAACATTTCTAGAGATTTAAAGCCCGAAGTCAATACAATATTTTATGATGGATATCATATGTTTTAACATAGCAGTAATCTATACTATAAAGCTCAAAAAATATACTAGATAATAAGAAGCTTCACGCGTTTCCCCACATTGTAGACTACCTATACTGAGTAAATTAGAGTCAAAAGTTTAAAAGCGACGTAAGTGACACTCCGCTCCCCCCTTTCCAACCAACTACCTCCAAACCCATCAAGAAACCTTGTATTAAGCGGTAGAATCCATAGCCGGCTTTATTATTTTATTTTATTTCTTTATATGTACACCACTTATATAAAAATACACAAAAACAAAAAGAAAACAAATGTACAAAAAGGTGGTCTTATGGTTAAGTAGCCATATCNCCAGGAATCTTACCAGCGCGATTGCTATATAACATTCGCAGGCAAACTAATGCCTTGAGTTCATTCAAATGACGATAACTTTTTTTTTAATGAACCAATTTTGATGAACCAAACTTTAATAGTTAAGTTGAGTTAAAACAAAGCAATTGGTGAAACTTTTAAGTAAATCGGTTCAGTACTTTCAGAGAAAATTGCGGACAAAAATATGTCGACAGACAGACAAACAGACAGACAAGAAATTCAAAAAAAATCTTTTTGCTTTCTATTATTCTTTCTAAGTGTCCCGTACGAAATGTACAGTCAAAATATTTTTACTGTCTTATTATATATAGAGATTTTCCCGCTCACAAGCCGAACCGCGGGATTGGGTTCCGCTACTCAACATCTAATGCCTAAAAATGGAGATAGGAAGTGTCTTAATAAAGAACGAAGCGGATGATGAATACTAAAAAACTATTATTTAATTACTATCGCTCAAAACAAAAAAAGTAAAACGTTCTTTACTCCATGTCAAAGAGTCAATTTACAAAAAATATCAGCAGATCAGATATTATCGCTTCGCCTTTATTGAGACAAAATACGGTGCTGAGATCCGCAAATCACCAACTGGAAATGAAAGATACACAATGTCTTATTATGTATTTTAATTTATAAATAAAGTCACATTAAAATATATTTTTTTTATAACATAAAACTTCACTTTAATAAAAACATTAGTACTAAACGTATAATTATTTAGTTATTCTCAATCTATACCCATGTAAAACTGTCCGCTTTTGAGATATCTCGCTGGATGAACCATTTGTAATGCTGAAACTGTCATAATATTAAGGTGGGTGGTGGACGCAGATAAAATATATATATATATAATATATAAATAAACAAATGAATTTAGATACGTATATACAAAACAATATACTAATACATAGATAGTTATAATATAATACAATACATAGACTAATAAACAATATACATATGCATACATACAGTAAATATATAATATAATAACAAATTATTATTATATTATATATTTACTGTATGTATATATAGATATGTATATTGTTTATTATTATTATAATAATTAAATTAAAAATCAAATCAAATCAGCTTCACGCTGTATCCTGCACACAGCAGGGTAGGCAGAGGGAACCCAGTATTGAGATACTCCGTTCCCCACTTTCTGCCGAATTCTGGAGGCATTGCGTGATCAGTGGCAGAACTCAACGCCACGGTTAACCTCGACACCAGAGCGAAGAAATGGAAATATAAATTTAAATAAATGTTTCATCTCCTCCAGTGGGGATCGAACCCACAACCAGTCGGTTTTACAGTCACACTTCGTGCCGCTGCGCCACGACTGGCCTCATTAATAATATTTAATAGTATTTATTAAATTAAGATTTTCGTACATAACAATAACTTAAATCGATAATAAGTGCATTAGTATTAAACTGTGTTGCAACTATTATATTAATATATATTATAAATATATATAAATATATACACATATAATCAAAGCAGAAAATATATATAAATAAAAAAAACGAAAAAAAACTAACATAAATTATCCTTACAAATAGCCCGTCGAGCATGGCACAAGTTAACAAAAAACTGCTATCCACGTTTGTACCGACTATACATCATACACACGGGCTGGTTGTCATCGTCGGGAAGATCTAGACACACGTTCATACAATTTTCTTGTGAGAATGTTGTATGAGAAATGTACAGCAATGCTAGAAATATATATAAATTACTTTAAATATTTTTAAAGTGTTATTCTAGACTTATGAAAGAGATTTCGTTCCGGTTGAGTAGTATGTATTCGTCCAGAAGTGTGCCAGACCCCGCGAGTCCACTCGTCGGTGCCGCGAAACTAAAAAAAAGAAAGGAATAGCCCCCCATTTGAGTCGATTGCGCTAGGTCCCAGAGCTGTATCTCTAACCGTTCCAAAGATAACTTTTTCATTAATTAAATCCCAGTAGTCGATTCGCCCTCATTAAGCTCCCGCCCGGCCTTATCGCTCACTTCCCCGAATTGCTAGCGACGTAACTACGTCACAATGTTGCTGACTCACAATATATTCTGTCTCTTTCTTGCATTGCTAATCACTTAACGATGCCACAGTGCCTCTGTCTGTTTGTCGCTATGTTGACTACTACTTAAACCACGATATAGTACAATATTGTATGCTAGAACCCGCGATGTTAAATCGCTTTCTGCAAAATGATTTTCTTGTTACAATCTTTATGAATTTATTTAGTCTAAATACATTGTATTTTTTATTATTATATATAATACAATGTTTCAAATAATGGTGCGCCGGTGAAACAATATTTTTTTTATTAAAAACTTCCCATTTAATATTTTTTTTTTATAAAATCTAAATACTTCCATTGTATTTTTTATTATACAATGTTTCAAATAATGGTGCGCCGGTGAAACAATATTTTTTTTTATTAAAAACTTCCTATTTAATATATATTTTTTTATAAAATCTAAATACAATGGAAGTAAACGAATACATACTACTCTTATGAATGGAAATGGCATCTCATGGTCGATCTCAGAGTTGAGAGCGGTTTTTAAATACGGGCCCTTAGTAAACAAATTAAAAAAAAATGTTTACTAAGCCCGCACACAGCAGATTAGGCAGACGGAACCTAGTGTTAAGTCGCGTTAAGTGGTAAGTTAAGTGGCGGATCACAAAACAGTCAGACACTTGTACCCCTACGCCACGATTGGTCTCATAGAACAAAAATTTATATAAAATATATTCAAAATATATTTTAGTGCAGAGTAATATTTACCATAAAACAGCCGCAGTACATACATTTTATTGAGGTTTAGCTCATAAATTTTGTTTTCGATTGCTTTTACACAACAACGTTTTTAAAATATACCTACAAATGTATGTTATATGATTAAAAATTCAAATAGTAAATTGAATATAGAAGGCGTTTTACTTATTTAGAAAGAAAAATAAAATTATTATATATTATATTTTTATTTTTTTTTATTTTTCTTTCCTAAGTGTGGAATAATACTTTAAAAATGCTAAGAAGGCATTTTGTTTTTTAAACAAATTAAAATTAATAGACCTAACTGGACTAAGGACTGAACTGGAGATCAGTTTTGGCACAGGGCACTTGTAAACGCAATGAAACGCAATAGGTTACGAGTTCGATTCCCACTCGAGGAAATGGTAAATATTAAATATTTCCATTTCTTCGCTCTGGCAACAAGGTAGTGTTAAAGGATAGAAATTGTAATATTATCATTATATCAGAGAGATTCTTTTGTGCGAAGTAGCGCACCTGTTTTTAAATTAATATTAGTTATTTGTATTAATATAATTTCGAATTTACATTACAACTAATGTAGCCTTACCATTAACCATTAATTCGTTTTTTTAAGCCCTAGAACCTAGTGTTAAGACACTCCCGTTCTCCATTTTCCGCCGAATTCTCAGGCATTGTGTGTTGAGTGGGCCTCGTTACCAGATCGTGGAAATGAAAATATTAAATATTTAATTTCTTCAAGCGGGAATCTAACCCACTTACTCGTACAAATATAAGATTCCTATCAAAATCGCTCTGAAATTACGAGAACGGAGGCAACAATGTAACGCAATCGGTTCAAACGTAGCTATTTGACATATGCCTATCAATGATTCTAACAAAACAGCTATAGGGTATACGGCTGTACGAGAGCCATTTAAAAAAAACGTTTATTGAGTGTGGGGTTGAAAAGAACCTTTCATCCCTTATTTTGTTTGACGTTTAACTGGCGAGTCGAAGAAAGCTAGTATAGTAAGAATGTATATACTAACTATGTTTAAATATATGGTCAACATTTGCTCGGTGATCCAATGGAATATTAAGAAGTTTCTTAGCTTCTGTAAATGTAATTCTAGCTTTTATCTGCGAGCGAAAGCGAAGATAAGAGAGAGAGTATACGAAAGAGTTGTTGTTTTTTTAACTTCGCACTGTATCCCACACATATCAAAGATAGATAGTTTCTTTGGCAAAATCTCTTTTGTTTTGATTGCATTAGGCTTTTATAAAGTAGTTGAAATAAATGGCCTTGACAGACGGACGGACGTAGTGACAGACAACAAAGTGATCGTATAGTCGTCTCATTTTTTTTGAAATATATAATAGTATACTATAAAAACACTATTTAAATAAAAAAATTGTGTATAATAACATAATCATAATTATCTCTAAGCCTAACCTTAGCTATTGTTAATGTGAAAATGGTGCAGAGACATAAGTGTGTTATGTGGCGGGAGTTAACACTGTAATTAGTCTTGCCAGAGTGGGATATGGAAATAATCGATTACCCAGAGCGAGAATCGAACCCCGAAATTATCGCATTTACAGTCCGACATTATATTTTTTAATAAAACAAAATATTATTTTTACTCTTTGCTCTTACACTTGGTTGAATACGAAAAATGTGTGAAGATAAAATTAATTATACACTCACAATTGTAATTTTCATTGTAAAACATGAAATGTGCATACTTAACAGCAATTTCGTTCTGGTAACGAAGGAACAGAATATTTTTTAAAATTTAATCGCGAGAAAATTACACCTGACTTACTCCATATTTATTTCTTTGTATAATATAATACTTCTTTCTTTTTTATACTTTCTATTCTAGGGTAGGAAGAGGAAATCTAGGGGTAAGACACTCCGCTCTCCACATTCCGCCGAATTTTAGTGACATTGCGTGTTAAGTGACGGAACTAAACGCTGTAGTTTATCTTGCTTAAATATTTAATTTCCCCGAGTGGTAATCGAACCCACAACCTGTCACGTTTACAAAATCGAATGAGTACGAAGTTTTCATACACAAGTAAGTTGTAACAAGCGTATAAGCAATTTGTAATTGCTTCATAAGAATGGCTTGGATCAGAGCGTTCACGTTTTTATACCTTTTCTGTAGTTTTTTTATATTTTTCAGTTTAAAAATGTAAAAAATATGTTTTTCATAATTAAAAGGTATAATCACAATCCCGAATCCGCACACCTACTAAAAAAAATCTAATTAATGTTTCAACCTCTTCACCTGAATAGAAAATAATGTTATTTTCAGATTAAATAAATCTATTCAAAAACTTGACTTACGTTAGTATAAGCTTAGTCGGTTGGGGGTTCGATTCCTATGCAGACGAATCATATTTAACATTTTAATTACCTCGTTCTAGTAACGTGGCAAAGCGCTGCGTTTAGTTTCGCTCGACACTCAATACCTCTAGCATACGGCAGAAAGTAGGAAGTAGAAGTGTCTTTTAATTGGAACAGAGTGTCTTAACTCTAGGTTTCTAGATCTTCTCGACCTACCTGGCGATGTGTGAGATACGACATCAAGCTAAAAAAAAAACAAATGAAGATGTAAGATTAGTCGTTATATTAAGAAAATATGATTTACGATACGTTAAGATAGATTAGAAACGTGTTTCCTCTCAAATTTACTTATAAAAGCTAATAGGTACTTAAAATGTGAAATTAACCATTTTTTATTAAAAACTAGCGGCCTTCACGCGTCGTTGCGCGCCTCTTATTTAACTGTAGTTAAAGAAAATTGGTTAGTTATTATTATATAATATATTATATTAGTAGGGTTATCTATACCCACTGTTATATATTTAATTAATAGAAATTATAATTTTGTGGGATTTTTTTTATCACACGCTTCACGCTGTATCCCGCACACAGTAGGGTAGAGAACCTAGTGTTAAGATACTCCGTTCCCCATTTTCCGCCAAGTTCAGAAGGCATTGTGTTTTATTTTGTCCGTACTAATCCAATTTTGGACTAATCCACTTTTTATAAATTGGACTAATCCAATTTTCTTAAAAAAACTATAATCACCGCGATGAACAAAGATTTCGATCAAAAAATCACAATGAAATTGGTTCATTAATTCAGGAGTTACAGTGCCACAGACACACAGTCAGGCACAAACTACTAATAGTTTAAGAGCTACAAGCACTTTAACAAGGTGAGGTAGTGGTATGTTATTATTATTATTTCTGTAGGTAAGATAAATGTAAAATCATAGAAAAGAAACTTAGTTTTTAAATAAAAAATAGTTAATTTATAAAACAAAAAGCAATCGCTGTGACTTATTGAATAAAATAAAACGATTTCATTCTGTTACCTGCCTGTATCTAACCGCCCCAGTAATTGGATTTAAAGTGGCACTAATCAGGTTATCTCGTATCTATCTGTTGGGTAATTATTGCTTTGTAAGGTTCCGTTTGATCTATCGCCGAAATTAGATTAGAGTAGTCAAAGTTTGGGTGATAAATTAGTTAGTCGATATTCGGCATTTGATATGGAAATGATAGATTAAAATTACATAAACTGATATTAATGTGTGGAGAAATTTGTGCTTGTTAAAACATATGAGAAAATGTTGTTAAAGAATTTTTCCTTTTAATGAAATTGAGTGTGTTCTTGTTTTCGCATCGATACTAAATGATAAATCTTCCTTCCGTCCATATTCCCTACTAAGTATATAATAAATATATATATATATTTTTTAACCATTAAAGACTTATTTAATTAACACGATTGTTGTAATAGTTTTAGTAAATTATACTAAATAGTTCAACAGTTCTTATTTTCGGCTTATAATATACATACATAAAACTTAGTGTCAAAAAATACTGTTCTCCAAGCTCCCCTCAAATTTCGAGACATCACGTGTTGAATAGTAAATATCAACGCTGCTATTTATCTTATTACTAGAAACGGTATTTAGTAATTAATAGTATTTAATAATAACAATTAATTTGTTTTATCAAAATCGGTTCATTAAAAAAAAAGTTATCGTCATTTTCAGTTCATTTGAATGAACTCAAGGCATTAGTTTGCCTGCGAATGTTATATGGCAATCGCGCTCGTAAGATTCCTGGCTAAAGAATGACATTCGAAACGTCTTGGTTATGTGACTGTTGATAAAAATATATATTTTTGAAGCACTATTATACAATATTTTATACAATAAAGTAAACAAAATTGAATTATTAGTGGAGATTACCTTCATAAATCATAATAGTTAAGTTTAAGCCGTAAATAATTCAACACAGAGATAAAGAACGATTTGATCTTAAAAGAAATACCAAGTAAATACATAGATTTTTTGGTTCGTTCGTTTGTTTGAAATAAATCTATATAAAAATGTCATCATCATTACAGTTATTTTACAAAGAATATTATGAATCCTTACCCAAATCAATAATTTAACATTTAAGCCTGTTTCTGAAGCAGTACATTAAATTATTAGCTGACATCAGCACATTTAACAGAGTTTTAAAAAACATAACATAGGTAAAAAGAACGTAATGTTACAAAAATATATACATAAAATCAATAATTAGCTTTATGTATATTTTATGAATATCAAATATCAACATTGGTCGTATTTTTTAGTTCGAAACAATCAAAAATTTTTTAGAAATTACGATAATATCGTAAAAAAATCATATAAGAATATTACAGATTATAGTAATAAAAAATCATATTAAAGTCATTAAAGTTGTCAATCAATTCTGCTTATTAAATCAATAAGGCCGCTAGTTGTAAATAAGAACAACAAATTGCTGAAAGTTCTTTGAAAACTTCCGTTCAATGTCGGATATCTTGTTTCAGTGTTTTATATCTTTATTTAGCATAGCATATCATATATTTTATTTTTTTTACATTTTTTTTCCAGTTTCACGCTGGATCCCGTATATAGATCCCGTGGGCAGAGGTAACCTAGTAATAAAACTCTCCGCTGCATACTTTCCGTCCAATTGTCAATGCGTATTGTGTTATGGTACTCAACGCCGTACTCTCTTTATAAAGCGAGAAATTGAAAATCGAAGAATTGAGTAGAGATCGAATTCCCAACGCTATACGACTGGCTTCTACGATTGACGAAGCGATGAGCTCCGCTATAGAAGACTCAATGTCTCACACAAATAGAAAAAAACAGACACTTCGGATTACTCCAAAAATCTAACAAAAGTTTCAACACAAAAGATAAAAGAATTATGGCGTTTCACAGAAGGGGCGAAAATAGACCCCCAATACCTATAGGCTCGTATCGAGAGCCATCCAGTCGTAATCAAGAGGGCGACACGTCACACGTTAATTGCTGTTTAAGCTGAGATGTCCCAATCGATTGTAAGGCTGTATATGCATGTGAATAATTTTTAACAAAAAAGCAATCGACTTCAAACAGTAAACTAAAAAGTCGAAATTGAGTTATTCATCAAAAATGGGACTACACGGAAAGCACCAGCTTCCAAATAAAAAAAATACAGTGGAATTGAAAACCTCCCTTTACAGAAATCGACATTTGCCAATAGATTGATAATATAATTTATTCATTATATAATATATTGAATCATTTTTGTCAATCAATCATTAGAGGCCAGTCGTGGCGCAGTGGCACAAAATGTGACTGTAAAATCGACTGGTTGTGGGTTCGATCCCCACTCGACGAGATGACATATTTATTTACACTTATGTTTTCATTTCTTCGCTTTGGTGTCGAGGCAAAGCTCGGCGTCCGTTCTCCGTCCGTCCGTTGAGTTCCCCCACTCAACACGTAATGCCTCCAAAAACTGCCTACCCTGCTGTGTGCAGCATACAGCGTGAAACTAAAAAAAACATTTTTTATAATTTTAAGAAAGTGCAAGCACTCCGTGGCTGCTTGAGAGGATGTCATCATCGGCATCGCGAGACTCGAGACTGTAATATTTGAGTCAAGCTAACGCTAGCTAACGCAGAGACATCGATTTAAAATGTTGACTTTTCTTCTCCCTTACTAATCCAGACCGTATACACAAGGCCTTATACAAGTATATAGCGCGTATGCCTGACTGTTTGTCAATCCTTAATTAAACAGAACACTATGCTTAGCTACTGTCCTATCCTTGCACTTATTGCTTTCTGGGAATGGATTTTCTTCGCTATTATTATACTATAACTTTGGTTTTTGGTTTTGCTTGTGTAGATTTTTTTTGTCGAAATATATTTTTCAATTCAATAAACATTTTTTTTTACTTTTAGAATTTTATTTAAAACTAATTAAATTTATAAGTTATAATATGATGTTTTTTAAAAAGATTAAATTTGTTATTCTAAAATATATGAACGCCCCGTTTTATGTAGCTGCATCAACTATAAAACTTCACGAAAGCCATTTTCGTTGATTTCATCATAAAATTTTAAATTTATTATAAAATATCTACTACTATGCAGTGGCACGAGCGTGACTGTAGACATGACGGTTGTAGATTCGATTCCCACTTGGGGAAATGGAACATTTAATATTTTTAGTTTTCTTTGCTTCGCTCTGGTAACAAGATAAGGCGTAACGTTAAGATCCGGCACTCAATACGCACGCCTGCTATGTGTGGGATGCAGCGTGAAGCTGAAAGAAGAACGGATTTCTAATAGATTACTACCATATGTGATAGCTTTGAGTTCAAATTCAAAAATCGGAAGATATAAGAGTATTTAATTTTCCTAGATTAACTTAATAATTCTGAAATTACTATAAGAAAAGAAACATAGAGATTTTTAACTTTTTTATGACATCATAAGGCAATGCATAATTTTTTAGGTACACAAGCAATGGAAACGAAGTTACTGGCAACAACTAGTAAGAAAAAATATTTAAGATTGCCTCCACGCCCACCCCTTGTCACATCACCCACGATCAGATCATGAAATGTCAGTTGAAAACACTAAAAACGGCAAAATAATCATTTATTAAAGGTTTATTATGTCCTTCAAGGGTAGCACTTTGTCATTCATACACCATTACAAGGGTTGGGTTTGAAGAAATGAAGTATTATTTGTGTACGCTATATGCGTTAAAGGGTGTAGAAGTTTTTGCCATTTAGATTTTTTTTAAATTTGAGACTTCACTATGTTTAATACCTACCTACCTACCTACCTATGAAATATAGGCCAGTCGTGGCGCAGAGGTTACCAGTTTATGACTGTAAACACGACTGGTTGTGGATTCGATCCCCACTCGACGAAATGAAATAATAATTTAAATTTATACACTGCCGCTCAGTAATTCAACATGTTATGTCTCGAAAAAGGGGGAGCAGAGAGTCTTGACACTAGACCACCTGTGGCTTCCCTGCTGTGCAGGAAACAGCTTGAATTTGATTTTTTATTCTTTCTATTCGGAATTTTCCCATAAAATATTTTATTGCGTTAAGTCAGTCTGTTATTAACCGCTGCAAAATATAAAAAGCGTGTTAGAAGTCCACTCGACCTTTCTTTATAATAGTAAAAGTTATCGATGTCATAAAATCTGATTACATTTTTTTATTATTTTATTATGAGGAAAGCTATTTTTATGACAGTATATTTCTTTCATATAATATATATTTATAAATGAAACTTGTGTGTGTTCTGTCTATAAAAATTATTACACCGTGAAAAAAAATGTTAATTATCTCAAATAGTTATATTGATTGAGGCCATCGTGGCGCAGGTGTACAAAATTGGGATGGGTTCGATCCCCATTCGAGGGAGTGAATTATTATTTAGTAGTATTTTCACTTATTCGCTCTAGCACCGAAAGAAAAGCCCAGCGATGAGTTACGCCATTCAACACGCAATGCCTAGGAAAATTCAGCGGAAAGTGGGGAACGGAGTGTCTTAATACTTGGTTCCCTCTGCTTACCCTGCTGTATGCTTAACTTTTTTTGTTATATTGATTAGTGTCGTCCGTTAACAAAATAAGGCAACCGATAAAACATTTCTATAATCATATATCGCTCAACACCTCATTGTTTCCACCACTTTACTTGCAATGTCTCGAATTCAGGAAGCAAGTGGAGAGTGAGTGCTTAAAATAGGGATCTTCCCGAATCGGGAACAGCCCGGTCGACGGCCGCAAGCCAAGATCAGAGTCCCGCAGGTGACGTTCTTGTCGCCGTCGACGTCCTCTAAAGCAGCCACGTAGTGCTAACAAATCCTCACGAATAGAGTACCCTCGTCTCTACACATCCGTAGTCGCTGTAAAGGCCATGGGGGCAACAGCATTAACCTTCAGCAATTAATTACTAATTTAATTTAAATTCACCAGCATTAACCAAATTAATTAAAATTTATATAGCGCGGCGTTAAAATCCGCAACAGAGTGATTTAAGTCATAACACTAGAATTACTCCAATTAACTCGCTCAAGTAGCGAGTCAAGATGTGGCGTTAAGTTCCGCCACACAATACGCCATGACTCGAATTTCAGTTGGCTGGAAAAGTGAGAACTGACTGTCTCAACGGAGTGTTTTGACACTAGGTTCCCTCTACATACCCTGCTATGTTTGGGATACAGCGGGAAGCTAAAAATAAATGAACTTATACGTACCTAAGGTAGGTACGTAAAAGTTCATTTATTTTTAGCTTTCTTATTTTTTATTTCGTACACAAATAACACTTTGGCTAGGAGAAGTCTAATTTTGCAACTGATAAAAAAGTAGTTATGCGGAAGTTATTTAGTTTCAATTTCGTATACAAATTTGATTTATGGCATTGCATGACTATTTGACAGCTTTTAAAATCCAATACGACGGTTTACTGTTTTTACATTACATTTCCAGAAAGCCGTGGGTGCACAGTGGCCCAGTGGTGTCTGATTGTAAGCGCGACGGTTGTGAGTTCGATTTCTGACTACACTGCTATTTATGGAATACAGAGTAAAGTTTAAAGAAACAATAAATAGTCGTTTTTTTCTAAATAAAAAGAAAAACAAATAATTTAAACGATATACTGCAAAAAAAGCAACATTTTCAATAAAAAAAATTATATATAATACTTATTTAGAAAACGTATAAAAAATTGATCGTAGCGGGACTCGAACCCGCGCATCCTGGAAACCGACCTGGTCGGTTCTAATAAAGTATTTTTCTTTCCAAAGTGTGGATTAAAAATGTTAAAAATAAATAATATATGTAGCGGAAAAAGAATATATATTCTTGTTTTTTTTTTTATTTTGCTAGAATTAAACATTAGACGGTGCGACAATTCTTTTTATTCCTTTTTTTATGTTTATAACGCCATCACTTTGAACAACTAAACATCACGTTAAACCAATAAAAACAGAAGTTTCATTTCCTAGTGCATTATTACTCATCTAGATGTCGCTTTACTAAACTAAAAATTTTGTCTACTACAGATTTTTTTTAGCAAAAACATATGTAAATTATTGTATTAAGTTAAAAAAAAAATCAGCTTCACGCTGTATCCCGCACACAGCAGGGTAGGCAGAGGGAACCTAGTGTTAAGACACTCCGTTCCCCACTTTCTGCCGAATTCTGGAGGCATTGCGTGTTGAGTGGCAGAACTCAACGCCGCGCTTAACCTCGACACCAGAGCGAAGAAATGGAAATATAAATTTAAGTAAATATTTCATCTCCTCGAGTGGGGATCGAACCCACAACCAGTCGGTTTTACAGTCACACTCTGCGCCGCTGCGCCACGACTGGCCTCGACTTGTACTAAGTTATATTTGTGACTTGTATTAAGTTATATTTTTTTATTTTTTTTTCATAAAGTCAAATAGGTATTGGGTCTGTAAAAATGAATAAATATAAACAAACTTAAAGAATATTTTACATAAATACTTTACAAAAATCCTTATTCCAAAGCGAATGTATCTAATAAAAGTTTTTTATATTCTTCTAAGTTCACTTCGTAGGCTATTCTTACGTTTGCTTCACTTTTGTCCACAAAACTGTGTGTAGTGATACCCCTTTTGTCACCTGTGCAAAAACAAAAAATAATTACTATAAAAAAGTTTATATTTTTAATGGCAATACGTCTCAAAACCTTATGGATCTGAAAAGGTTAAAATAGCAAAGAAATAAGAGTAACTAATTACTTTAGGATAATTATCCCTACTCGGGTAGTAATCAAACCTGAAACCTTCTGGTTTAGAGTATGTTATTTTTTATTTTATTTCAAGGAGAAAGGAACAAAAAGTTGATTTTTATTTTTTTAATCTAATTTAACAAGAAAAGACTATTGATTGGTTAGTAAATATTAATTATATATATAAAGACTTGGCTGATTCCCAGAAATCAAATCCCACTACGTTCTAATGTTTTATGTTCCCTTAAAAAAAATCTAAGTGTGGAATAACACTATAAAATTATTTAACACGGCATTACGAGTCGTGGCCCTTCATTCAGGAAAGAAATAATCATAAGTAAAAAAAAATCCTACAATCAAATCTGCGCAGCCATCTACAGCTAACCTCGAGGCGGCCACGACTCATCGACCATACTATATATTTAAGAATACTTACCACATAATATAATATCACCCTTTGAATATTTATATTCGTTTACTAAATCTGGTTTTAGTGCAATGGCCACCGTCGCTGGGTCCAAGGCTTGCCACCTGTCACTGTATTGTATTGAAATTCTTTCGTATAAATTTTGTGCCTTCATTATATCTGTGTTTATTGAACCTAGGACATTTTGTCGCCATTCCTGTAAAAAAATATTTATACTATATTTAAGAATAATGTAAAATACTCTTTATTGTACACCAAAAATAAATAAATAGAGTGTACTCAAAACTAATATAGGACAAAATATTATTGACAGAATATGTTATTTCATTTAATTATTAAGTTAGTCTGTAATTTTTTTAATTTAGTCGCTTATAATTGGATTTATTTTATAGAAAATTGATTATTTTTACATATTGCTTAAGCTTATCTTCCATCTAATCATAACTGTGCATTATTTTATATGATCGCAATTTTTTTTTAGCTGGCAACCCACTCGCTGCTTCGCCCGCTTAAACTAAGTACACAATTACTTAAGAATAACATTTTATAAATATATTGTAACAATTTTGTCGAACCAAATACAGGGAAAATATATATACATATATTTTGAAATTATTAAGCCCTTTCTGAGATTATCGCGGACAAATGCAGACAAACAGGCAACTTTTTTTAAAATAACTGTTTTCGGTTCTATTATATTCATAAATACCCATAATGCTTTCAAGGCAAGTATACAAATAATAGAATAAAGATTTTCTCATATCTCTTCCATGTACAGACTGCTATACGTACTGACAGATATTAGTTACAATTTTATTATATGTATCGATAAATTTTCTTCTCTTTACACATGCACATAGCAGGGTAGGTAGGGGGAACTTGGGCACCTAGCACCTTCTTCCTTTCAAATATTTCATTCCCCCAAGTGGGAATCCAACCCACATTCGCAGGCTTGTGTATCTGCGTTTCGACTGGCCTCATTGCTTTTAATAATAATAGTTAACTAAATATTACTTACTCTAGACAAATTTAAATACGTCTTAGTTTGTGAAAACGGAAACACTGTGACTTTATCGGGCGTCGCTTGCTTCATAACAACTTTGTACGCCTCGACGTCCATGTGTACGTTGAATTCTGCTTCTGGTAAGTTCTCATCTGAAAATCATTATTATTTTTCAAAAATATATTTTTTTAAAAATACTATATGTATAATTATAAACTAGGAATAGTAACCCTAGTGTTAAGACACTCTTTTCCCACAAAGACACTTCAATTCCTCACTTTCCGGCGGATTCTTGAGGCATTGCATGTTGAGTGGCGGAACTCAACGCTGCGATTTGTCTTGTTACATACAGCGATGAAATCAAAATATTAAATATTTCAATCCCCGAATGGGAATCAAACCCACAATTGTCGCATTTACAATCGCATATTTATGTATTGTATACTAGCTATGCCTGCGACTTCGTCTGCGTGGGAAAGTAAATTGATATATATTTTTTTATTTACGTATTTTGACGGTTGTGCCTTTGATATCAAGGGAATAAATTATGGATATCTTCATTTCCTCGCTTTAATAACAAAGAATAACGAGACAAGACAAGAGAAGAAGTGTGGCGATGAGTTCCGCCACTCAACACGTAATGTCTCGGTGGAAATTGTGAGTGTTTTAATAGTAGGCGCTGAAATGTAGTAGTAGGTTCTTATCCTGCTATGTGCGGAACACAGCGTGATGTACTGTACATCATACAGGACTCTTTCTAAGGGCCAAAAGTAACTCAAGAAAAATGGACTATAATAACACAATACAATTTTTCAATTTTAGCGAGTAGTTCCTGAGATGATTCGTTCAACCAAACTTATAAAATAGTTACTTTATAATATTAGTATAGGAGTATATATAATATATAAAAATATAATTTACCATGTATATGTCCAGCACCGATATACAAATGAGATAGACGGTTCAAAAAGTCCGGGTCTGCTTTGAGGGTAATCGCAATATTTGTTAGAGCTCCCAGTGTTATTACAGTGAGTTGACCTAAAAAAATATTTTATTTATATGTGTTTATATACTTTTTTATTGCGTCACGCATATAGCCAGTACATAACAGAGTAGACACAGGGAACCCGGGAACCTAGTGTGACACTCCGTTCATTTGGGCGACTCAACGTCGTGCATTGCCTACCAGAGCGAAAAATGAAAATATTATAATAAATAATTAATTTCCTGGAGTGGAAATCGAATCCACAACTGTTCAGTTTACAATTAGCCGCTTGCTACCTATTACGGACCGAAAAACGAATATTTTCACACAAATCAGTCCGCCAGGATGTGGGTTTTTTTTTATTTACAATTTTTCTTACTTACATTTTACAGATTAGGTGAAAGTAATAAGAGTGTTAATTGTATTTTTTTATATATATTTATGAGCGCTCGTGGCGTGATTAGAGCTTTGTTTTGACTGTAAGCACTATAGTTGTGGGTTCGATCTCAGCTCGGGGAACGATTATTTTTATTTTCATACAAAATAAGGAAACAGTCAGTGAGAAGCTGAAAAAAAAGTTATTTTTCAATCTATTATACTTTATGATTTATTCATACAACCTTCATAAGTCTTAGATAATTCAATAAGTGCCGAAACAGCTCCTTGCTCCTTTGGTGGATGTAGATCGGTATGTACTTCGTCAACATCACCGAGGCCATCTTTACCGAAATAATCAGTGACTGGCGGCGTCTTCACTATTGCTGATTTGGCTCCCCTGTATATGGGAACCTGTACAAAACATTTTTTTTACGCTGTAGTAGCTGCTAGTAGTCGCTGTAGGCAGAGGGAACCTAATGTTAGGAACCTAGTGTGTCCCTTGTCCACTTTCTGTCGAATTTTCGAGTCATTGCGTTTTGTGTGGTGGAACTTAAGGCCACGATTTTTCTTGCTATCAGAGAAAGGAAATGAAAGTATTTATTAATTCATTTACTCTACTACTACTAGTCAGAATCGAACCCACAACCGTCGCGTTTACAGTTGCACGCTATTGCGCCTGCGCCTTTACATAGTATAGTATAGTGTAGTACAAATGGAATTTAAAAAAAGTCAGCTTCACGCTGTATCCCGCACACAGTTGGGTAGGCAGAGGGAACCTAGTGTTAATACACACCGTTCCCCATTTTCCGCCGAGTTCTGGAGGCGAGGCAGAGCGAAGAAATGAAAATAAAAGTGTAAGTAAATATTTTATCTCCTCGAGTGGAGATCGAACCCACAACCAGTCGATTTTACAGTCACACTCTGTGCCCCTGGACCACGACTGAAAATGAAATGCATTTCCGAAATAAAGTATAATATCAGAAGTATACTTACATCCTGTCTCTTCGCCACTTTCAATATTCTCTGGTTGTTTGTACATACATTATCCTCGTTTGTATTACCGTTGGCGGTCGTCAAGCCGATCACGTTAGGACTGTAATCATAATAACAAATAATTAGTTGATTATGGAATTAAAAAAAAAATTGCAACGTAATGTTGACGATATAATCATAATCATCATTTATAGGTAATAAGAATTACAAGTCAAACAATTCAATCAATATATTTATTTTTTTTTCTTTTTTTCAGCTTTACGCTGTATTCCGCACACAGCAGGGTAGGCAGAAGGAACCTAATGTTAAGACACTCCGTTCCCCCACTTTCTGCCGAATTCTGGAGGCATTGCGTGTTGAGTGGCAGAAATCAACGCCGCGCTTTGCCTCGACACCAGAGCGAAGAAATGGAAATATAAATTTATGCAAATATTTCATCTCCTCGAGTGGGGATCGAACCCACAACCAGTCGGTTTTACAGTCACACTTCGTGCCACTGCGCCACGACTGGCCTCATTTTTAGGATTTTTCTTACTTATTTTCATTCCATGTGAACAATTCCCAAAAATTCCGAAAATCTAATTTGATGGTAGCCCAGCCTCGTCGACCTTACTGTATACATGCATATTCAGATGACAAAATAATATAATATTATATTATATTTGAAGCACTCACCCATTAAAATGCTTCTCATATAGCAACGCCAAAAATATGGCCATCGCGTCGTCCCCGCCTGCGTCATTATCAATAATTATTTTTGGTGTATTATCCCTGAAACATCCATTATACAATATATTACATATACTTTATAATGTACGTAAAAAATATGTAAGCTGAAATTTTGTTTGGAAGAATATTTATATTTTTTTTTAAAAATCAGCTCCACGCTGTATCCCGCATACTGAAGGAGAAGCAGAACCTAGTGTTAAGACAATCCGTTTCCCACTTTCTGCCGAATTTTATCCCAAGTGAATAGAATATTACATATATAAAATATGTGTTGCTTTCCTCTTAATACGATTTACCAGTGCCTGGCTTTAACTTCTGGAAATGGCCATCTTTAATAGAACCCTACTGAATGATTTGAATTGTATGGAAATTGTAGTGGTGGTCAGGGGTACAAGGATGTAGTGTTGATGGTGAATAATAAGTCTACTCACGTTTAGCACTGAGTTTAATCAACACCACTTTAAATGTACGTACAGTGATAACACAAATTAAATAAACTATAAATATAAATAATATTTCCCTACAAGGATATAACTGTAACGGTTGTGGGTTCGATCCCCACTCGAGGGAATGAATGATTATTTGTTAATATATTTGTTACATCGCTCTGGCAATAAGGTAAAAGCTCGATGATGAGTTCCGTCACTCAACACTCAACACAATTCCTTGAAAAATTCAGCGAAGTGGGGAACGCAGTTCGGAGAATGTCTTTACATTAGGTTTGTGAAGCTGTTTTGGATTGCATGTGTATAAAATAAAAAAAAAATCTATTGAGTTTTAATGTATTTGTATCTTAATAAGTGTCAAGGCCGCGTTAAGAACGTATGTACATAAATTTTGTAAGCTACTTTGTAATAATAAATTAAAAATTATAATTTACGCAATAAAAGAGCAAAAAACGAAAAAAGAAATATTTTTCTCCGTTTTATTTATGCAAAATATTCGTTTATACATATATAAATAGAGATTATTAAATGGGGTTAATATGTAACTTAAGAAGAAATAGAAATAGAAACAGAACTTGGCGGAAACTGGGGAACGGAGTGTCTTAACACTAGGTTCCCTCTACCTACCCTGCTGTGTGTAGGATACAGCGTGAAGCTGATATTAAGAAGAAATAGAAGAAGAAAGACCTAACTATCATTTCGAAAACATTACAGAGCCACTTACAAATAAACCTATATTATTATAGAATTATTTAATATATTTAATTACAAACATCTTTATTCTACAATCTCCCTTAAACACTTGTACAAATACCAAAATATATTAAAATTTAAATAAATTTACTTACTTCACTACATCACAAGATATGTAGAACAGAAATTGTACCACAAAAAATAACCTTATCATTTTTGCACAAACGAAACAAGAACTACTAACGACTGTTGATAAAGTACTGACATCACACAAGAGATATAATCATATAGCCATTAGTGATATCGGGCCGTTTACATGATATTGTGACCCTATCGAGTCGAAGCTAAGAAATCTAACTTTAAGCGCGATAGTTGTAGGTTCGATTACTATTAATTTAATTTTTCGCAGTAGAAATCTACTGCGGCAAAAAAGTGAAAATTCACTACCCAAGATTTTGGGAATTTGTGAGGAAAGTGAAGTATATAAGTATAGATAAATGGGTTGTTTTAAACAATCGAATGTCCTTATGAGAACTACGAAAATGCAACCTAAGGTTTTAATAATTTTCACATTAGAAATATTAAGTTCGTTGCAAACATACATCTATATATATAAAAGGACTTGTGCTGACTGACTGAGGCAAGACGCACGCAGAGCCGTAACGTGAAAACGTGAAATTTGGGCGTAGAAACGTGAAATTTGGGCAGATGTTTATTTTCATATTCTGGACATCCACTAAGAAGGGAATTTGAAAAATTTTAACCCTAAAGAGATGAAATAGGGGATGAAAGTTTGTATGGAAAAAAAAATTAAATCTGTACCGATTTTTATAAAATTTGAAATTCAGACTCTTAAAAATATTTCATTGAACACATGTTTCATGGTTTTTAAGAATTCACCCCCTAAGAGTTCAAATAAGGAGTTGAAAGTTTATATGGAAAAATCTTTAAATTGCCACCGATTTTTATAAAAATTTAAATTCAGACTGTTAAAAATATTTTATTGAACACGTGTTTCGTGGTTTTTTTTAGAATTCACTCCTAATAAGCGGGCGAAGCCGCGCGCGCCCTCTAGTTATATAATAAAACAATCAGCGTATTAAGTAAATAATTCAGTAGTTTAAGCAGGAGAAGCCGCGAGCGGGTCACTAGTGTTAAATAATTATTAGTATAGTTCAAGCGGGCGAAGCCGCCTGCTAGTTCTGTTTTGGTAAATGAAATATCTATGGACATCGATTTTACCATTGTATATGGACTTTACCTTGGAAAATAGGGATTACTTCATGAGTTCAATGTTACAATCTATTCCTTTTATAATTATGAATTGTAATGAGGATGTTGTAATTTCTGTTTTGTGGCTATCCTGGCGCCGCACAGAACGTTTTACTGTAAACAAGACGGTTGTGGGTTCGATTATCACTCGTAGGTATGAATTATTGCCCGATTCGAAAACAAGACTGTTTGTATTAGTTTTATAGAAAAGACGGAAAGAATGTAACGGCAAGTCACGCCATATTTTACTTTTTGGCTATCAATGAGGTATTGTGGGCTGCGTGGCTGTGGGGACTTTCTACAGTATGTTTTACCATCTGCAATGTAAAGCTAAGCTTCCGTGCTAGTCTGATAAATCAACTGTGGCGGCCCACATCTGGGCAACTTCAATGTGTATCCATTTAATCTTCAAGAATTTTTAGAAATGTCGTTACAGATATTCGAAAATTATCATTTATTTGAAAAAAAGAACACATTTCCGGAGAAAACTAGAAAATAAAGTCCTATTGATACAGATGATTATTTTTTAAAAATAGATCATTATTGAATAGTAAGTTTTCGTATTATATTATCGAGTGGTAAGCAACAGTTAAGAAAACCCAAAACAAATGTATCATTTTAGAAAAACAAATATTGACAATAACTTTAAGAGACTGTGGAAAAACTATTTTACATTTTTTTCCTATGAAAAATCTTTAATAAATATTTTTTTTAAATCAGTGAAAATTTTGTTTAGCTAGCATTAATATAACATTAAAAATAAAAAAAATAAATCAGCTTCCACCAGACACCAGGACAAACAAATGGAAATTTAAATTTAAATAAATATTTCATTTCCTCAAGTGGGGATCGAACCCACAACCAGTCGCGTTTACAGTCACACTTTGTGCAGCTGCGCCACGATCAGCCTCAGCAATAACATGTAAATAATAAACAAAACAAAAAATATGCCTGCATAAACTAAAATAATATATCGAAATATAAGAAGAGGATAAATCTGATCACTTTCATTTATTTATCAAAATCGGTTCACTCGTTTTGCAAGGGACAAAAGGAACAAATCATACATATGTGCTAAACCCTTTATCTCTAAAACACAACAAAGACTCAAACATACACACATACATATATAAAGTGATAAAAACATTACCCTATTTTACATTGCTTGTAGTAGTAAAATTTTTTTGCTTCACCATGTCCCGCACATAGCATAGAGGAAACTCAGAGACCTAGTGTTAAGACACTTCATTCTATTTATGACACTTCTGTTCCCCTCTTTTGGCCTTATTATGAAGGCATTGGGTGCCTTCATAATCAACAATACGCTTTGCATGTTAACAGAGCAAGGAAATAATAAATATTTCATTTCCTACAGCCAAATAGAACCCACAATTGCTCCACATTCGGCCTCAATTAAATAAGGAAAATAATTATATATTTACATTTACCTCTAATTCAACTGTTTAATTAAGATGTTTAATCAAATTAAAATAAGAAAATGTGATTATGATAAATAATCAATGAAATCAATTATGATAATTGTTATGCATATTTTACCATTTAGTGTTTAGTTAGTTGAGTTTAACTAAGTTAACTAAACTGTAATATAAGTAATTGTTTATGATAAAATGTAGCTTGTGACTCTGTGCTCACAACTGGTTTCTCTTGATTGTGTAATAAGTTCAATTTTTATTGTGCTTCATGACTTGAGTAATTGATGTTAATTGTAGCTTGAAAGATGGTCCTTTAAAGGTTTAATTTTATTTCCTCTTTTGAGGTATGGAGTCCATAAATGGCTATCTCAAAATATTTCTGTTATTTCTATGTTGTATTTAATTTTATTTTTATCATTGTTGATGGTACGCAAGAATTATAGTATCTTCTATACATCTGAAAATAGGGCACTGATAACGCTACTAAAAATAAAATAAAGAAAAAATATTATTACAAATGTAAAATGCACACAACCAATGCAATAACCTGTCTTACTTCCTTAATTAATATTTATGTCACACAACTTCTAAACACTATAGGGTTGTATAATATAACCATACTAAAACTAATTATCATTGCAGACAAAATAATTTGAAATTGACAATAAATAATATTTGTTTTTGTTAAAGTAGAAAGATTAATTAAACTTATTTTTAAAATTGTAGTCAGGGCTACCACATTAAAAATTAATTTTAAAAAATATTTTAAACTTTTGTAATTAAACGTTTAAAAAACCATAGTTTAATAATTACAAACGGATTTAGGAGAAAATAATTGTTAAACTTACCTAACGCACTGCATTTTAATATATGTTTAACATATTTTAATATAAAAAACCACAATTAAATTTAACAATATTTAAAAAATTGTTGTTATTCGTTATACACAGATATCTATGGCGTTCCGAACTTGTTAGTTCAGCAGTAATCACTTCCCTAGTATCACGTTGAATGGAAGAAGTTATAGAAAAAAGAGATACACAATTACAAACACGTTATTATATATTTGAACAAAGATTACAGTTTTGTGTTTTGAAAAGTGATAACGTCATGTTGTTAATAAAATAGCCACAGATAAAACATGACAGTTGAGGATTTTGACATTCATATAGTAGCGTAGCGTATTTTATAAGCAAATTCAAATTTATTACAGGAATTTAGTAAGTTAACATGTTAAAAAGTTTATTTTATATAGTATTTAAATAAATCATATAAAGCAATACATATTTAAAATAATAACAATGAAAATTGTAATATTAATACAATTTAGGTAAACAGGTCATAAAATAAATATTTAATCGGTTTCGCCTTTTAATTATTCAACCCGAATTCATATAAATGGAAAAGAATTGTATGAACATCAGAGTACCGCTTATTAAACTCATTTATTTGTTAGCAGTCAAAAGCTTATCTTCATAAAATTTCATTCATAATCGAATATTTTTGGTTTGTAAGTTTCAATATGCATGTCAAATAAAAAAACCGATAAATGTCATCTTACAATTTTTAATTATTTTTTTGTCCCAAAATATTTTATAGTGACCTATTTATATGGGATTCGCGGCTTCGCCCGCATAGTACCTATTAAGTATTATTTTTATTATACTGCATTTGCCAACAGATTGATTATATAATTTATACCTTCAATCCTATTTTTCATAATTCCAAAAAAATCGCAAGCAAGGTCGCCCCCCGTAGGACTCGAGCCTTAAACAGAGCGTTGAATTGTTTTAATTTTACATTTTCTTGAAGAGTATAGGTCCAAATTAAGAACTATATAGGCCAAACATTATCTTTATAAAATTTCATTATAGGATAACTTTTTCTCGTACATTTCAATATCTTTGTCAGATAAAAAATGTTGAAATATCACCTTGCAATTTTCTATTATTTTTTTGTCACAAAATGTCTTATTGTAACTAATTTCTAAAAGATAGATATAGAGTCTCGCGGAATTGATATGTTTATTCATATACATACGTATTCAAAACTCAAAATAACATATCCAAAACTTGCAAGAATATTTTAAGCATACTGCAGGGCAGACAGAGGGAACTAATTATTTAAAGATTCCTTTACCAAATTTTAAAGATATTGCTTGTTAAGTGGCAAAACTCAACGCCACGCTTCGTCTTGTTATCAGAGTGAAGAAACCAAACAAATATTTTTATAATCAAAATCAAGAATCCTTAATGTTATTTATATGAACGTTTCTTAACTTTGTGCAATAATGCATACATTAAATTATGACGAGACAATGCATATATTATTTAAATTATGACGAGACAATGGTTTTTTTGTTTTCTGAAATAGGCCTTAGTTAATGAAAAAGTAAATCTAATATTATTATAAAAAATGTTAGTAACTATTAATTTTAAGAATATTTTTTATTATGTAGACTTTTATCTATTTTTAGCATCATATAAATAGAGCAGTGGGAAAAAACTACTGTCAAAAAATTTTCTAGTCGTGTGTAGTAGCGGGAACTAAAGCCGCGCTTTGACTTGTATTTAAAACGAGCTTCTTTCTCCCGAGTGGGAGTGGGAGTAGGAAACAAATGCTTGTCAAAGCCAGTTATTTAATAATTAAGTCTGTTTACGCAGTTGTAAATTCTTTTAATAATTCAAATTAGTATATTCTATTTAACATGTGGTGAATGTAAACAAATTAAAATTCGTACATATATTTATAAAAAACTAATGAACCGATCTTAAATACTATAAGTCGTACTTTTTAAATATCCTAATAGCAATTACCATAATATAACACCAAAGTTTTAGAATTTTCACATTAGAAGTCATCACAGTATTTGCGCTGCAAATATAAAATATTAGACCACATAGTAATTCAGTCATGAGGCCAGTCGTGGCGCAGCGGCACGAAGTGTGACTGTAAAACCGACTGGTTGTGGGTTCGATCCCCACTCGAGGAGATGAAGTATTTTCTTAAATTTATATTTCCATTTCTTCGCTTTGGTGTCGAGGCCAAGCGCGGCGCGTTGAGTTCTCCCACTCAACACCCAATGACCAGAACTTGGCACCCAATCCAGAATTTGGCAGAAAGTGGAGAACAGAGTGTTTTAACACAAGGTTCCCTCTGCCTACCCTGCTGTGTGCGAAATACTGCTTGAAGCTGATTTATTTCATTTAAGTTTTCATTTCGTGGCAAATTTCATACATCTATATCCACGTCCACGGGAAGTACACTATGCCCGAATTTCATAGACAATGCAGCAAAAACGATACATAAATGCGTATATCTTTTGATCGTGTTCACACAGAAGCTTTTTATGTACTCCAAGAAACGGTAAACCTAGATATTTGATGCTAATTTTAGCTTGATACCTTGATGCGATCTCGACTACAAGAGATATATCTATGCATATTGAATAAGGAAAATGTACTTGTAATATTAAGCTATAGTGAGTTTTTGATATTGCAAAGATAAAATTACTTAATTAAATTCTACTTTTTTTTTAATTGGATGAATCCAATAAATTTGATCGTTTTTTAGGGTTCCGTACGCAAAGGTTAAAACGGGACCCTGTTACTAAGACTCCGCTGTCTGACCGTCCATCTTTCTTCCCGTCACACACAGGTGAAATTCACTTAAAAGTTGGTCAATATTATAATAAATATATTTATGATTAAATATTGCTTTAATTTATCGGAAATTATATTTTTCATGGGTGTGTTCTATTTTAATGGGTAAAGTAAAAAAAAATAATTACCACGTCCATACAAAAAAAATAATATAATTTTAAATCTGCTTTAATATTTATGTATTCAATATATAATCTTGAGGATAAGACTTTACTTGTTTTTGAGGTAATCGAGTTCCGTGGTCATTACATTCATCCATCGAGTAAAACTTTACCAATTTTCTTCGGATAATCGGTATATTACTAGTATAATAGGAATCGTGTGAAAATGTTTATTAATAGTTTTATAATCTCATTTCAAATTTAGTACCATGTAAAAGGTACTGGAATTTACTATTAAAATAAACAAAAAATACGGGTTAAGCGCGGTAAAGTATATACATTTTTACTATAAGTATAAAAATCATTAATTGAAATATCGCCTTAAGTTTAAAACGACGTATCTTCGCAATCCTAATGAATGTTAACTATTTTATTATATTTTTGTAAAGACGTTTACCTGAAGGTATGGAATCAATGTTTTAGTTCTAATATCAACTAAGTAAATATCAAACGTGATTTAAAAATAATGCAAAATAATACTAGATCATTTCTTCAAGCAATGACTGTATTGTTGATCTATGTAAGTAATATAATAAAATAAAAAGTGTCAAGCTTTTTACTAGCAACCAATAGATAGATAAAGAAATCTTGTAGGTAATTTAGGTTACTATTTTTTAATTTGAGTATCTTTATTTTTTGAATATTGGCCAACAATCGTGTAAATTTCACCTGTGTGTGTCACCAGGCTGATTGTCACAGATTTATTTCTGTACAATATAACAAACGTTATTTTTTTTTGCTGTTTTAATAGATAATGAGATTTTTTTGTATAAAGACACGCGTCAGAGCAATTAGCATTCATGCATAAAATTTTATAAATTTGTTAAAACTCTTTAGCTTGTGATGTATTTTAATTTTAATAATTTAACTAAAGCGGTTATTGTTATACTAAGTCTGGTGTTAATCACCAACTGTTACCATAAAAAATAAACAAAATATTACTTTTGAATTTGGAATCTGTAATTTTTAAACGATTGTTCATTGTTTTCTTATTTTCGCGCGAATATATTGTAAAATATTTTGTGATATTGTTTATGCAGTGGGATAATAAAGAGCTGTGATGGCGTTGTACAAAGTATGGTGGTATGGAGCCAAACATATTTTTTAAATCCTCCATACGTTTGAAATTTTTCAAATGTTTGTGTACCGGGCTATTGAAAGGTACAATGGAACCTCTGCTTGCGGCAGAAAAAGATCTGGACGTCCACGTGGTGTTCGGACGAAAAAGGCGACCAAAGCAGAAAAGGAAAGAATGCGAGGAAATCCTGCCCGAAAGCAAAACATTTTGTCTGGGGAGATGAGGATAGCACCTAGAACCATGTCGCGTATTTAAAAAGATGACTTAGGACTTGCTTTTTTAGTTTTAATTTTAGTCTTTATAATACGTAATATTGTCTGCATAATATAATACTAATTAGAGGCCAGTCGCGGCGCAGCGCCACGAGGTGTGACTGCAAAATCGACTGGTTGTGGGTTCGATCCCCACTCGAGGAGATGAAATATTTACTTAAATTTATATTTCCATTTCTTCGCTCTGGTGTCGAGGTTAAGCGCGGCGTTGAGTTCTGCCCCTCAACACGCAATGCCTCCAGAATTCGGCAGAAAGTGGGGAACGGAGTGTCTTAACACTAGGTTCCCTCTGCCTACCCTGCTGTGTGCGGGATACAGCGTGAAGCTGATTTAATTTAATTTTGATTTTTTTTTAATATAATACTTAAAATTAAACCTTTGCAAATCCCCTTATCTTTTTCCCAAGATTGTATTATAAATATGTCATGTTGTAAGGTTCAATTTTTTTAAAAGTGATAAAAAATAACAAAAAAAAACAACACACTAATTTTTTCCACTTTTTTCGATGTTTCATAACTAATAGACAATTTAGGTTTCTCTGATTTGGAAATATGGCTCGAAGGATTGATGCTAAATTACCTCAAGATTGTAATTTTGAAAACAATCCGATGATGAACACTCCTTAAAAGGTAAATTTTCCAAGTGAGGTATACTTTACAGCACTGTGTGCAGGTATAGTGGTAAACGTCAAAGACAATTACTTAATGTAATGTAGGTAGCCAATAGCCTACCTTGATGGATTAGGCCTATTACCTAGGAATGGACTAACTGACACAAAAAAATATTTTTAAGTCTAACCTAGTGCTTGAGATTTGCGTGCCCAAAGTATAGATGAAGTTTTATGATCTTAATTTTAATGCAACCTGCCTATCCTACAATGCGAGAAAATAGCGTGTGGACAACATATTTTTTTTGCATTTGTTGATGCTAGATAGTAAATATCTATTTATAGAGGTTATCTTCTATAATATAATAAACTTGTGTTGATGTTTTAAAGATAAATTAATCCGTTTTCTTTTCTTTATTATGTAGTAATTCAACAAAATCTAACCTATATTAGATTACTACAGCTAAAACAAGATAATTTTATTAAATGCTAGTTATTTTTAACTTGAAAAAAATTTTGGGATGAAAACGTCACTTCCTGTGCGTTACGTGACATATTACCGGAACAAAACTGTGACTAATAAATGGTAAAGCTTAATGCACAAGGAAATATTTTAAAAATTTAATTTATTATTCATGTATATCTACTTGGAAGTTACGGAGAGATCAAAAGTATAATTTATATAATTTGAAATTAATTTGCGCAGCCATAGGGAATGTCAAGCATAGTTCCACACATTGCAGTTCTGGTATCGACGTTGTATATGGTTCTAAAACGTGGATATACAGAAGAAGAATAAAAGAAAGGTAAACGCTGTAGAGATGTGATTTCTTTGTTCGATATGCCTGTCGTGCCGAGCCATTTTGCTGACCGAATTCGCATATCAAACAAAGTAGTATCACCGTGCCCAAACCGCTTTACGTCGAGAGTACAAGTGATAAAAGAATGGCAGAAAATTGAGAAAAGGAGAGCAGCAGTTGGTAAGACAGGCAGGCGAAAACCACGGTTGGCTCACGAAAACACAGCATCCATGATACTGGAAAAAGATCACGTAAAAAGCTTAGAGGACCCCCTGAAGAGCATATGTGAAGAGGGTGATGTCAGTGGACAAGGTAAATATGTAAAAAAGATTTTTTTTATTTGCTTTATTCTTTCTGATTTTACTTTCAAACTGACAGTGTGGATATTGCTTAAATTTTCCTTTTCATCACGAAGGTTTCAAATTACTGTCCGACATACAGAATTGCACAAAATTTTGTTTTTTAATATCTATTTTAAATATTTTAAAGTTACCTCAAGTTTAGATTTTGATCCGAGTCGTCCTAGGGAATGGCTATGGCAGACAAACCACCCACCACCTTCAGACTTTGACTTTCCCTCCCAAAGAGTGCTTACCCGCAGGTTACATCTTGCAGTGACCAACCTGAAAGTCGCTTAATCGGTTACGGAGCCAGGTTGGCCGATACAAAGATCATCTTGTGAAATGGGGGTACGCACTAATGGATGCCAACCCACAAACGATGGCACACTTGCTCTCCTGTCCCAAATGTCCATTCACCTGTTCATATGACGACTTGACTAAGGCAACAGATACCGCAGTCAACGTGCATAAATGTATATTTCGATTTCTTCGCTGTGGCGTCGAGACAAAGTGCGGCGTTGAGTTCTGCTACTCAACACGCAATGCCTCCAGAATTCGGCAGAAAATGGGGAACGGAGTGTCTTAACATTAGGTTCCCTCTGCCTACCCACCTGTGTGCGGGATACAGCGTGAAGCTGATTTGATTTGATTTTATTTTCACTATTTCTGCAGGGTACGCTGTTAAATTTGATGGCGTTCCTAATTATTGTCATTTCGATATATCAATAGCTTCTCTGATTGCAATACAGTTAACATTGATGTGGGTATTGTTGTCGGAAATTCATTTGTAAATGAAATAAGAAAAAATTAAACATGATATATGGTCTAGTAAACGTAAAGGCCAATGGCATCTTTAAATTAGTGCTCGGGTGTGTGTATATCCAAACTGGTACAGCATTAGTAGAAAATATTTTTTTGTGTTACCATCATTGTTAAAACATTCCAAGAATATCGCTAAAATTATACCCGATTTCGAGCTTATTTTACTACACCAGTTCAGATTATTGGAGACTTTAAAGTTGATGTTTCATAAAACCTCATTGTCCGACTTCATACTTAGCTAGTTCAATTTATTTTATATTGAAACTTCACTAACTATTTAGGTATAATACCTGTATTGATTTAACTTTCACCAGAAATCATGATGTATCTACACAAATGGCATACAGCCATTTGTGTAGTACTTTTCATATCAGACCTATAATTGAAAAAGGTATATTGTACCAATAATTATTTAATTCCTTGCTTTTATCGTAAATTCATAAATAAAAATCTGGCATTTAAAAAATATAACCAGTTACATAAATATATTCAAGAACAACAAATGGCTGTGTCTATGATAACGACATGTTCAATATACAGAAACGACTCTTCTACAGATTTATTATAAGGATAGAATATATATAGATTGAAGCAGATATTCTGAAATTATGATGTATTTAAAAAGAAACATTTAAAACTAGAAAATAAAGTTGTTAGAGTTGGTTGGGTACATATCCATGATGCGTACACATGGTTTTTCCATTTAAATTAGATCAATACCCAACAGTTGTTTGATGTATATACCGCTGGTAAGCCATTCCTTTTAAAAATTTCAAACACGTGTTTCATGTTAGAAAATCAAATATTCACAATAACTTTTAGATATGTCAAATCAAAATAAATAATTATGATAAACGACGAAATCAATTATGACAATTTTTATGCATATTTTAGCATAAACAATTTCATCCACTTATATTAGTTTCATTTAGTTCAATATGACCCATATTGTTATGATAACAATTATATTAAACTTGTAACAGTATGTACCTTGAGTATAAGTTAAAAATAAATAAATTAATTAAATAAAATATGCATGGCAATATACATAAATAACAAAGTTAATTATGAATAATACAAACTATATATTTTTTAATAAAATATTAATCGAGACAAGTTCGTGTATTGTCGTCCCGAGTGTCGCGACCGTCGTTCTGTCTATATAGGTGGGTGCAGAACTCGGAAGGCAGCGGTCGAGTTAAACTATCAAGTACTACGGTACTAATAAATATGATGCACTTAAAGACTCGTACTAAATGTATAATAAATATAATATAATAATTCGAAACCGTAGCGTTTGGCGCTCCGTTCTCTCTGACTACCCCGCAAGGGATAAAGCGTGAAGCTAAGTTAAGTTAATTCGAAGCCTATGATGGCACGATCTTTTAGGATCGAATTTCTTAAAAAGACAATATATGTGTAGGAGCGACGCATATTGTGGATCAAAGTGATCTTTGACCANTAAATAACTGAACTGTAACTGATATCTCAAACACCTTTGAATATATTATTAAAGCGATACCTTCTAATGGCATAATATGGAATTCTTAATACTGTTACCTCTGAATCTCTAAAAGATTTTGGGTTCTTCACGATCACAACTATAAACGGTTCTAACCACTAGACACATCACGAGCCAAGGCATTATTATATTAAATAATATATTCAAAGGTGTTTGAGATATCAGTTACAAACTTAATTTAACAATTTTGTAAAAGAGAAGACACATTTAAGTAAAGGAAAGAATCATATGATTTTATTTTATTAGTTATTTATAATTATGAAAAATAGAATTTACTACTTCCTGATATTTGGCTACATGCTTCAAAATTAAATAAGGTATAGTTAACTAATTTGCTATTCAAATACACATGAAACATATGAAAAAAACAATACACATAAAAACATATGCTTTCGTGCTATAAGCAAAACTATTTTTAATATAGTCTTTTTAAAAGAAATATAATTTATTGAGACTGTTGTGGCACAGGGGCAAAAGCGTGCGATTTTAAATGCGATGGTTGTGAATTCGATTCAAGCTCGGGGAATGATAGATTTAATATTTTCATTGGCTGGCTCTGGTACTACGTGTTTGAACTCAATGCCATGCTTTACGTCATTGCCAGTGCGAGGAAATCAAAATTTGAATATCTTCGAGTGAGATTTAAATCCACAACTCATTGCATTACAATAACTTGCAATTAAAAACTTATATGCTTGTGCCACAACTGGCCTCTGGATTGTGCAAGAAGCAAAATTTTTGCTGTGCTCCGAGACCTGAGTATTTGATATTAATTTTCGCTTGATACCTCCACATGTTCCTGACAAAAAGAGGATCAACAGACAAACGGGTAACAAAGAGATCCTTTAAGTTAAATTTTATTTTCTTTGGATTATGGAGACCTTAAATGGCTATCTCATCAATCTCATCTCAAAATATTTCTTCATTCTATGTTGTATTCAAATTCATTCGCATCATTGTTGTAGATTACGAACCCAATATTTTTAATATATTCTATCAGATCTTTCATTCTATGTTCTTCATCAAATATTCCAGATCTTAAATTTAAATTTATCAATGGAAAATGTCACGTTCAACATTTTAGTTAATGACACATTTAATAATTGTTTTCAATAATTTAGCTAAGCCATTATAGTTCTACATCAAGTCACTGGATATATTTGATTTTAACAACTCTTGCTCAGACCAAATTGCTATATAATAAAAAAGGTTTTCGTGTACAAGCCGACAAAAAAACGTTTTGAAAATCATAGATTTATATTTTATTAGTGTTTTTACATCACGCGAAAAATCTATGTAAGGAACATTGTATCTTTCGGAAATATATTTAAAGTACAGACAGTTTTTACGGTTTTATTGTGGTAAAGATAAACTGTTATGTCATTTTATTTGCTCTACATTGTTGAGTATTCTGCTAACAAACCCTAAAACAAATTGTATTAATATATGTAATAAGAGCTATCTTCGCTTATTTTAGTGTTAACATATAGATACAGTTGAAAATAAATGCTACTCTATTGTACAGTACCTCAACAATTGATAAGGTTTTCAGTCCTAATTAGAATTCGCGACAGAAATATTGTTTCTGGAACCAAATTTCGAGTATAATTATTACGAGTGCCAAGTGTTTTCTTTAAAATATACTTTACAAAAGTTTATACAAATTTGAAACAGTTAAGAATCTTGATGAGATAAATCACTGTATGTTTATTCTAATATTATTTAATCTTCACGCTTTATACCTAGCGGAGTCGCTAAAGATAAGGTTTCTTCATACATTTTTCATCTCGTCCACTTTTATCAACATATGGACGTGTGGACGCCCTTTGGACTTATGCTCATCCTTATACTTTTTACCTCCCTCCAGTATCCTCGACATTGTCGAAGGTCTACCGAGATCTCATCCTGCTTCTCTTCCGTCTCACTTCCTTCATAAATCTTTTTTACCATTCTTCATCACTTATTCTCTCGACGTGCCCAAAGCAAGTGAGCAGTTTTCTTCATTCTTCTCGATAGTACTTACCATTCTGTGTATTCTACCTTTATTGCGGATACAGTCAGCTAAATTGCCTCCTCATATCCCACGAAGAGATCGTATTTTATGTAATACCTACGCCTCGCTGTTGAATAACAGCCTCAGTACTATCGCTGCATTATGTACGTGCAAAAGTGGAGCTATGCTTTTGTTCCATCGTCTCATCAATGCAGCTAGGTGCCCTTAGCTTTGTAAACCGGCAGCAATACGCCTCTTCACATCCATTTCGTGTCTTCCGTGTCTAGTAACTGTAACACTCAACGTTCATTCACGTTGATCTTGCTCTCCATCGTTTCTTATTTTTTTCTAATATCAAAACTTTACGTCTTCCTTTAGAACGGTGAAGTAATGATCACTGCATCATCTGCCTACAGTAGGCAATTTACTTTTAAGTCACCTACTTTCACTCCCATGGCACTTTGTTTCACTCTTTGGAGACAACTTCGCAGCGAAACCATGTTTAACAGCCGATTGGATATACCAAGGCACATACTAGCACCTACTCGCGTGCAGTCTGATTGATCTCTGTAAAGAGATTTTACAGCCTGCAGCAAGGGTCCGCTCACATTGTAACGGGATAGTTTCTTCATAATTTCTTTCTCATAACAATAAAAATTTCACAGAACTTTGATACTTTGGTATTTGGACGAACTAAGAGCAAAGAGATCCTCTTCTATTCATATCTTTTGTCTATGAAACCAGACATTGTGTATGGGATGCAAATACCCCATGATGATTTATCAAAGAACAACATCTTCTCGTGGCTCAAACCGCGTGGACTACACGTTTATGGCTATTTTGTTATTATTTTGGGTAAACAAAAATATCATTTTCATTACAAATCTTTAATATTCTCAAGTTTTCTCTAATATAATATTACATTTATTGAACAATTTTCATTAGGTAATACAATCTAATTTTTCAAGATTTGAATGTACGGGAAGTGGAAGGGAATATAAAAATAAATTTGCATTTGCTGATACTAGGCATACATTACCAACTAATGTACGAGTATATATTATATAAGTACGAGTATATATTTATAATATCTTTAAAAGTAAATACTATTATAGAAATTAGAATTTTTTTGTTTAAATATGGATTAAATGAAGCAATGAAGCATTTAATTTGATAAGGGTTATCTTCTAGAATATAACGATTTTTAACAAAACAGACTTCAAACAGTAAAATATGCACATTAAGACTTATAATTATAATTTTCACACGGAAATTATCAGCTTTCAAATAAAAAAAAGAATCATCAAAATCAGTCCACCCAGCTCTGAGCTAACAAGCATAAAAAAATACAGTCGAAAAAAGGAGGTTCTCAAACCTCCTTTTTTTTCTGAAGTCGGTTAATATTATAAAAGAGTAACAAATGGCCTCTACATAGAATGTGTTTGCGAAAACCTAAAGTATAACGTGAAATAAAAAAAAACCTGTGAATTACGAGCTGGACTCGCCCACTGAGGGTTCCGTTTCAATTCCGTGGTCGTAGGTCAACGGGAAGTACAATTTATAAAAGTTGATATTTTGTATGAAATAAACTACTAAATTATATGTTTGTAAATTTTTGTTCTACGAAACACACTAAAAATTTTGACTTTTCGGATTTTTCCCTTACTCGTGTAAATAAATTCTCACTTCATGTTGAACTTCGTCATCCAAATCAGTCCATGGGAAGTACCCCATAGATTTTGATTACACGGTGAATTTCATACAAATTGTAGCAAGAGCGATGTTTAAATGTTCGTATTTTAAATTGCATTGTCTTAAAAACTTGATTTTTTCTATGCTCCAAGACGGTGCAGGCTTAAATTGATATTAAATTCAGCTTTATTTTTCTATGCTAACTTTATATATATGGTTTTGATAGACGAACATACGACAAAAAAAGATCCCATGAGGGTTCCGTTTATCCTTTTGAGGATTTTTGCCCAACCCTAAAACCCTAATATAAAGATAAATACACCTTTTTAAAAGATAAAAAAAACTTTAACTTTAACTCTTCACTTAAAGCGTGAAGAATTAAAACCCACATAACAGAGTAAAAATAAATGAATAAATATTTGAACTCCGCCTCCTGCTCGGTTTGGTCACGAGCCTCCGTTCTCTTCGCTTATTGTTATGATAAAAAAACCAAACAAAAGATAGCGACGATGTAATTTTCTTAAAATTTCTCCCACAACCTTGAGTCCCGCTACGTTCAATTTTTTATACGTTTGCTAAATAAGTATCTATACTAATATAATAATGCGGAAGAGTTTGTTTGTTTGTTTGATTAAACGCTAAGATCTCTGGATTTACCGATCAGATTTACTTTATTTTGTTTGTTGTTGCATTCTTTAGAAGTGCTATAGGCTATATAACATTACGGTGTAAGTCTTAGTTAGCTTTAAATAACAAAAATAATAAGAAAAGCCATCGAATTTCTTTTAGCGGGTGCGCTGCAAAAATAGTTAATTATATGTCAGTACGTTGTATGACAAAAATCAGCTTCACGCTGTATCCCGCACAGCACACACACCAGGGTAGGCAGAAGGAACCTAGTGTTAAGACACCACGTTCCTCACTTTCCGCCGTCGAAGTTTCGAGTGGCTCATCGCCGCGCTTTGCCTTGACACCAGAGCGAAGAAATAAAAATATAAATGTAAATAAATATTTTATTTCCTCGAGTGGGGATCAAACCCACAACCAGTCGATTTTACAGTCACACTTTGTGCCTCTGCGCCACGACTGGCCATAATGTATGACAAAAAGTTTTATTAATTCTAGAAAAAAGTCCGCGACAACATATACATTTTATACATTAGTTGATTAATTAATTAGTTTCAATAAGGCATTGTATGACAAAAAATAATTGGAAATTGCAAGGTGATATTTCACATGGACGAGTATATTGAAACTTACGAGGGAATATTATTTCATCATCAAGAAAATTTAATGAAGTAGACGTACTATACTTTTCGAGAAAATGTAAAACTTTTTAGTTTTACATTTTACAATAAATTCAAGCATAGGCCAGAGTCCTATCATACAGTCACGCAGTATTCGTGATGGAATGTATCAATATGTTGGCAAATGTAGCATTATAAAAATATTATAAGTGGTATGCGGGCGAAGCCGCGAGTGGGCCGCTAGTATTAGATATACCCGTACACCAAAACCAGTACTTACTCACACATGACGGTGTTCTTAATTTTGCTAAATAAAAAATACTCACAAAAAACCTTCAAAAATTGATGGTATATAATATACATCAAAAATATAAATGAGGCCGGTCATGGCGCAGCGGCACGAGGTGTGACTGCAAAATCGACTGGTTGTGGGTTCGATCCCCACTCGAGGAGATGAAATATTTACTTAAATTTATATTTCCATTTCTTCGCTCTGGTGTCGAGGTTAAGCGCGGCGTTGAGTTCTGCCACTCAACACGCAATGCCTCCAGAATTCGGCAGAAAGTGGGGAACGGAGTGTCTTAGCACTAGGTTCCCTCTGCCTACCCTGCTGTGTGCGGGATACAGCGTGAAGCTGATTTAATTTTTTAAAAATATAAATATAAAAATGGGAGTCAATTTCAATATTAGAAACATGTCAGTTAAAAGCATATTTTTGTGCGCCTACCTGCAGGGAAATAACGAAATAATCCTAATCGTGTAGTTAACGCAAGCAAAGCCACGAGCGATACCTTAGTTTTTTTATAATATACATTATTAAAAAGAAAATAAGCTAATTAACCAAAAAAAAAAATAAGTGAAAAATTTATTTAAATACCGGTTTCGTTGAGCTGTATCAACAACAAGTAATATATTCAAAACAAGTAAGGCTATAAAAGACAAATAATGATCAAAAATAAATATTTCATAGCATCGTCCGTAGCAGTGATGGTCGCGTTGGTTTGTTTAGTTATTTATCTTGTTATAAAAGGGTAAGTTTTTTTGGCGCTCTTGTATTTTTAAAAAAAATGTTAGTATGTGATATACTACAATAGGATTTTAATATAAATTAAATTTTAATATGGTTTATTAAAATTTAATTTATATTAAATTACTTATTGCAACCTTTCAACAAAATTAAATACATTATTCTTCTGGACAATAAATTAACAGTGTCTGTTGATAATTTTTTAGGTTCACGTTGAATTTCTCATATAGCAGAATAAGCAGACAGATTTTTTTAAGTCACTGTCATTTTCGAGGCAATGCCTTTGAATGGCGGAGCTCAACGCCGTGCTTTATTTTGTTACTATAGGAAATGAAAATAATTTTAAATGGAAAAACTGAATGGAAATCGAACCCACAACGCCGTTGCGCTGACAGTCAGACATTGCGCCATTACAAATCATACAATTTAAATCATCTTGGGCTGAGAAATTTGATAACAAGTCGACAAAACACAGGAGTAATAATGATATAGGAATATTTTACTAACTAATGGCAATACAAATACAAAATTAAAACATACTTTTTTGCCTTCATATTGTACTTTGAATATGGAAGGGTATGCAGAGGGAACCTGGGGACCTAGTGTTAAAACACTCCAATTATATAGATAATTCTATTATATATTTAGATACTTCCTTATACATTTTCCGCTGTATTCGGAGGCATTGCGTGTTGAGCGGCGGAACTCAGCAATGTGCTTTGCCTCGTTAGTAATAAATATTTCATTTCTCGATTGAGAATCGAGCCCACAAACTATCACATTTACAGTTGTGCCTCTGCACCACGACTATCCTCGCATTAAAACATAATACCTTTAAAGCAAGCTTTCTTATTTTGGTATCAGCCTTACCATGTATCCAGCCCAAAGCAACCAGTTGTCAGACAAAATTTATTCACAAGACACTGCTGCTTTGCTTCACTTACATCGAAACTAAACGCCGCACTTAAAATATTTTAACTTTAATTAATGTTATAATTTTTTTTAACAGCGTTCAAACTACATCAGTACGGAAAAAAATTATAATAGATCAGGATGGTGGAGCTGACGATGCTATGGCAATATTCATAGCTTTGTTAAATGAAAAATACCATGAAGGGTGAATGTTTTTCTTTCTATGAACTTCAAAATTATTTATATTTTCTTTAACCAAGATTTTTTTGTAAAGACGCCCCGTCCCTTACTTGCTTCCGAATTATATGTATGTACTTGTGGAACTCAAATATCATGATTGGTCTAGCAGCAAGGAAATTACATAAATTAAATATATAATATTATTTCCGAGTGGGAATCGATCCTACCACAGCAACGTCGCGATTGCAGTCAGACGGTATCCCACTGCGCCAAGACAGATTAAAGCTAAGATTATTGAGACTTTTTAGGTTTAGTTCCCAATAGGTAAAATGAAATCCTTTTAGTAGGAGAGGTGGAGATGCTAAATTTGCTATTACAGACGCGTTATGGGTGCCTATGGGATTATGAAGATTAGGTTCTAAAACGAAAAAAGCTTTTGTTAAGTTACTATTTTAGCGAGGGGAGCGTTTTTTTTTTCATTTCGTTAAATGTACAAATGGAAATTCATAATGTATGCGCGCTATGTCTTTCTGATAACCAAAAGACCAGTAATTAGGGGATGGCAGTAATAATGAATAAAAAAAAAGTTAATCGAACGTGTCAGACATTTCTTTAAATGTTCCCTTTGGAAAGTTAAGTGGTAACTAGGGGTCGCAATATCGGACTATTCAAGCAAAACCGGGATTTTCGATATCGACTTCAGAAAAATCCCGGGATCCTGGTTTTTTCGTTATTTTCGGGATTTGACAAAATTAGTAATTTTTCAAGCTTCTTCTAATTTTTAGAGTTAAGTTAGGAGGGTATCTATAGGGAAGTAGTAAATTAAATTATATTTACTAAATAAAACAATTTTTAATTATAATAAACAAAAACTAAACTAGCTTTACGCTTTATCCCTAGCGGAGTAGTCAGAGAGAACGGAGCGCCAAACGCTACGGTCTCTACATACCTCTTTCGCCTCGTTCACTGTCATCAACCTCAACAAGCCCTCCGGGGGGTCCTCATGCTTTTTACGTGACCTTCCTCCAGTATCTTTGATACTGTGTTTTCGAAGGTCAACCGAGGTCTACCCCTATCTCTCTTACCACTCACTTTTCCATCATAAATCTTTTTTGCCATTCTTTCATCACTCATTCGTTCGACGTGCCCAAACCAGCTGAGCACGTTCTTCTTCATTCTCACCGTGACATCCTTGCTAGTATCTGCCATTTTGTGTATCTCTTCAATGCGGATTCGATCAGCTAAGCTGACTCCGCATATCCTACTAAGAGATCGCATCTCCACGGCATTCATCTTTCATTCTTCTACTGTAATACCCACGTTTGTTTC